>OX461811.1:50216810-50816810 GCA_949802685.1 Dicyrtomina minuta | reverse complement strand
AACGCATAAATTGAAACGTGATCAAAAAATTTGAAAAATTTGTGTACATACCACGTCGCTCGTTACAAATAATTGTAAATCAAAACTGTATACCACCTTTTGCGTTTCAACCTTACCACAAACGGAGGATTATATTTTGCATTAAAATGTTTTAAATATTGTTTCACCTTCAAACCTTTAACAATTATTTGTGGCTCTCTTCCCTCTTCATAAAATGTTGAGTATAGCCTTTAATATGGGCAACATACAACAGGAATAGGTTGAGCATATTAAACATTTGTGGGCCACATGCATAAAAGATGTAGTTGTGCCAATTCTATGAATAGGTTTTGTAGCCCCGCCCAACACACTAGGCACTACTTCACATTCCCTTTTGAGTTCCTCCAATATTACTGTACATGCCCTGCATACCTATTTGTATATGTGGGATTGTCAAATGGCAAATGGTCAGTTCAGAGTTGATATATAAATAGTGGACTACTTTTGATTTGGTATTGTACTGAACGGCGGGCAGGGTAAATTCCCCGTGTGTCATACAAGACAGGAATAAGAAAGAGAATGGGAGAAAGTCGGTCAAATTCAAGTGCATCATTTTCTTAGTGTGTACTTGGTAGGTGTTGTGTGACAACATTAGAGCATAGCTGGATTCATATTTTGTTCTCGATTCAGTCAGGAGAAAGTAAGAGAAAGCATGAAACATAATGGAGAGGAAAAACGAGGATTTGAGGCCATTACTGACCAAGACTCAACAACAAAAGAAAGGGAATATTATGGAATCAATACTTCACTCACTATACTACTATACTCCCTTCCCCTTCACTCTTGGACTTGGACAGATACAGGGAGAGCGAGCGGAACAAAGTCATAAAGTTGTCCTTTTGAAGCCACAACAAAGTCACAGCTGCTCGGCCAATTCAATATTTATGTACATATATATTTATGATGCCTTTCAACTCTCAAGTCCAGACCCATATAACAGTACTTTCCCTTCCTTCCTCCCTCTCCCGCCCTCCGATCTATATCCCATATACCATTTATATAGTTGTTTTAGTCAGTAAAGCCTGCATCACAAAAACATATAAAGTAGAACCATAATTCGAAATTCGGATATTCGGATATTTGTATTCGGATTTAGGTTTGGGAAACGGATTTGGATTTGGAGTGGATTTAGCTAGTATCATAATAATAATATCTGTATTGCCATTAAAAGCAAAAGTTTTTGTGTGTGATCGTTTTTTTTATATGCCCCTCTCTCATATTTCCTTTCGTCCACGTTGTTTATGAGGGTGCGTGTTCTTTTCTTTAATGCTCGAGTCATGTCGTGGAATAGGAAACTTGTCGCTTTTTATGAGACCCTCAGTCTTAAATTATACGGCGCGATATACTTTTGGGAGAAAATGTGAAATCGAAAATTTTCGTATGCAAGTATGGGTCACATGATATTATGTAGTGTGCCATTTGTATTCTTTAATGGACTTTTGCTTGAGCTTCTTTATTTTCATTATTGGAAATACAAAAGTATTTCTATACATAATATGTACCGTCAAGTGTATCGCTTTTTTTACGAATTAAAACAAGGGATACGTTATGGTTGTGGTATAAAATGATAAAATCCAAATATATTCTAGTAAAACTTTAGGCTACATAGTAATTTTATTATTAAATAGGTATTTTAAAAAACACCGATTTCGAAATTTAAAACAAATTTTTTAGTCGTTTAAAATTCAAAATTTAAACTATATTAACAAGATTTTAAAGAAATTTAAGTGCATGTCTTTTAAGAAGTAGAAATAGGATAACTACACATTTTGCAATTCTCTATTTAACAATAATCAATTGCCTCTAAATGACACGGAGGCTTTTGCATGGTCTTTACAACAGTTTCGGTGGTTGCCATAAGGCCTTTCTAAATTCCTAAATTGACTATATTACAGCTTATTACACACAAATACATCAGCACTTAGCATATGTAGTCATTTGCAGTATATTGTCTGTGAAGAACCAAAATGACCCATATCCAATTTAGTCTAGAATCAAAATGAGCGATGTCATACATACAAAATGATAAAACATGTCTAAAATGCTATTTAGGAATTTGTGAAAAGTGCAAAATGTTCTAATTCCATGCTTTCGAAAAGGTGCAAAAAATTCTGATTCCATGTTTCCAAAAATGTGCTAAATGTTCTAATTCCATGTTTTCGATAAGTGCAAAATGTTCTAATTCCATGTTTTTGAAAATTGTAAAATGTCCTAATTCCATGTTTTTGAAAAGGTGCAAAATGTTCTAATTCCATTTTTCCTAAAAGGTGCAAAATTCCATGTGTTTGAAGAGTGTTAAATGGTCTATTTATATGCTGTCAAGACATATATAAATACTAGAAGTTAGGCCCCCTGCCTACGGCAGGGTCACGTTGGGAGGCAGACAATGATGGGTGGAAGAAAGCACCATTGCACATGCCAAGCATGAGTGGAGACATAATTATTTGTCAATAATCAAGTATGTGAGCAGTTGGCAGGCGTAAGTTAGTGCAATCCACACGGGTGTGATCTAAAACCGGATGGAGCGCGGAACCGGGGGCTGCGAGAAGGAGAAGGACACAGTTGCCATCACTGCTTATTAGCTACATGTTGTTGGCTACAGCCTGGTTCTAACTGCAGTGGGGAACTGCCTTGTGATAGTCGCCTTTGCGTCAAAGGTCTTAGGGCAAATAGCTTGAGGCATAGAAAGAACTGCCCTGTCGCACCTGCCTCGTGGGCAACAAACTTATGCCAACGGTTTTGTGTAAACTGTCTAGTTGCAACCGCGTTTTGGCAGTCTTGAGGCAACTGCCTTGTAGGAACTGCTTAGTGGCAACTATGTTATGCCGACTGCCTAGGATGGCAGCTGGCTTGTGTCAGCTGCCATTGAGAAAACGCGTTGTAATCACTGCTGCAAGCGTGATTATGAAACAGATGCAGCTGCACTTAGCGGCAACTGTTTTGCAGCAACTGCACTGCGGTAACTGCCTTTTGGAAACTGCATTACGGCAACTGGTCAGTAGCAACCAGCCCGTAGGAATTGCATTTCGGGCGACTGCGTTGCAGCAGCTTTCTCGTAGCAACTAGCTTGTCGAACTTGCCCTGGGTCAACTGCTTCGTCACATTTGCCTAGTACCAACAGTCTGTAACCAAAGTTCGTGTGGAATCTCTAGTGTAGCAACATCTTTGTCAGTGATGCTACAGGCAGTTGCTACCAGACGAATGTCATCATGCAGCGCAGCTGCTACCAGGCAACTGCCATATAGCTAGTTGCATCTTGAATATGTCACCTTGCAAGTGTGACCACCTGGCTATTTGCACCAAGACAGTTGCAATCAGTAAGTGCCAACTGTTAATAGTAGCAGCTGTTATGTGACAAAATTCATCAAACGTATGCTAGTTGACAGTTGGCATTTAGCAGTTACCTTCAAGTAGTTACTACAAGGCAGACACAAGATCTGCGAAAACCGTCGCCTGCAAACAAGGCCACACTACAAAACCCAACACTTATAAAAACCTACTAAATACGAACCGACGAATACTGTCGATACCATATTCGGTAGTTGCCATTATGCTGTTGCTCAGAGGGAGTTTCGAACAGGCATAATATACCTTTAGGCAGTTGCTGCCAAGTAGTTATCATCATTAAGACAGTTGCGGCTACACAGTTTTCATGTGGCTAGCGGCATCTTGCATATGCCAACTGGTTCATTTAACCAAGCAAATACGTTAAAGCAGTTTCTCAAAGCAGTGATTATTAGGCAAGTGCGCCCAAGCAACTTCTGCATAGCACAAACGTCCACGCAGCTTTAGGCAATTTTCACGAAACATTTTCAATCGGGCTGTTCCTACAATCAGGCCTTAAGTTGCTTGTTTCTCAACCTGGGGCTAGCAACAACGAGCTCTCTTGTTTCTTATATTTTTGCTTCTCTTCTCTTTGGTTTAATATTTGATTTCCTCGCCAAACGGAAATGCATGTCGTATATCAACGTGTGCAGTGTGAACGTTTGCAATTGTTTTAGGGCAACAATAAAGCGGCAATCGCCAAGTTAGCACCATCTTAGACAAATTCTAGTGAAAAGGTGAAAGGAGAGGGGGAGTTGTCCAGGTGTGTTTAAAAACAACTGACATATTTAAACTCTTTAGATGTAACTGCTCGTTGGCAAAGATTGCTAGCCGCAATCTCTTTGCGGCAAGTGGCCCGTATAATCTGCGAGGTAGTAACTACCTCGCGAGCAGTTGGCTTGTGCAACTGGCGTGTGTGAACTGTCTAGAGGCAAACAAGTTATGGTAACGACGTTTAGGACATTGGTTGCGTTGGAAATGCCTTGTGGCAACAACCCTGTGTAACTGGATTGCAGTCATTTTATTATGTCAACTGTTTAGTGGACATAAAGCTTGCATAAGACAGTTGTAGCGGATCAGTCTTTTGCTTTATATCGTAACGTCAACCGCTACGTATTTATTCGCAAGTTGGATTAGGATAGTGTATCGTTTTTAGTCGTTATTTTTTTTATCTAAAGGTATTCACGTGTCCCTAATTTCCATCGTATGCTCAAAACCTTTAATTGCTGTAACTTAAGGACCGCATTGTGCTCTGCGCCAAACACGAATATCTGAGATTTGTCCGATTTTAAATCTATCTGTGATATTTGACAATTCTATGAAAAATCACCTTTGCCATTTTAATTGTTCAATTTTTAAATATAGCGCGCCGATCTTCTCTCCAACCGTTTGTGTTTCTGACTTTATTTTTTCTGAATTGTTTTGGTATCTCTTCTTGCTTCCATATAATTCTTGTTCATGGTTTTGATAATAATTGTCAGAATTTGTTTTATCTCGGCTTATTCAGTCCCCATGGCTTCTTCTTGTACAATTACACTGATAGGCTACCTGCAACAGCCTCTAAGAGAAAAGAAATTGCTCCTGGATATAGTGTAGTGTAAACGGTGAATCTCATAGTACACTACTTAAGAAGTGGAGTTTGATTTTTTACGAAATGAATAAGCGTCTCAGTAGTGGTAGTATTACTTTAAGAAATGTAAGTTGTGCATGTTCAGCGCAAAAAGGAAATAGGAAATACTACACTTGACTAATTTAACTCAAATAGGATTGAATTTTATTTGAAAACTGAAAATTGAGAACAACTTGTAGAGCGTACATTTTTGAGCAAATTAGCGATTAAGGTTTTTGCTTTTCTACGTTTTGCAAAATATCATTGTTTAAAATATACTTGCTGACAGTTTAAATGCTTTCCTAGCTTCAGGCCTCCAATTGCTTTGTAATAACTGCTGTGTGAGCAGCTGTCACAACTGCCTTGCAGCATCTACCTCAAGCAGCTGGCAACCAGCTCGCAGTAATTGTCTTTTAGGCAACTTTATTGTGGAAAAGCCTTTAAGATACTTAAAGGCATCACGCTTTTGTAATTTGCCACGAAGCAACTGCTTTAGGAGATGTGGCTTGTGGCAGTCTTGGAGCACTAAATGTCTCCAGGGGACTGCAACGTCCTAAAGCCAACTGTTTTGCAGTATCTGTTAACCTGAAATGTCTCTGTGGCTGGCCTTTATGTAATGACTATGTGGTAATTTCCTTGTTGGAATCGCTTTGATGGAATTGCATTTTGGCACCTGCTTGTGAACACTCTGAATTCCACAAGATGTCCACAAGCTGTCAAATGAATTATATGCAACATCCTTATGGCAAAGGATTTTGGCGCAACATTACAGTCCAAAGTTGATTGTTGCTACTAGATTGAGGCAATTTTCCAGCGCAATCTGCTTTATAGCAACTAAGCCCACTAAGCTGAACTGCTTTGCGGTGACTGTCTTCTGAAAACTGCTTTATGGCAACTGCCTTGAGGCAGATGGCTAGTGGCAACTACTTTGTGGGACCTCTGTGGCAATTGTCTTTGGGCAACGACCTTAGGGCCATTATGTTGTGGTAGCTGCCTAACGGCAATCGCCCAGTAAGACCCATTCTAGACGTATTCTAGGAGCCGCAAGGGAAAGGGTGTTGTGCAGGTTTGTTAAAAAACAACTCCCATATGTAAATTCTCTGGAGGTAACTGCGTGTTGGCAACTTCCTCGCCGCAATCTCTTTGCGGCCTCAGTCTTGCGGCAAGTGGCCCGTGGCATCTGCCTTGTGGTAACTACCTCGCCAGCAGTTGGCTTGTGCAACTGGCGTGTGTGAACTGTCTAGAGGCATGGTAATAGCGTTTTGAGCAACTTCATTTGAGCAACTGCCTTGTGGCAACAACACTTTTGTACACGGATTGTGGTAATTTCCTTGTGTCAACTTTTTAGTGGACATAAAGCTAGCATAAGACAGTCGTAGCGAATCAGTTGCCAAGCAGCTGTTGCACCACAGACGTTGCACCACAGACGTTGTTTTTAGGCAGAGGTGACATCTGGAAGTTGCTATCTAGCACATGTCATCCGGCGGGGGCCATTAGACATTAGCCACATAAAAGATGCTTTTAGGCAGTTCCTTTTAAGGGGTTACCACAAGGCAGTTGCCATAATACACTTGCTCTCAGTTTGTTGCCATCAGGTAGTTGCTGTAAGGCAGTTCCCATCAGGTAGTTGCGGCAAGGCATTTGCCACTAGGCAGTTACTATCAGGCAGTTCCTTTTAAATCCTTGAAATTTTACTTGATGCACTATAACATCATAGAGTTTGCCGTGTCATACCGCTTTTTCATTACGTGATTTTTTTTTTGCGCCTTAAACTATTTCAAATTTTGAAAAGCAAGGACAAAGACTTCGACCTTAAGTCTTGGAGCAGCATAGTCAGTTTTTGCATTTTGCACAGTCAAATGCATCTGGCTCTACAATAGTTGCTATCAGGGTGTTGTCTTCAGGCAGTATCATTATCGTAGATTTTACAGTCCAGTCTTTGACGGGTCGCGCCCAAACTTGGGGTTGGCAACACTCATCGTCAGAGGGGCTGAATATTACACAGGTATATAGTTAAATACGGATCTTTAAGTATTGTTGTTATAGCACATGACTTAAAGGAATACCTAAAGGCCCGTGTACTATTACAGACCCACACACTACCCAAATTTTGAGCTCCAAAACACGTGTACTAATACAAGCCCGTGTAATATTACAAGCCCGTGGTCCAATATAGGGAATACAGTAATTTGTGCGTTACGACGCTTAAAAGTCGTATGGCCAAGATGAGCCCCCTTATTTCCTTATTTTGTTGCGTTTTTTTCTCTTAAGTTTAACGTTTCATATATCCTCCACGCAAATTTGTCATACACGTCCTACTTCAACGTGTGAGGTATCAAAATGTGCGTAATCGTGTTCTCTATCTTAACACACTTAAGGTTAGTCTGTTGTCACCCCGCGAGTCTGTGTTTTTGCCCCCGCCATTCTCCTTTCTTTTTTTGCATTTTATCTTTCAAGCGCTTCGCGCTGGGGTGGTCTTTGGGCAACATTTTTTTAAATTTCTCGCCTTATATGAACTCTCTGGTTCATTCTGCATCTTTTAGTACCTCTCACTCTTTCCTGCGTTAACCCGTTCAAATGAAGAAGGGCCCTCCGCAAACCCCCTTTTTCCTTGTATTTCTCAAATTTCAATTTCTACCATCTCCGTTCCTGGGCTAGGCTTTCACATAATTCCAAATATCTACATTTGTCTGTGTTCCTCGCGTCATTCTGCGTCTTTTGGTACCACTTGCACCTTTCTAAGTCCATTGGTTCGGCTGCTACGCCTCGATATGTGCTCCATTACCGTGCTTTATTATATAGATATGTGTAGATAGCGGATATTGCTTTTAGCTAAACATGGATATGGGTCATTTTGGTTCTTCACAGACGATATCGTCAGAGAAGAGGCAAATCTGACTATCTCCTTTTGGTGCTAAAAGCGAAACTGACTACTACCAGTTTTTGCTAAAAGCGAAAATGACTATCTCCATTTTTCTCAAAATACCATTAAAAGGAGGCAAAAAAACTACATGTGCCAATGCAGCATGTTATTAAGCATACGTTATTGTTAAGGGGTCGTCCATAAATGACGTCACAAAAATTATTGCTCTTTGAAAACCCACCTACTCTCCAAAAACCTGGAGGAAAAAAAACTATGTTCCAATGCAGCATGTTATAAAGCATACGTTGTTGTAAAAGGGTTGTCCATAAATGACGCCACAAAAATTATTGCTCTTTAAGAACCAACCTGTTCCCATTATAACAGCTCAGCTGTAACAAAGCGTGTCATAAATACTAGACAAAACCCACACACGCTAAGTGTGACATCATTTATAGACAACCCATTATAAATATTACAATCTTAAAATTTTAAGCTATTGATATTGATTGTATCATTAGCTTTTGGTAATTTAAATCAATGTGTCAACCTTTTACTGACTGAGCTAAGATTATCGTTTTCCACTTAACGAGTGTTTATTGTTAATGCTGGTGGTTTTCTAGTGACTACTCCTTTCTTTATTTATTTATCATTTCGGTTAAGTTTTCAGTGGGAATTGTAATAATGGACTATTACGTTTGGTTAAATGTTGTAGTAATTAAAAAACGAATGTGATAGAATTTTAATATTTAACATGTAATTAAATTTCTGTCACGTGGAATATTTATTTGTTTATTCATTGTGCCTGTCACTAACAATGTAATCAACCCCGCTTCATTTTAATCAAAGCAACTGTGTAGTTAGTAAGCTTGCTTTCAGTCAGATGATAAATAGCTATAAACAAGTAAATGATTACGCTCCTGGATCTAGGATTGAAAATTCTCCCGATTTTTCGAGAGTAGGTGGGTTCTTAAACAGCAATAATTTTTTTGACGTCATTTATGGACGACCCCTTCACAACAACTTATGCTTTATAACATGCTGCATTGGCAAATAGTTTTTTTTCCTCCGATTTTTCGCGAGTAGGCTGGTTCTTAAAGAGCAATAATTTTTGTGACGTCATTTATGGACGAGCCCTTTACAACAACGTATGCTTTATAACATGCTGCATTGGCACATAGTTTTTTTTCCTCCGATTTTTCGCGAGTAGGTGGGTTCTTAAAGAGCAATAATTTTTGTGACGTCATTTATGTACGAGCCCTTCACAACAACGTATGCTTTATAACATGCTGCATTGGAACATAGTTTTTTTTCTCCAGGTTTTTGGAGAGTAGGTGGGTTCTCAAAGAGCAATAATTTTTTGTGACGTCATTTATGGACGACCCCTTAACAACAACGTATGCCTAATAACATGCTGCATTGGCACATGTAGTTTGTTTGCCTCCTTTTAATGGTATTTTGAGAAAAATGGAGATAGTCATTTTCGCTTTTAGCAAAAACTGGTAGTAGTCAGTTTCGCTTTTAGCACCAAAAGGAGATTGTCAGATTTGCCTCTTCGCTGACGATATGTGATGAACATGATGAGCAGCATGTGTAAAACAAAATCATGGAAAGGTATGCTGTGTTTTAGCAGCCAACGAAATACATGAGCATAGGTGGGAAAAGCTTAAAAAAAGTACGGCTACCCATTCACGATCACAATTACGATAACGATGTCGCACAGGTGCGTTGAAGCGAAATTGATTAGACACGAGAAGAGGTGTACAAGTGTAAATGATTTCCATAATTTGTGTACTGCAGTAGTGCACAGATAGTAATGGCACCAGAAAAAAATACAAATCAAATACAAACTACCTATTTCTAATGGTAAATGGTTTAATGTACTCATTCGAAATAGTTTACTACACCTAATGCTTTGGAAATTACTTGTATGACCAGAGGTAAATGTCGCTACTTACGCATGTAGCACAATATACTGTATTTCTTCTAATAAAAGCTGGGGCTCTAAATACAGAAATTCTATGATTATAAAGAGGCCTCAAATGACGGCTAGAAATGTGTGGACATGTCACTTGTTAGATACAAGCAGGGTCCATTTTACTAGTTACAGGTGAGGTTGCAAGCTAAAAACAATATCCACTATCTACAAAAAATATTGAAATATGTCTTGAAAACATTGAAATAGAATATTTTACACTTTTCAAAAACATGCAAATAGAACATTTAAAACTTTTCCAAAAAAATGCAAATAGAAAATTTTACACTTTTCAGAAACATGCCAATAGAACATTTTACAAATTTCAAAAACTTTTTAATTAATGTTTTACGCTTATTTCTCATTTTGTTTTTATGACGTAGTTCATTTTGATTCTAGCTTAAATTGGATATAGGTCATTTTGGTTCTTTACACACGATAGATGGCTTCTATTACATGAAATGCGGTACGGAAATCCATCTGATATAATTATTACTACAGTTGTTTTGCCTCGTTGTACTTCTTAAATGCGGAGTGCTTAAGTTGTGACTATCGATGAAAAATAAATGCTGACGTCAGCAAACCTGTCATCTGCGTCAGGACAAAGTTAATTCTTCCATAAATACTATAGTGCGTTGTACATAATTGAAACTTGATTATTTATTGTGTGCGTGTACATTTTTGTTATTAAAATTTGACAATATCCAAATAATCGAAGCTCTTTTTCATATAAACAAATACAATGCAATTGCGGTAAACAGCTGCTATTTTACTTTCACCTACTATAGTAATTATATGCGCATACATTTCTGTGCAATTAACGTCGGAAAATAATTAGCTATTATAGTACTATGTACTATGTAGTAAAGATAATGAACTGCAAAAATATGTTAAAATCAAATACCAAATTACCACCATCAGCTTGACAGCTTCCTCTCTGGAACATAATATGCAATGCAAATTAAATCAATTTATCAACGTATCTTGATGCATACGATATGTACATATCACGTGCGATGATACTACATTGGTTTGTATGGGGGTCAATGGTCATGAAAAACTTTTGCTTGGCTGTCTATTATGGAAAAAAAGTAAAAGTACATATCTATATGATCTGTACATTAGAGGGATCGCCGGAGAAAAAGTTGTTTTTCTCCAAGTTGGATTCTGGATGTGTAAGGTCGGACGTCGCGGAGGTCTGGAAGAGACAGAAACGAGTCTGTACAAGTCTACCATCTACGGCAGTCGTATACGTAGGATATATGAAAGGAGGAGAGAGTCCATGAATTATAAATGCTTTTGGTGATTTTGTCACTTTCTCTAGAAAATCAATGGAGGGAATGGAAAGAGCACTCGTCAATGATCTCTCTTTTATTTTGTATTTATGAGCAGACTCACATTTGTAGTAGCTTGTCTCTCCACTTATGGTCTTCCGAGTCGGATCCAATAATAATGGAAAGGAGGCTCAAAATCGTACCGGTACCGGTGCCAGGATCGGTCCAGATCCTGAACCTTGAAACGGGTGTACTATGTATTTTTGTATGAGCTCCATGTCCAGAGTTTGAAAGTGCTGAGTTCAAAAAAACGTTTCTTCTGATATGAAATTCTGAAATGCCTAAAATGCCTTGTGTTCTAAATTTCTAAATATCTTGCAACCAAAATCGTATTTACGAGTTTTATGTGTTTAAAATTGCTTGGATTCAAAAGTAATTATTTTCAAATTACTAAGTGTTTACACTCGTCTTTTTTTTCTTTTTTTTGCTTAAAATTTTGGAGCATTTTTAAATCAAAGATTTTTGAAGGTGACACGTTTAAATAAAATTTTATTTTTCTTCTGACGACAGAATTTAAAACTTTGAATATTTGAACTCTCAACGTACAACACAGTCTTCTCTGCGTACGTCCATTATCCATACAATTTGTACTTCATAGTCACAGTTTAGCCTACTTGTGAATGAGCCAAAAACCGACAAGCATGTTTTGGATGAAAATGAAAATGAAACGCGGGTGAGAGTAAAAGCTGGCGCCTATAAAATGAAAGCTAAAACCGAGCGAGAGAAAGTAGAGTGGATTTTCTTTTGTCTCTCTCTGTTTCTATTGTACTCGGGAGGAGTGGGTGCGGGTGATGGTGATGATGCTGAACTGCGGAGGAGCGTCGTACCCTCTCCATGTATGTACATATTCATCCGTATTCAGTAAAATAATCTAATGGAGACAATAAATATTCTTATAAAAGCAAAAGGAATGGAAAGACGACGACGACGACCACCACCACCACTATATATATACCATGGCCCTATAGGCCCACCAGTACCAGTCAATGTAAACTTTCTCAAAAGCACCCGCTGAATATCTCAAGTAGCTCTACCAAGGCGTACATACATACTCTGAGTCAAAGGAATATTTCCATAGTTAATGGTTTATTGTCAGTGGAGAGTACAAGTTGTAAAAAGGATTTCAAGAATATAATGCCAAAACATCATTCTTGGTCTTGGTCTTAAGATCCTATAGCTTATACTTCTACGAGTAGATAAATATTCCTACTCCTCGTCCTGCTTGGCTCACGTGTTTCCAAGGGATATGGGACAAATACTTAGGAGATAATAAAATAGATTTTATGCTTACTCATATGTAATGTGTCTTATGGAGTGAAGGGCAGCTGGCGGATAGGTTAGTTTTTTTTTGTTTTGGAAATTACATATATATTATACTCTAGAAAGATTGCAGACGGCAGACATTTATATGAGATCTTTAAGATCCTATGCAGGTGTACCTGTATGTGCATAGTATTCCCATGCTACCGTAAAAATGTGAAATCATAGTAATCATACAACGTAAGGATATGCTATATATTAGAGTATATGTAGGCGGCTTTTCTGAATGGGATGAAGGTGGGAAATATTATTAATTCATGGATATGTATGTGTTATATAATAGGTCCTTTTTCCATAAATTTTAAAAGGGGGCATCTTTATTGTCCGTAGGCTGCATAAAGATCACTTTTTAGTTCTTTTTCTTTTCCAAAATTGTAGGTGCGACAATTTTCTTTGCTAGTTTTAACAATTGTGCATTTGAATGGAAATCAATGTTCCATAGAGACGATCGATATCATCCAGATGCAAATTTTTAAACAAGCAAACGTCAAACAAAGGATCCGGATGGCATGAATATTGCAAGGACTAAATATCATAGCCATAGCCAGTGGAGTACGTGTAGTTTTAAACTTTTAAATAAATATTATTACTAGCATTATAAATTGTAACTTAGGCAAGTTGCTAGAGCATTTTTAAAATGTTTTCAGAAAGGTAATTAAAACAATTTGGCAGTGTCACAAAGTTGTAGAAAGAGCATCTTCATTCTTCATTGTGTGGTTATTACTCATCTAATTAAGCACATAGCCGAATTACAATTACTGCTATTAAATTTGTGTTTTTATTCTATTATTTATTTTATCACAATAAAATAGGTCTTTGAATATAACAATATGGTCTGTGAAGAACCAAAATGACCCTAATTTAAGCTGGAATCAAAGTGAGCTATGTCATAAAAACAAAATGAGGAACATGCGTAAAATTCTAATTAAGTGTTTTTGAAAAGTGCAAAATGTTCTATTTTCATGTTTTTGAAAAGTATAAAATGTTCTATGTTCATGTTTTTGAATAGTGTAAATTGTTCTATTTACATGTTTTGGAAAAGTGTAAAATGTTCGATTTACATATTTTTAATTTTGTAATGTTCTATTTAAATGCGTGCATGAAATATTTCAGTATTTTTGTAGATTGTGGATATTGTTTTCAGCTAAAAATGGATATAGGCCATTTTGGTTCTTCACAGACGATATAATACTGTTATAATTTGTAACTATTACATGGACAGTATTTCACTGTACAATGTAATTGTTTTTGCTCCAAAAAATAGTGACTTACAGACTACAAAACTCCCGACCTAAAAAATCATATAATCAATCAATGTAAAATGGGACTGTGGAAACGGCTGTTTTTTTTGTGAGTGGATCTAGATGAAACTAATAAATGATTTTGAATATTTTAATGTGACAGGTTCTGAACTACTGCCCAAAGGATATGAAGGCGGATATTTGCGTCCATTTAAATCGGAAAGTTTTCAATGAGCATCCCGCCTTCCGCCTGGCCAGTGATGGCTGTCTCCGTGCTCTCGCCATGCATTTTACCATGAGTCACTCCGCTCCCGGGGATCTTCTTTATCATACAGGGGAAAGCATTGACAATCTCTGCTTCATCGTCACAGGCTCTTTAGAAGTCATTCAGGATGATGAAGTGGTCGCAATACTCGGTACGTTCTCCACTTTCTTCCACTTCATTTCTCTCATTTCCAATTTAACATTCTGGACCGACACACTCGACTACACTAGTCGACTTTGCTCCCCCTCTTTCAGAACGTTTAAATTATGAGTCCGCTCTCAATTTTATACACAATTTTGGACATAAATATCCAAATGGACGTGTAAAAATGTATATGTCATATACTAACGCTAAATATGTCTGACCAGCACCGGCACCGGCACTGGGGCAGATGTCCCTTTTTGCCAAAGTATTAAAAACAAGCTCTATACATATTTATTTTGCTATTTAGACCAAATGATAAACCATATGCAATATCCATATTTTGTAAATTGAAAAAACAATTAAAACGTTTTTAAAGTTTAAAATTTCCCTAGTCACGAAACAACGATTACTGTATTTTAAAATTTGAATTACCCTTGTAGACAGTAGATGCTTTCACAACCTTCCCAGTACTTTTTAAAATAGATTTCGATTTTCTAAAAGAAATAATACGTAGCTTGTTTTAAATCTTCACCATACAACGGTATATTTAAAATAATTACGTTCACGATTTTCTGTCCGGTTTACCAAACCAAAGATATTCATATTGATTTAACATTATGATCTAAATATCGTCTGTGAAAAACCAAAATGACCCATATCCATTTGTAGATAAAAACAATATCCAATATCTACAAAAATATTGAAACGTGTCTTGAAAGCATTTAAATAGAATATTTTGAACTCGTAAAAAATATGTAAATAGAACATTTTACACTTTTAAAAAACATGTAAATAGAACGTTTTACACTTTTCAAAAAATGTAAATAGAGCATGTTTAAAATTTTCAAAAACATGTAAATCGAACGTTTTACACTTTTCAAAAACATTCAAATAGAACATTTTACACTTTTCAAAAACAGTTGAACAACATTCTACGCATGTTTCGCATTTTGTTTTATGACATAGCTCATTTTGATTCTAGCTTAAATTGGATATAGGTAATTTTAGTTCTTCACAGACGATATATGATAACGCTAGTACCGGTACCGATAACCTCCTATCTTAACCGGGAGATTTGCATATATCCCTCAAAAGGGTTTTTTTCTTATATATGAACGTACACGCTTGGAGTAATTATTTCCTCGTCATAATTAGATGACGCTGTGAGGAGGATAATATGGGTGTGGGAGTGAATAGGTCCAGATTCGAAAATTTCAAACTTTCATCAACCACCACCACCAACAACCAACTCTCCGAACAACGGCTGACACTCAGGAAATGAGGGCATAGGCCTCCAAATGAATTCAAATTTTCCTACACTGAATTACTATAAATCTAGGCTAGATTTATTCAATTTTGCAAAATCTTTCCCACTTTGATTGTTCCATGCACAAAGAAGCTCTATCCGCTATCCACACTACATGTGCTGTCTGCTATGTATTGTTTTATTTATTTACATGCACGCAATCATATGTGTGTGGGTAAAAACAAGAAAAACTTGCTAAACATGTACATATATATGTAAAAAGAGAGCAATTAATCCTGATTCACTCCCATTAGAATTGCCATAGCCATGGCCAGATCCATAAACCAAAACGGCCGGAGCTTGAAATCTTTCCCTTAAAGACCGGCATCGGTACCGGGACCGGTACCGGTACCGGGACTGGTTGAAAATAAACATGTTCCGTTGTTTAAGTTGCTAGTTTATTGGCCAGCATTACTTTATTTTAATGAAGATTGATACTTTCTGTTAAAACGAGTCTCGAGCTCATCTATCAACACCCATCAATTATTTCTTTCCTAATTAACAAATTTATACAGCTGACAGCTCAAATTCGAAAACTCAAACAACTACTCATGGTCCCTGTCAGTGGCATCTACTCACTATATATATAGAACGATTAAGATAACGATGGCGATAACGAGACGTACGTATTAACTGTGTGCATCGTACACATGTAAACATCTATGCACAAGGATATGTAAGAAATTGCAGGTTACAGTTATGCAGTGCCTCTATACTTAACTACTTAACTTACGATAAGACGTTTAGAATTTAGTGGAATTTAGAAAGGAGAGATATGAACAAAATAGTAGCGGTGACTGTAGAAAAAGTTTTTGCAAAAATAAATTAAGATTAGGTACTTTATTACTGTCGCGTATAATTTATCCTCTTATTTAAGTCTTGTTGTAGGTTGTAGCTATATAGATATATCGTCTGTGAAGAACCAAAATTATCTATATCCAATTTAAAATAGAATCAAAATGAGCTACGTCATAAAAATAAAATGAGAAACATGCGTAAAATGTTAATTAGAGTTTTTGGAAAACGTAAAATGTTCTATTTTCATGTTTGTCAACAATGTAAAATGTCATGTTTACATGTTTGTGAAAAGGTGCAAAATGTTCTAATTTCATGTTTTTGAAAAGGTGCAAAATGTTCTAATTCCATGTTTTTGAAAATGTGCAAAATTTTCTAATTCCATGTTTTTGAAAAGGTGCAAAATGTTCTAATTACATGTTTTAAAAGTGTAAAATTTTCTATTTAAATGCTCTGAAGACATATTTGGATATTTTTGTAGATAGTTGATATTGTTTTTGGTTAAAAATGAATATGGGTCATTTTGGTTCTTCATAGACGAAATAGGAAAAAAAACAGTGTTCTAAAAGTAAAAACAAAAATTAAAAAAAGATTAAGCGAAGAAATTTAACATTTGCAATTGAATAGTATCGTATAATACCAAGATATTTGCTTTCCTATTATATGATGCAAGTATAATTCTATATTTGTTTTTACAATTTCTGAGTCAACAAAATTTAAAAAAAAAGATTTGCTCTCCTTCTTGACTAATTAAAATTGTTACGAAAGGCTTAAATACTGCAAAATATTACTTTAAGTCGTATAGCTTGATACCCTATAAAAAAAGCCCCAAGTCATTTTATAATCTAAATTGCCTTTTCAAATTTGTTTTGAATTATTGTAAATGTCCCGTTTTAAAAACTAACATTTATATGACAAATTCAGTGTATATCTTTTCAAGCAAAATTACAAATCATAAATTGCAAAAACTTACAAATAGTAATCTCTTAAACTGACTTGATTGAATTAAATTGGAATTTGTTCCACAAACCATACAAGTAATTAATCAATCTTTTAAATTTAAAATCAAAAGGGGGAAAAGAGTAAATATTAAAATAATTTGAAATTCAAATCATTGTTTATTCATCACAATCATCACGTAAAACTAAAGTAAGAGGCCTGGACCAGGACCAACAAAGGAAACGCACGTCAGTGTTTGTAAATGTAAAGATAAGCATATAATAATATACATCATATTTACTTTAATTCAAGCCCTGTGGCACTCTACTATAGAGGTCTTTATGCTACTACGAAGTAATTATTCGGACATTATTTTATCAGCATAACCAGGACCAGAACCAGAACCAGAACACGAGTAGAGCCTGAACCACAAGCGACAACCACAGCACCTGAGAGTCCTTTCCATACAGGGCCGGACGAAGGAATTGATTTTAGGCAGCAATTTGTTTCCACACAAAAACCCCTATTTTGACTTTATTGACGGTTTTCTTTGGTAAAGCAAAATGTGGTATTTACATGTTTTTGAAAATTGCAAAATGTTCTATTTAAATGGTTTTAGAAAAGTGCAAAATTTTCTATTAGTACGTTTTTTGAAAAGTGTTAAATGTTTTATTTGTATGGTTTTGAAATGTGTAAAAAAAATTATTTGCATGTTTTTGAAAAGTCAAAATATTCTTTTTACATATTTTTGAAAACTGCAAAATGTTCCGCTTACATGTTTTTTGAAAATTCAGGCAGCGGGGGCTGCCTACGCTGGCCACATTATTCGGCCCTGTTTCCATACTAAGAAATTACGGTGCGAAAGGAAACCTGATGTTTACTCACCCACCACACCACCACAGTAGTCCAATTCCCTTCGCTTCCCCCACATCCTATCTTAGGATCAGTCTTTGTCTTTACACAAGCTTACATTTAAATTTAAAGAAAACATTATTTGATTTGAAAATTAGACACTTAGAACACGTTCTGAAAACACGATTGGTTCCTCGAGGTAATTACTTAACTGTGAGAACGTGTTTGAAATGATAATGAGACTCCACGTCCCACCTCCGCCATGGAATTTCGTCGACTCTGGATCTTTTCGTGGAATGAAATAGGGCATTTAGTATTCGTCCTTGTTAAATTGGTGCACATATGTGCTGACGATGAGAGGGAGGATTTGGATGTATGAGTATTGCCCATACATGGGGGAAATGGGAAATTAGGAGTGACAATAAAAGTGAAAGCAAAGGTATCTTTTTCGGAATTCATAATTAGGACATTGACGCTATGTGCCTGTGCAGGTAATGGTAAAACAAGTTTCATCTAAAGTCAATCAATGATAGCTTACTTACGGACGTGCTCATGCGATGAGTTCTATTATTGGCTCTGGTCCTGGTTTGAGTTCTTGTGTTGCTAATTGTACTTGAGCTAACAAAAGGATCCACATATCAGGAATCTTAAGTACAAACCTTGAGAGCTTTGTGTGGGTAAACATGGGAGGCTGGAGTTGGACATTTGGGCTATTGATCTTCCTTGTCTTACGCTCTCCTTCCTTCTCCATCTATCAGAAGCAACGCAGATACATAGTATAATTTTCCCATATGTCTAGCAATTTTTAGTATCTCTATATCATTTTAGCTATATGGAAGGCTACACAAGTCAGCAGATCTTCCAGCCTAGTTACGAATTTCAGAATTATTTACTTTATCATCATAGCAAGAAATTCACTCCAAATTAGCTAGACTGTAGCTTCTCGCCATGTTCTCGTTCTCAGACACGTGATTAGTTAAAATCCGTGTCAGGTGTAGAGTTTTGAAATTTAGATGTAGTGCACCCAAAACTAGACCGCATTTTCTATAATAATACTAATAATACACCAGGGCGTAGTACAGCCGTAATAGAAAGGAAGTCTTTCTCTGTTGTTTATCATATACCAGTATTTAGCTTTCACGAAAAGCTGGTTGATAAATTTCGGGCAGGGCCGGATAATGCGGCCAGCGCAGGCAGCCCCCGCTGCCTGAATTTTCAAAAAACATGTAAATGGAACATTTTGCAGTTTTTAAAAACATGTAAAAAGAATATTTTGAGCTTTCAAAAACATGCAATTAAATTTGCTTTGTGCATTTCAAAAGCATTAAAATAAAAAAACTTTCACTTTTCTGAAAACATGTAAATAGAGCATTTTGCACTTTTCTAAAAACAAAACATGTAAATACAACATTTTGCTTTACCAAAAAAAAACCGTCAATTAAATCAGAATGGTGGTTTTTGTATGAAAAAAAATTGCTGCCTGAAACCAAATTTTTTTGTCCGGCCCTGATCTCGAAGAAGCAAACGAGTCAAATAATTATTAAAGAAAATACTGTAAGCCATAGCCGTGCCGTAATGGTTACTGGCGCACAGAAATTTCACGGAAGACTGCGTAGCTAATTTATTGTGTGTGGTACGTCCAGCCAAGTAACTTTTGAAACGTAGTATATGTATTTCACTGGTACACTGGTACTGCTACTGATTAGAAAATAATTACAACTACCTACTTACTGCTTGTATCACTGCATCCTAGTTGTTCTCCGTTCTAAAGTTAGTCTCCGCTTTGTCTCAAATTCTTTAGAAAGTCATAGTGAAAGCCGTTTTGGGATTTGAACTTGAAGCTTTCACCATCACAACAAATAAAAAGAAAGTACTTTTCATTTCCTGAATAATCAAGTATCCCATTCCAACATTGAAGTACAAGGGGCAATTTTATTATTTTCCCGGTCATTTCAACCACATAGTAAAGCACTGAATTTCTGAAGACTAGAGCTACAACATCATAAAAATTGAGATACTCAAAAGCAGCACGGTTTCAATCGCTATAGAAATGTAAGCATCCTGCGATCGTGTGTGATAAGGCCTATCGTTGAAATTTTAATTGCAATGGATTATTGATGATCCAAATCCTAATCCAACCAAAACCAACCTACGTCATCCCTTTTCGGATCCGGATGGTGAATTCATGAGGGCAGTAAACTCAAACTTTATTTTGTGTACTGCTTGCAATCTAAATATCGTCTGTGAAGAACCAAAATGACCCATATCCAATTTACACTAGAATCAAAATGAGCTACGTCATAATAAAATGAGAAACATGCGTAAAATGCTAATTAAGTGTTTTTGAAAAATTCAAAATGTTCTACTTTCATGTTTTTGAAAAGTTCAAATTGTTCTATATACACGCTTTTAAAAAGTGTAAAATTTTCTATTTACATGTTTTCTAAAAGTGTAAAATTTTCTATTCACATATTTTTGAAAAGTGCAAATTGTTCTATTTACACATATTTAAAAAGTGCAAATTGTTCTATTTATATAATTTTTAAAAGTGTAAATTGTTCTATTTACATTTTTTTTAAAAAGTGCAAATTGTTCTATTTATATAATTTTTAAAAGTGCAAATTGTTCTATTTACACATATTTGAAAAGTGCAAATTGTTCTATTTACACATATTTGAAAAGTGCAAATTGTTCTATTTACGCATATTTGAAAAGTGCAAATTGTTCTATTTACGCATCTTTTAAAAGTGCAAATTGTTTTATTTGCATGTTTTTGAAAAGTGCAAAATATTCTATTTAAATGCGTTCAAGACATGTTTCGATATGTTTGTAGTTAGTGGATTTTGTTTTTAACTAATACTGAATATGGGTCATTTTGGTTCTGCACCGACGATATGTACAAAATCTGCATATTACGAACCATGCTACCATCATAGTATTACCTTAGAGTAGCTCAAGTGTGAATTTAAAATTGAGTAAGTGCAAAACTGTACATAGGTATGATATATGTATATAGCTTAGGCACTTCATCCGCAAAAGTATATTTCAAAGCGTATGACAATTAAAGCTGTGAACCGTCTTTTACCAAGGCCTGTTGCAAACCTCTTCCGTAAGCACCAGGTCCATATAACACTAGGGAATTATCCATAATCCAAATCAGACAAACTATTGCGTGTTACACTGTATGTGTTTGTGTGTCCGGGAGATAGAAAGTATTATTGTTGGATTGAGTGGAAATTCTCGAATCATTTAAAGTGCTTTGTCGGTTAGCGGTGAGATAAATCCCATCATTTTACCTTCAATCCCTAAGCCCATCCGCCCTCACAATTCTGTCCGTGACAAACAAAACCAGAGAGGGAGAGAGAGAGAGGGAGTTGCGAAAATCGGAAGAGACAATATGTAATGACATAACGACGACGGTTACACTTGGACTTTTGCCTTCTATTTCTTTCCCTTGCAGTCCGGAACCAAAACCAGGACGACTACAAGCGTGAGTCTATAGAGTCTCAATGGAATGTGATGATTAACACAGTGAGAGTGTATGGTATTTTCTATATACAATATATACTGTCACTGAAGTGAACATTTTTCAGGTTTGTCCTTTTGCATTAGTCTTAGTCTGGACCTGGACGGATCATATAGACGTGATGAACGTAGAGATGGTGAAAGTAGGTGGAGATAATACTCGTATCAGTCCTCTACTCTCTATTTCAATTTCCATGATTTCCAATTTGATCACTTAAGCCAGCTAGACCTCAGGGCAATCAGGATGCTTTATTGCATTAGCAAAGTATTACCGCACTTTTACTCCCTATCTCTTCCGTGGTCAAATCCAAATCCAAATTTACCAAAAGGTGGGTTACAGAATGTGTTGTTTGATTTATAAGAAAACCCATACAACCATATACACGCACAATATAGGTGATTATTGATTTACGAATTTTCTATCTTACTAACACATAAGCGGGTATTACTTCATATCGTCTATGAAGAACCAAAATGACCCATATCCATTTTTAGCTAAAACCAATATCAACTATCTACAAAAAATATTCAAATATGTCTCATGAGAGCATTTAAATAGAACAGTGTACATGGGCGTCTGCCTGCGAGTACAATACTGTTACATACATACATAAATACATTTAAATAGAAAATTTTGCACTTTTCAAAAATGTGTAAATAGATAACATTTTACACTTTTCAAACAAATGGAATTAGAACATTTTGCACATTTTCAAAAATACAGAATTGAAAAAGTTTGCACCTTTTCAAAAACATGGAATTAGAACATTTTGCACCTTTTCGAAAACATGTAAATAGGACAGACATTTTACGCTTTTCAAAAAACTTATTAACATTGTACACATGTTTCCCATTTTGTTTTTATGATATAGCTCATTTTGATTCCAGCTTAAATTCGATATGGGTCATTTTGGTTCTTCAGAGACGATATAGTACACGGGTCTATTTTTTGGGAAGGGTCTAGATGGAAAAATATTGACAGTTCTCGAGCCCGAGAGCAGCAAGAATTCCAAATAATTTTGAAGCGGTGAAACGGTGTAGTGGCCTATCGCTCTAGAGCTGAAAATAATTGCATGCGTTTTGACTGGAGACTGCGTATACCCTGTTTGGCTTTGCTTTGGCGTGAATAGAATTAAGAAAATAAGTCAAAGCGCTCTGACACTTGTAATTAAAATAGTGTTGAAATTACATAATTTTATAAAATTAGTAGAACAAAGTACAAAAAGGCTATTTGTGCTCCTGCTGGCCAGCCACCGTCTTGCGAGTCTCTAATTATTCCTGCCTTCTCTTATCCTTAAATGTACTTAAATAATTATACAGACTACAAAGATCGTGGCTCAGAATCAGACATTATCTCTTTTCGAATAGGAATGCTTGAGAAGAATTTAAAGGAAAGCAACAAAGGATTTTGAGAACCTCAGACTCTTTGAGTAGTTCAAATAATAATAATATTATTATAATTTTAATTTCCTTAAAACATGGGTCTATTAGTGTCTAGTTGGTATACAAAGACGTATGGAGAAAGCGAATAATTCAGAGAGTAATTACAGCGTCAAAGATTAATGAGACTTGTAGTAAGAGTTCAGAAATAAATTTTCTTTTAAAAACACGTTTTAAGTTACAAAAAAATCGAGAAAAAGATTTTTTTTAAAGTATATAATAATTATTATAATAAATGTCTGTACAATTGTCAAATTGCCGAATGTCGAATCAAGGATATATAAATATATATACATAGTGCAATGCAAGCAACAAAATGTAAAAGCAAACCTTCCCTTCACTTCCACACACGCTCTCTCTCTCTCTCTCTTCTCGTCTGTAGTTCTATTTCTTTTTCTGTCCTCAAAGTGAAAACTGAACTATACAGTTACATACATGACGCCCAAGTAAAACAAAAGGGAAGAAAATCGGATTCGTATTCATGGGAAAATGAACAGCTTCGTATTTCCTTTTTGTATTTTGTCCTATCCTTCAAGTTGTGTGATGCTCAAAGACTCAAAGTATGAACCTCGCTTTATAACTTGTGAATGCAAAGTCTTTCCTGTTCTACAAAATTCTACGATGATTTTCTTCCCCTTCATCTTCATCTCTACACATTTGGACACATTCTTACAAATTCTGACTCTGAGTCTCGTCAACAACCTTCGTCCTCTCGTCCTGTTACAATAGCAATAGGAACAACCAAACAGGAATACTAGTGTAGTGTAGCAACAGTAAGAGCAACAGAAATAGGAAATGTAAAGAGAACGAGTGAAAGTGAAAGTGGTGAAAGCACACTACTAAGCATCAGTCGACATTCAACATTCAGCTCAAACTTGCCCATTGTGAGAAACTACAGGCGTTTCACGTTTCTTCCTTTTGACTTCTCTCTGACAACATGAACGAAAAGGAGAGAGAAGGACAAGGTAGACAGTAAACAGTCGACATACAGACATAAAAGCGATTTCATGGTAACGATCCAACAGTTTCCTCAATTATTTCCACCGCTGCCAAAACTACACAGACAGTGGAGAGGAGAGATACGAGTCCGGCGACGAGAACGATGAGGACGAGGGCACATCTATACAGACATTCCTATATAGAATTTCATGATTTGTATTCGACCGGTGGCTCTGTTAAAAGACAGGAGGATCGTGCTGAGGATTCTAATTAAAACCACGCTCGCCTCTTGATGTTGACTCGACTCTCACTATCTCAAGTGTGGACTTCTGGACGAGGGGAAAAGGAGCTGACGTCATGTTCCAATGTTTCATACAGTCTTTGTTATGTAGACTTTCTTTGTGATGCTCCCTGTGTATCACTCGGTCTATCTCTTTGTGGAACAACCGCTGTATATTCTGTTTTGTATTGTATTGTGCTAGTACGTACGCCATTGACATTGTG
The DNA here is from genome assembly GCA_949802685.1 of Dicyrtomina minuta. Lineage (NCBI taxonomy): Eukaryota > Metazoa > Arthropoda > Collembola > Symphypleona > Dicyrtomidae > Dicyrtomina > Dicyrtomina minuta. The sequence continues at coordinate 50,792,399 of OX461811.1, read as the reverse complement.
GGAGCGTTAGATGCTTTCAAATGAATTGAATACAGTGAATTGTCGCTTCCGGCATGTCTCTCGTTCAACTATAAAAGGTGCACTACAATCTTTGGGCTCCCTCATAGCCTCATATTACAAATTCAAATATTTTTTTTGAAGATCACTGTGCTTCAAGTTCAATAATAAAATTGTTTGAATTTACTTACCTAAATATTTAAGGGTAAATATATAACTGTACCAAAGTCAGACTTTCCAATATTTTACTTATGGGTAGTTGTACGGCTATTTTAAAAAATTTGAATTTTCTCATGAAAGCTTCGTTTAGTAAAAAATCTGTTGAAACATCGCGCTTAAAAATTTTAAAAAGTGCAAAATTTGGAAAAATGCAACAACCGTCAACAGATATTTTTAGTTAGATTTTTTTTGCAAAAAATACTTAACATGTACCTAAATTATGTAATATTGCAAGTTAGGGCTGACGAGGGGAGGTCAAAGCTCATGGAGCATCCTGTTGAGCATAATACATAGTGATCGTGGTTTTGAAAGTAGACTCGTCATGTTTCGATTCTGGATCTGGGTTTGGACAGGCGGTCGTTTGTAGCTTCCAAAATCGTTTAGTCAACGGCGAATTAGTATTGATAGGGAGACAGGATCTAACGACGTTCGTTTGATTAACAGTGCTATAGTGTCAGTACAAGAGCGGACACCCGCACCGGCACCACTCTTCACCACAGCAGCAACTAAATACGTGCCAAGAATATAGGCGAGCTACTAAATTTAACAAATTACTCCAGTTTTAATACTACTCATATATTATGTAGGTGACCGTTTTTTAGTGTGTTGTAAGATTGTGTACTAGTGGTATAGTGTTGACTTTATTTTGTAATTAAAACGGTTGGCGACAACAACGGAAAAAAAAGAATCCCAGTTATATTCCTGAGTTATTAGCCCACACGTTGACTGATTCACTTCCTGCTACTTACTTAACGTACTAGTCAAAGTCAATCGTACTTTGTACTGATTAAACTTTAAATTCGAATTCTGCAAGGCTGAGTAACTGGTGCTTGAATAACATACATATCGTCGGTGAAGAACCAAAATGACCCATATCCATTTTTAGCTAAAACCAATGTCCACTATCTACAAAAAATAATAAAAATACATTAAAAGCAATTTTTTAAGCATGCAAATAGAAAATTTTACTTTTTAAAAAAACATGTAAATAGAACATTTCCCATTTATCAAAAACATGTAAAAAGAATTTTTTGCACTTTCAAAAACATGTAAATAGAACATTTTACAATTTTCAAAAACATGTAAATAGAACATTTTACAATTTTCAAAAACATGTAAATAGAACATTTTACAATTTTCAAAAACTCTTAATTAAAATTTTACGTATGTTCCTTTTTTGTTATTATGATTTAACTCAATTTGATTCTAGCTTAAGTTGGATATAGGTCATTTTGGTTCTTCACAGACGATATCTACTTAGGTTACTACTACTACTACTACTACTTGATTAACACACTTATCAGAGCAAAGTGATTTTTCTAAAAGTTGTATAACGCAAAAGTACATTTTATTTCATTGAAAGGAGACATTTTGAAATAATTATATGTAGTAATTTCTTATCGTTATTAATTAGAATGAGAGTTTTCTATTATAGCAAACGAGTCAAAATATTATTTTAGAACAAAAGGACATGAGCTCTATTGGAAGTTTTACAATATTTGATTATTCAAATTCGTCTCCATTTTTGTTATAAATAATTTCTGTAAGATTTCAGAAATGTAATCAGAAATCAAGTCAATTTTTCCTGTGTCGTCTTTTCCCTATATATATTTTATAAATTAAATTTTGATTTCAATTTTTATTGTGGTTGTACATTAGCTTTCGTTTTCCCACGCATCTTTCGTAGCTTGGTTAGTTTGACATTTAAAGTTATGGCCCTGACTATGGTATTGTATTAGTACAGAAGCAGCGCGTAGCATTTTTGATTTGTATGGTTTAGATTTGGTTTGGTTTGGAATGTGGAACAACCGTCTCACGTTGACGACGTGTGTGTGGGCGTGCATGATAAATACAAAAATGTTATTTTTCTTTCAATTTGAAAGAGGATTAGCAGACAGACGTAGATGGAGACGAAGCAAAAAATGTAAATATGTAAATGTCATAACCTCGCCGTCTTTCTAGTAAGTTTAAGCGTCATAGTATATAGACATGTAGACCTCCATATAGAGTTGTACATCGTCTGTGAAGAACCAAAATGACCCATACTTAATTTGAGCTACAATCAAAATGAGTTATGTCATAAAAAAACGAGAAACATTCGTGAAATGTTAATTAAGAGTTTTTTAAAACAGTAAAGTGTTCTATTTTCATGCTTTTCTACAATGTAAAATGTCCTATTTAAGTGTTTTTGAAAAGGTGCTAAATGCTCTAATTACATGTTTTTAAAAAGGTGCAAAATGTTCTAATTTCATGTTTTCGAAAAGGTGCAAAGTGTTTTATTTACATGTTTTTGAAAAGGTGATTGTTCTATTTACATGTTTTAAAAAGTGTAAAATTTTCTAAATTACATGTTTTTGAAAAGGTGCAAAATGTTCTATTTATATGATTTTAAAAAGTGTCTAATTCCACATGCATTAAACGTTTAAAATATTCTATTTAAATGCTCTCAAGACATATTTGAATATTTTCGTAGGTAGTTGATATTGTTTTTATAGCTACAACAAGGATATGGGTCATTTTAGTTCTTCACATACGATATATAGAATCATATGTAGCATTCAAAATGATTTTAAAATACTGCACAGTCTTGGATTGAGATATATATGACTTCGAGTTAAATGGAAATTTATACATTAGAGAAATATTCTATGAGTGTTTTTTCGTATTTGTGGGTTTGGCTGGCTTTTGGAATAAGGACATGATAAAATTGATTTGTATTTTTACATTGAGCGACACTGATGTGTGTTTTGGTTTTGAGTTGACGTCCAAGTCGACATCCACATCCACGTCGACGCTCCCAAATCCAAATCCTCTACAGTCCTTGAGTTCCAATTCGTATTCGAATTTACCAATATTTTTCCTCATTTTTTTTTCATTTACAAGCATCACACCGATGAATACATGCATGTACGTAATTCACATTCAAATATATACACACAAGTACAAAAAATAACGCTCGTTACCGTCATCGTCTTCGTCTTCGCGCGTTCGGTTCTCGATTCAGTTTCACAGGATCCGCATCGATTTCGGTGTACTCGATTGATTTCGTTCCCTCCCAGTTACAGACGTCTCACGATGAGCGCGTCTTACACTTACGAGTAGAATTTCCTTCTTCGGAATCGTAACCACAAACAGCTATAGAAAAACCACGTGGCATAAATTTATCAGCCTTGATGAAAGTAACCAGCTAACCTTAAAAAATAAATCAACTCCACTTTACGGCCCTTTCAATTACGGGTGAAAGTCGAGTGAGAGAGGCGAACACATCAACTATCCTTAGATTGGTATTGGATAGTAGTGTACATATCGTCTATGAAGAACCAAAATGACCCATATCCAATTTAAACTACAATCAAAATGAGCTATGTCATAAAAACAAAATGAAAAACATGCGTAAAATGTTAATTACGAGTTTTTGAAAAGTGTAAAATGTTTTCTATTTACATGTTTTTGAAAAGTGTAAACTGTTCTATTTACATGTTTTTGAAAAGTGTAAAATGTTCTATTTACATGTTTTTTAAAAGTGTAAAATTTTCTAATTCTATGTGTTTGAAAAGTGTAAAATGTTCTATTTAAATGCTCTCAAGACATATTTGAATGTTTTTGTAGATAGTTGATATTATTTTTAGTGTAAAATGGATATGGGTCATTTTGGTTCTTCACAGACGATATATTCATACATGTGTGGATTTTAGATTAGGCTAAAAACTACAGAGATATTTGTAGATTTCCCTCCATATTTTCATTAGCACTCATATGTATGTATAACAAATCTAAGGTTTGGGCCGGGTTGGGGGAGGGGGGGGATAAACTGTAAACGGTATACGGGATTCAAATCCAAATTACACGTCGAGAAATTCAAATGAAATGGAGGCAATGACATGGGGTTATACATGACTGGTGTGGAGTATACCGGGACCGGGACCGGTTCAGTGGTTGCCATAATAGATGAAATTGAATTCAAATGAATTCTACATTTGTATTCTTAGCATGTTTGAGGAGACATCCGGGAGTCATTTGTAATCAGGTTGTCGTTGGACGCTGTAAGTTGTGGGTTCTGACTCTATAGGTTGGAGATAGAAGTTTTTTTCTGTGCAGAATTATAGAAGGAGACGGAGACATATGCGAGTATGTGAACGGTACAGTTTTTTTTATAAAACATGAGGCCACACGGCTAGGTAATGAAATGGCATTATTGAAGTCACCAGATCAGTGTCGGTGTCGGTGTGTCGGCGTGTGTGTATGTGTGCTTCTACTGTATAGGGAATTCGTTTTTTAAATTTCTAAATGTCTACCATTGTACTAATCCACACTCCACACCTATAGTGTCGTCTATAAGATTACATGCAGAACATATCGAGGTATTGGCTTCTAGATCGATACCGAGAAACCAGAGTATGAGCAACAGCAACGTACATACGTGAGGAGAATTTACTAATAATATGAGTTAAACAGGTGCCGTATTTCTTCTAATAAGAACTATTTCCTGGGTATAGTCTCAAATATACAACTGATCTAACGATAAGGATAGAAATTACTATAGGTATCAACTTGCAAAAAGGACTCATTTTAAACTTTTTAAAAGTGTGAAATTTAAATTTATTAGAATTTTAGTTAAAAGTTTTATTTAAAAATTGCGTAATTTGCATTAAACAATTTATAAAAGTACAAAATGTATTCTTCTTTGTATCTCAAAAAACGCACATATATTTAATGTTACAATATTTTAATTTAACTGGTTTTTTTTAAATTTTAAAACATCAAATGATTATTTGCTTTGAACCAGTTCATTTGAGTTTGTAAGTACGAAGCTCCTAAAAATAAAAATATGTATTCCAAAATTTAGGGAATTCGAATATCTTGTACTGCTGTCTGAATACGAGCGAGTCTTGTCTTTTATCCTTAACTACTACTAGTAGGTTGTAAATGCCTTCCTACCTTTACCTTTACTTTTCAGACAGCTATGGAAATAATACATAGTACCCAGTGCCGGACGAAGGAATTACTTTTAGGCAGCAATTTTTTTCTATACAAGAACCACCATTTTGATTTTATTGATGGTTTTAATTGGTAAAGCAAAATGTTGTATTTACATGTTTTAGAAAATTGAAAAATCTTCCTTTTACTTTATTCAGAAAATTGCAAAATATTCTATTGACATGTTTTGAGAAAAGTAGAAAATGTTTTATTTCCATGTTTTTGAAATGTACAAAAAAAATTATTTTGCATGTTTTTGAAAAGTCAAAATATTCTTTTTACATATTTTTGAAAACTTCAAAATGTTCCATTTACATGCTTTTTGAAAATTCAGGCAGCTGGGGCTTCCTGCGCTGGCCGCATTATCCGGCTCTGATAGTACCTGCTTGTAATAATTGTACTCATTCTTAGTCGAAATTACTGTACTTACCTACCTACCTACTTGGAATTTGTTGGGAAAGGGAAGGATTTGTACTGGTTGGTGTTTTTGCAGTATTCAGTATAGTGTGTGCCTCAATAAGTCTGCTCGAAAGACACTATTTTGAATACATATTAGCTTCTATGTGTAATATATACTACATACCAACTTACCACACACACACGGTAATACAAAGCATACTGTTTTACCGCTAGAACTTAAAACTTAGCTCTTGTTGTTCTGTGTACTCAGTACTCGTATCGTCCTGTTGGTTGTAGTTTGTTGTAATGATGTAGCCGTAACCGTAATCGTTTAAAATTGCAAAGCAGCTTGATATATTTTGCAGTTTTTACGCTCCCACACTCCCTATCATATTGATGCACATGTGTAGTCCATGCTCCTTCCTACGAACGAGGAACATGGACAATAACCATTATGGAGACATAACCATGATAAAGAATCTGTACATAATGTGGTTCTGTTCTGGGTGGTCTGGATGTGGTATATTAAGTACACGAGTAATGCATGGGAAGGCGTCTGTGTTGGTAGTCGGTTGGTCCTGCGGTACATATTTTCTATGCAAAGCAAAAGTGCATTAATGCATTTCCTAGAGACAGATACCGTAGCCGTACCCGTAGTCTGAAGGAAGATATTTAAACGTGAACTAAAACGAAATTGAAACCCACGCCAAAGTGTAGGCGTGAAAGGAGTGATAGGCTGTAGGGGTCACCCATAAATACCCTCCTGAATAATCTTTCGCAAAGGGGGACATCAAGAAAAACAAGATTTTACAAAAACATGAAACTTTTTAAAAATTTTGATAGATTTATACTGTGTACAGCATATTTAAAAAAAAAGAAAGTGAAATTTATTAATTGTTTAATTTTACTGATATTTTTTAAGATGAATAAGCTTGAAAATACTATACAAATTTAAACGACAAAAAAACGTAAATTTGTTTTGAATTTTTAGCAAGTTTACTATTTACAGGGCTTCGTCATTAAACTTTGATTAAGGTATATATATTGTCAACCCCCACCCCCACCATTCTTGCATTCTTGTGAGTGACGTCATTTATAGCTTTTTGTCCCCCCCCCCTTCTTTGTCCTCGAAACCTGTGTTTGGGGAATGCTACAGGATAGAGGAGACAGCCCAAGCTTTGTTTTTCAGTTTTGTCGTCGGTGAGGTCTGTGTGTGGATGTTGACGGGAAGAAGGGAGAAAGGAAACTTGTTTGAGTGAAAGTGCATTTATGTCTCGACGTCCTTTCTCCTTGGGCACACGGAAGACAATTCAGTATATTCGTATCCTTTTTTTCAATTTCATGATAACGGGTTGGATTTGGATTTGGATTTACAGTCCTGGAAGGACAGAGTGAAAAGAGCGTTATGACTCTCCCTCTCTCTCTCCTTTCTCTGACAATGTAACACCCGTAAAATACCATGCTAACAGTTGTACATGACTTGAATCCATTTTCGTATCGATCCTCATAAATGTTCTCTCTCTCTCTCTCTCTCTCTCTCTCTCGTACTTTCACTTCCCACTCATTTCTTTCACGACGGCTCCAGTTACACTTACGGCTACGACAATGACTATGACGGTGACGTTTCTCTCTCTGTGTCTGTCTCAAAACTCCAGGACCAGGAGACCAGGAGACCAGGAGACCAGGAGACCAGGCCCAGACTTTCACTTTCACTTTAACTTTTTTTCTCTCCTTGACAATTTAATCTCAAACTTTTCATGCGTTTCCCTATGAAATAATTAGCGTATGAATTCTGGCTAATTTCATTAGACTTTACGATTAGCATTAAGGAGAGACAGAGACGGAGAAGTTAAGGTTGAGCCGATGAGGATATGAGGACCCTGGATTCTGGATAAAGTTATGAAGGTGTGTGTCGTCTTTCTTGCCCATAAGAAAATCATCAGCGCTTTCCTCCCAATTCCCCTACATTGTACTTTCTCACACAAGGCCAAGTTCCAAGATTCAAGACAAGGAGGTTGTAGAAAATGAAAATTCTATTGAATTGCGGATGATGTTAGTTTTCGTCTTGGTCTTGGAATGGAAAATGAGACGGCGGCAAGTCTTCCGTAAAAGTTTCAAAATATGTCTTGAGAAAATTTTCCTTATAAGGTAGTATGTAGGTACATTAGATCTATATAAGGTCTCCCCTGCAAAACTGAGGTATAGGATGCTAAAGGCGCCGCGTATAGGAATTGTCTTTGGGAATTTCGGACGTTATCATAATCACCATTCATATGCGTAGCATCATCGACGTTCCTATAGCAACTATCCTTTAGGAATTTTTTCAATGATTCATATAGGACGTATGCTATAGTTTTTTTAGTTTTAGTTTCATATACAATTGATCGAATTCATTCCAACAGGTACCTTATTATTCAAAAAACATAATTTAAGCATTGCATTTCATTTCCTTTAACAGCAGCATGGAATCGTCTTCGTTTTGTGTGTGTTGATATTTAGCAATTTCTTTACATGGCAATTATAGACCAACTGTTTTATGTCTCACTAGTACCTAATGCTTAGGTAATAATTAGTTTGCAAAATGTTGATAAATATGAAGTGTTAATTCTTATTAAAGTACAGAAGTTTCACAACAACTGAACTGTGATAAAATTCAACCATTATAGAATTAAAAAACAGAATTGAATATAACTTTAAACATAGGTAATGTAGCAAAAATTGACTCTAAATGTCTTGACTACTAACGGAGGTACTGTTGTTTTATATATAGCACACACAACACAGAACATCTGAGCCTTCTTAAATAAATAAGCTCAACTTAAAATTAAACAATTAATTGCCATGTAAAGTCATGATCAAATACAAAACACTAGTTGAAGGTGAGCACAAATCCCAAGTTAGGATTCAGTCATTAGTAGCTTATATCGTAAAAAAGTTTTTCCGTTACCAACAAATCAACTACACCCGCACTACAATAGCACTACCTTGTCACTGGTGAATTGATATAATAATATAATATCTCAATTCACTATAATTTATAGCTAAAAGTATTCCAGTAGCACAGTCAACAGTCAGTAATTGTAATTAAAAACTACAGAAAATAAAAACTTGACCGAGCTACACTCCCCGACCGACTACACACACTGCATTGCACTGCAGCTGCAGCTTCCACTCCACTCCACTGCCTCGCTTAATACAATTGCTGTTTGTCGGTTGGAGTTTGAATCCTCCTGCCGACAGACGGAACGCATGGAAAGCCATTGAGTGACCAAGATCTAACACTGTTCGTCGTGTGTGTAGTACTGTGTAGATCATGGCTCATATGCACACTAACGATAAGTACCTGGTAGAATAGTTTTGATGGGCAGTGGTTATAATACTGAAATTACTGACAGAGCTGAATAGTTAATTGTTGCGAATACTAATTTGCCGTGCCGGGCAATTATTAAATATCTTTCTGGATATGTACCTGCTTCCAATTAATTGTTGATACTACTGTCTAACTGAAAAATCAATAGGTGACTATTATCATTACTGGTAATATTTAATTATTATTATTGATGCTGATGCCGTCTTTCCGAATATTTCACTTTCAACAAATAATTGTGCGCATTGATTTTGACGTTACACTACCAGAAATGTGACTTTAGGATAACAAATGCTCATTTAGTTGTTAATTTACATTAAATTTTCATTAATGTTGCCCAAACTGGCAATAAATATTAAATAAATAATGCATAGGATATCATCCTATAGGATTAGAGTATTATTTTCTTATGAACTGCATATCCTTCAGGATTAATGAGTTCATTTTCATTTACAGTGTCCGTCATATATGAAAAAGTAGATCATTTTCATAAATAAACAGAATTCATATGGGATCATAACGAATAGTTTTGCGGGGGCTAGTAGGGTACGGTGGAGTTCTTTAACCTTTTCAAATATGGTATGTACATTAAGCTGGCTGGAATTGGAGTAATTGTTTGACAGGGTCCCTATATATCTAAAGACGTTAAGATCAGAAGCCCAGGCAACAAGGGTTTATTATTTAGTGTTATGGCGTAGTAGGTAACTATGGTGATGGCTTACAATTGGCTTTTGAATGATAATTAAAATTTTTTTTTTTTAAATTTTTATTAATTTTTTCAAGTGCTTTTAAAATGGTTTTACTTCACCTGCAAAATCAATACTTATTACACACTTAATATTTATTAATTATGCCTCAGTATACCTTTATTAAATTTTAGAAAAAGTTTAGTTGACCTTACTTGGCAATCTTATTGCTTAATTTTATTGATATATATTACGATATATGTAGTGCTAAGCGTCTGCCGTAATTTCAAATTTTAACTTGATAGGATATATCGTCTGTAAAGAACCAAAATGACCAATATCCAATTTAAGCTAGAATCAAAATGAGCTATGTCATAAAAACAAAATGAGAACCATGCGTTGTTAATTAGGAGTTTTTGAAAAACGTAATATGTTCCACTTATCGTTAGATGGTTTTTAAAATTGCAAAATGTTTGATTTATATGTTTTTGAAAAGCTTAAAATGCTGTATTTACAATTTTTTGAAAAACTGTAAAATGTTCTATTTACACGTTTTTTAAAAAACTTGGAATATGTTTGTTTTGCATGCTTTTGAAACGTGCAAATTGTTCTATTTACATGTTTTTGAAAAGTGCAAAATGTTCTATTTACATATTTTTGAAAATTGCAAAATGTTCCATTTACATATTTTTGGAAAAGTGCAAAATGTTCTATTTAAAAGCTCTCACGACATATTTGAATATTTTTGTAGATAGTTGATGTTATTTTTAGCTAAAAATAGACATGGGTCATTTTGATTCTTCACAGAAGATATGCTTTGAATTTAAAAATTTTCCCACTCCAAATCTTTGTTTCCACACAATCTAGAATATGTAGAAAAGTCCTTGACTTGTGCTCATACATAAGATGCTCAGTTTTCCCCTGCTCTTCTGCTGCTTCAGCTGTCGGTCTCGGTCACGGTCTCAGCGGTCCTCCGATCGCGATCCGACTCCGACTCCGACTCGAGCATATTGAATTAGGAGCATAGGATAGCGTTCTCTTTTTAAACTATATGGAGATGCTTTGAATTTCTATGTTGAGTATTCTCCTCAAGTAAAAGATGGTTCTGGCCGAGAGGGAGTGGAAGACATGGATTTGAACTTGTTCAGACGAGAGAACTCTCAGAAGCAGATGACTCCAGCCAGATCTCCTGTCTCTCTGTCTCCTCTTCTCAATGAGTTATAGCAAATCAGGGAGCGTGTCTTGACCAGGGAAAAAATATGGTTCGAGCCTTTCTAACTTATGTTGATGCTCCTTTTTGTTTGGCTCTGTTCGGATTTTCGGATGTGTTCTCCATAGTTTACTCAGTCGTCAGGAAGGGTGCTGGGTCGTGTGAGGAGAATAGAACAATTAAGTATTAATTTGCATAGTGTTTCCTATGGTCCTGGTCCTATGGTTCTGGTTCTGGTACTGGTTCTGGTACTGGTTCTCGTTTCTAGTTCTACTCGACTGATGCTTCCTTGTCTGTGCCTGTACACCGTATTTTTGCAATGCTGTCTGAGCACGCACTCAACTGTGCCTCTGTATAGAAAGGAAGAAGACACAGACTAAAAATGTTCGCCTTTTCCTTGTTTCTTTTTCCTTGGTTGTTCTTTATCTGTAATCCGCATCCTCTCGTATTTTTTTTATGGAGACGCCTTACAAAATCTTTCAGCTTTCTTCTTTCTTCCTTCTTGGCATGCATAATATTTATAAGCGAGCCTGCCTTTTCCTATTTTTTTCTGCGTATTAATTTTCATATTTAATCTCACACTCGAGCTTGTATTATGTGTGAAGATTTTTTTTTTGAGTAGCAAAATCAGAATTTATGGCTTGGCCACCCTTCAGACCCTTCTCATAAAAACGCTGAGGGCTCAAGTGTTGGTGGGATTACTCGTATATGTAATTATTTATGCTTTGATTTAACACCATGAATTTTTTAACTATTCCTTTTTGGATTAACTAATGAAGAATTATAGGGGAATTTGAGTAATTAAGTTAATTCTATTTAGATATATAGTTCTGAACTATGTATGCTATAACTTGCGCTTATATGGATTTTTGACACTTGTAAAATACGCTTTTAAGAGTGTTTGTAGGTTTGTAGATATGCTTAAATGTATCTTGAGGTTTGTAACTTTTTGAATTGTTTGTGGATGAGATTAGAAGAAAAGAAAATAGAAATGTGCTAAATACAAAATGTCGGATTTAAAATACATATGTAATACACTTGGTTTGAATTATGCCTAAGTTTTTGGGTATGTACTGTAACTACTTATAATGTCTTCTTGTTTGACAAATTACTACGCACTGACAGTGGACAAATTAATAACTTCATCATTAAAAAAAAGTTTAAACAATCGTTAAGAAACGTTTGTAGTAAATATTTGCTCAAATTCTTCCAGAATATAGAGCAATTTGCTCTTATATTAGTAAATAGGTCATTTTTAATACAGAATTTTAATATTCCAAAAATAAATAAAAAAGGGTTTGAAACGTGTATGTTTTTAAAAAAGAACGAAAGAAAGAATCTCATTTTGACATTTTAAATTTTTTTAAATTTTATAGGGAAGGGGGATGTGTTCGGTGATTCATTTTGGAAGGAACAAGGAATAGGACAATCGGCGGCCAACGTTCGAGCTCTCACTTACTGTGATTTGCACACAATCAAGCGCGACAAGCTTCTAGAAGTCCTTGATTTCTATCAAGCATTCGCCAACTCTTTTGCTCGAAACCTGGTTTTAACATACAACCTCAGGCACAGGGTAAGTACAACAATTCATACGTTTGATGATTTCCACCGTTTGTTTTATAAATTTCTATTCTTTCCTTATAATAATTTGATAATCTAATTTAATTCATTCATTTTTGAATTTTCTACTGTAGAATTTAATATCCTTAGCATTTAGTGTGCAAAATAAAAATTTAATCGTAAAGACTGGCACTATTGTATGTGACGTATGGAGTATGGGGCAAATGATTTCATTTGTATTTATAGAATTTTGTCACACACATGTGAGACATGAAATACAAAATGTGCATACAAAATTTTTATATGAGTATTTCAATATGTATATATATATCACTTTCTTTTTTTCTATCGTTTTCAATATACAGACATTGAAATTACTTAAGTATGTATAGGCATATGAATTACGAACATACGTGATGAGTAAATGTAGTATAAATTTAGGTAGGTACATAGTAGCATAGATACTGTCTTATTTATTGCTTATTACTAAAAAAAGTGCGTTGAAATTGAAATCAAAATTGGCCTAAAATGAATGGATGAAATATCTCGGAGCTCGGAGACATTAATACACTATAGAACTAGCGTGAACTTTTTCAACTCACCCTTTCGAGAGCTATTTTCTAGAAAAGTGTTTACGCCCACTTACTGTACTAATATTGAAACGTCTTGAAGAACCAAAATTACCCATATCCAATTTAACCTGCAATCAAATCGAGCTATGTCATAAAAACAAAATGAAAAACATGCGTAAACTGCTAATTAGGAGTTTTTGAGTAACGTAAAATGTTCTATTTTCTTGTTTTTGCAAAGGTGCAAAATGTTCGAATTCTATGTTTTTGAAAAGGTGCAAAATTTTCTAATTCCATGTTTTCCAAAAGGTGCAAAATGTTCTATTTACATATTTTTGAAGTGTAAAATGTTGTATTTACATGCTCTCAAGACACATTTGAATATTTTTGTAGATAGGTGATATTGTTTTGAGCTAAAAATGGATATGGGTCATTTTGGTTCTTCACAGACGATATGCAAAAACAAAAAATGAAGAAACAAATTTTCGCATCAGTATTCAAATCAAGTTTATATTTAAAGGATACAATAATAATATTGTAATTTGATCGGAAGTTAGACAGATGGGAAAAGGGAAGATGTCGGAGACAGGAATAGAAATGGATCTCCATAAGTTACACAAAGGAAATAATTGTAGTACAAAACATTATCTTCGTCTGTTTATTGAATCAATTGTATGTGCAAACGGCAACGCTTAGAGAACGCTTTTTTATTCTATTTTTGTACTTTCATTTTTATTTTGGCAGAATGTATATCTTTACTATATACTTTCCTATTTCAAAATTTCGATTACGACTACACATTTAGTTTCATCCACACTTACGATTGGTTTATTTTTTACTATATATGCAGTGAGTGTAGGCGTCAGAGGATCATGCGACAGGATAGACTTTACATTTAAGATATATTTTTGTTGAGGATATATGTTTTTTTCTGCGCTCTCGAATTTAAGTCCTGATAGTCCAACTTGTTTTCTTTACATCTTCGCAGAAAAGCTGTGTGGGTGTGGATGGATTGTAAGTGTATTGAAAAATAAGTTCGCGTTAATATAAAAGAAAAGTACAGTTTTTACATGATTAGGAGTATCATTTTGTGCAAATTTTAAACTGTGAGTTGCAGACTTCCAAAAAGTGTGTATATCATCTTTCACGCTTTCAAACAAAAATTGAATATTTTGTTTTTCATTTTTTAGCAAGTGTTAATATCTTTTTTTGGACTTTTAAAAAGTTGTTATTATCTAGATTTGCACTTTTGAAAAGTTGTAAAATTTCGTTTTGCTGTTTTAAAAAGTTGTAAAAACTTGTTTTTGCATTTTTGAAAAGTTGCAAAAACTTGGTTTTGCATTTTTGAAAAGTTGCAAAAACCTGGTTTTGCATTTTTGAAAAGTTTTTAAAAACCTGGTTTTGCATTTTTGAAAAGTTTTTAAAATTTTTTTTTGCTCTTTTGAAAAGTTTTTAAATTTTTTTTTGCTCTTTTGAAAAGTTTTAATTTGAAAAGTTTTTATTGTGTTTTGCTCTTTTGGAAAGTTTTAAACATCACATTTTTCAATTTATCAATTGTATAAATACTATGCACTTAATGTTCATCTTTAAAAAATAGTCAGAAGGAAAACTGTAACAATCCAAAACGTTGAAACATCGGTTTAACACCTTAAAAAAATGCTAAAACATTTTATTATTCAATTTTGAAATTCTGCTACAATCCTACACAATTGAAGTGATGGCTTGTGGTTTCTCATAGGTGCTCTAATGAAGGAAATACGGTAGATGTATTTGATAGCAATTAATAAACTGTCAGGATATTGAGCGTAAGACAAACACGTCCCCTCTAAGTGTCAAAACTCTCAGGGAAAGAAAGAAATAGTGGAGAATGGTGGAGTTGCTGATGGAAGATTACGAATAGATTCAGAGAGGATGGTAGTTAATTTGGGCAGCCTATCTATCTCCACTCAGGATCAGTGCTCGAGCAATATGTATATAATTACTTCCATAGCACTTGACATGTAGGCACCTCCGCTGTTAGCACTCCATGCTCCATATATCGCCCATGCCCATACACAAAAACACACACACACAAGTGAAAGATGGAATGTTCAGATAAAACACTCTCCTCCACCTCTCGACATATGGAGATCAATAACTATTATATAAAGTCTCTTGATCTCTTTTTTTTCTCTCTCTTGTGTTCGCAGTTAATCTTCCGGAAAGTGGCGGATGTGAAAAGAGAGAAAGAATTGGCGGAGCGTCGGAAGAATGAGCCTCAGCTGGATCAAACACAGGATCATTTGGTGAGGAAGTTATTCTCACGATTTCGGAAAGCACCAGGCCCTGCGGATCGAGTCTCGACAGGTTCGAGTCTCCAGACGGATGCGGCCTGTAAAGATCTTGAGAAGGGGGGGAGTGAGCGAAGTGATAGTGACAATGATGCCTCACACCCCCTCACCGACCCCACGAACAACATCCTCTCCGCCGCAACCAATAAAATGGTTAAAGTCTTTCCAGCCACGAAAATTGCGACGGAGAAGGAGGGGGCGGAGCCTCGAGCCGCTCCTCCCCCCACAGTTCGACCTAAAGGAAAATGGGGTGCCTTAATGGGTGGGGGTGGCGGGGGCTCGGCCGCAGCGGCGGCATCCGCCGCCCCGCCCTCCCCGATCACAACCTCCCCCTCCATTGACTCTACCACTCTCATCATCGAGGAGAACAAAGTTCAGTCAACTCTGTCCGTGGAGCAGCCTCCCCCGCAGAGTCGGAATCTCAGCAAGCTCAAAGCTCTCACAGGTGCCTCGAGTCAGTCGGGAAATAAGATTTTCCCCAAAGCACAGAAGGTGGTGACGACGGGGCGGCAGGAGACGATTGAGGAGTTGACGGAGACCGCCTCGGGCGGAAGCCCCTCCAAGTCCCCACCCATCCCCCTAGACAGTCAGAATTTCAAAGAATCCATCGTTCCCCCCTCCGGACCAATCCAAATCCCCTCACCGTCCACCATGTCCGCCGAGTACCAACAAATCATTGCCAATATCATGGATTTCAAAGTGGACGTCAAGCTGGAAATCCAGAGACTCAATCAGAAAATGAATAAGATGGAGGACTTACTCGGGGATATTGTGTCGAAATTAAATCAGCAGTTAAATGGTCCGGGGGGCGGTGGTGGTGGTGGTGGAGGGGGTGGTCCTTCTGGAAGTGGTGGTCCCTCCCAATTCTCCCATCGCCTCCTCAGCCCCACCTCCCCCTCCCCCCTCCTCTCGGACACGGGTCATGATCGTGACACGAGTCCGGCGAGTGGGGACGAGCAACAGGAACGGAAACATCGCTCGGGTCATCATCATCATCATCATCACAAGCATCGGGACAAGGACAGGGACAGAGACCGAGAGCGGGATAAACATCGGGAGAAAACACCAGATACCTTGTCACCGAATTCTTCCAGAGTCTCCAGCTCGGATGTGGTCCGCTCCAAAAAATCCAAGTCACGACCAAAAACTGCCTCATCCAGCGGGACCGGGAGGGGCTCCACGGCGGAGTCCGGCTCCGGCTCCACCCACGCACTCGACGATGAGACGGAGGAAGCCTCTAGTAGTAAACATTCCTCCGCCGGCTCCAAAGAAGCCCTCCTCCCGACCACCAAACCCGTCATTATTCCCACAGGGCAACGATCTCGTGAATTTCTGTGATATTCTATCTTCTTCTTCTAAGTTGTTGTTTTTTTGCGACATATTTAATTAAAAAAATATTTCAAAAAAAAGTTATATTATATATACATATATAACAAAAAATAATATACAGTTATTACCTAATGTACCTACATACAACATTCTTGTGTATTTATAATTATTATTACCATTACTCTTAAAGGTTAAACTATATATTTAAATTAATTAGGTAAGTTAATACAAATAGTAATCGTACTCGTACGTTATCATTTATCACCTCACTATATGCCTATAACTACTATACATACATAAATATATAATGTACTATACAACATTATAATCATGCATACTATATACAAAATACCTCCTACACATTTTTACTTACTACGTATGAAATACACGTGTCACGTGGTTACATATGATAAAGCATATATTAATATTATAAAATAATTGAAAGCGCGGTTAAGTTTAGGGGGGTTCAGCTCTAATCACATAATAACATTACTACCAATTGTAAGCAATTTTAACATGTAACATATTTTAGGTTTTAAAATTTAAGGATTTAAAAGTTGTATCTTGGCTATTATATTGTAAAAAAAAATAAGACGAAGCCAATCCTCCCGGTTACGATTACACACAACATACTTATATAGTATCTATATACATATACAAACAAAATAACTTCGTTACTTATATACTGATATATTTACAATAATTTAACCATCTTAATTAATTAATCAGTTAATTACTCCTACCATGTACAGATATAAAACCCAGAAACAGAAACCGAAACCGATCTAAAATTTCATAAGGGTATGAAAATCCACTACTTATTAAACAAAATTTAAAAAAAACATTTTAAAATTACTTACGAGGTAAAATAAAAATAGCGGATCAGTTCATAATAATATTGTCAGTTCAGTGAGTAAGTATACACAAATTTGAAAAATAAGTTGTGTGCATGTGAGTGTTGTTTGTGTGGTGTGTGAGCTGTGGAATTTTAAAAAAATAAAAAGCAAATCAAGATACAAACCAAAGCAAAAAAATGTAAAGAAGAAGAAGAAGATGAAAAAATCCTTTAAGATGAAAACTTTAAATTTCCCATAGTCCGACCAAAATAAAAAATAAAACTTATTTTATTATAACGAACATGAGAAAACAAAAACATAATTATGAAAAGCTATATTAAAGTTTTAACTAATAAGCAAAAGCAACAGATTTTACATAAATTTATTGTTATATAAAAAAAATATTACTGTACAGATATCATACTACTACTACTACTTGTATCTATGTATGTGTAGTATCAAAAATAAGGGAGAGAAAACAATATGTACACTTTTTTCTATAGTCATATAGTGACTAAATATTATAACTCATGTTGATATCTGTACTGGAACTGGACATGTAAACAAAACTTCATATAATATAATAGACAGATATATATATATATATTATGCACAGATTCAGACACTACAGACACTTTTATGTAGTGATAATAATAATATTGTAATTTGTAATTACCGCTAATGTTAATTAATTAATTACATACTGATATATAGGCTTTGCTCTAAAAAAATTACTGAATGTACCATTACCCTGTTGCCGTTGTCACTACCCTCAACCCGTACTGCTATACATATACTGTTACCGTTGAAAGGATTTTTAGAATGTAACTTCCATAATTAACCCCCCTATATTTCTTTCGTCTCTCAATTTTGATGAATTCCGTATTTCCGTATATACTAATAAAACATTATAAAAAACCGCGCAGGCAATTTGAAAGTTTGAGGTATACTAATAGTAGATTATGTAATTTACCTATATTAATTATTATACATCACAAATGTTTGAAAAAATTAAAAATTTAACCATTTTTAGCTTGACGCTTTAAATTTCAAAAAATTAATCATACAAGAAATTGTGCGTTTTAAATTATTATTACTTATTATTACTATTTCTATTTTAGCTGTAGTACAGTAACCAAAACTAATTCAACGAAAGAATAGCTATAAATTATATTAAGTAAAAAAAATGGTATTACTTCAAACAGGGGACAGGGGACGACACGTCTACTTTTATGTGTTATTATAATGTGTGTACGACGATGTCAAAATCGACAACACTGGCAATTATTTGACACCCCCAACCCCGACGCTAAATTGAAGCTTCCAAAAAGAACTGCTTAAAATTCTAATTTGAATTTTCCTCCATTTATTTCTTTAAGATGCTTATATATACCGTAACCGTACCGTTATAAGTTCTCTTGTGCTACACTGCTACAATGTTATTAGGGATCAATAACAATAAAACTAGTCGTCGTACTACAGTAAGAGTATAATGATAAGACAGTGTAATAATAATATCCCATCATTTAATCTCTTCCCCTCCACCTCCTCCTCCTCCTTCCCAATCCGTTAGTATATTGGTACCGTTCAGGATTAGGATTACGACTACTACGCGATTACGAGTCTAGTCCCTGTACATTACAGGACGTTAGGATGCGATTACGTTCACGTTTACGTCCTCACTTCATTCAGGGATTCAGGGAGAAAGAGCGAACAACGGCTTTGACGATCTGAGAACGAGAACCCAAGCGTCTTCTTTTGTTTTGTTTTCTTATTTTCACCGCCGTCCAATAGACGCGCGCGGACAGACTAACGAAAGATGCGGATGCGGGTGTCTCACTGGCACTGGCACTGGCACTGGACTGGAAATGGAAACATATTATCGTTAGCACTTATTTCGAGTATTGATTTATTTATTCGTTAGCTTGATTATCACATAGCAGAGCCCTCCTATCCCTACATCTCCCTATAGGATTTTCATGGTATTAATCGACTACATGAGGATTTGAGATCAAAGTTAAAACATCCATGAATATGATTATATTATGATTATGGTTTCTTTGACGTTGGCGTTGGTGTTGGCGTTGGCATTGGCGTTATTGCCCTTGGCTCCCGCCGATAATAGCTGAATTTTCACATCAGCACTAAAAACAAAAAAAAACTACGCATGGCTACTACAACTGCAGCCTATACAGATCAGTACATAGTTTCGTTTGAAAATAAATAGCATAGTGTAATCACATAAGACATTATTTTGACGCGGCAGTACAGGCGGGGAATGCTATGCGGTCCTATCCCAAATGTCAAAGCACTTCTGTTCTCTTCTGTATAGCGTCATAGTGTCATTTCAGTTACAAGCCAATTAAAAGTCTATAACTACTTTCTCTCAAAAAAAATAACAGATTAAATTACAGTGTAAAGTTAAACCAGATTTTATCTTTAGTCGACGTGATTAACACACTTTACAACTTGAGCCTTTTGCTTTCTCCTTTGACACTTGCTATACATACTACATACAGTTACTACTACGACTCCTACTAAACGGGAAACAGGGCACGTGTGCCGGAAAGACTGGGGCAAGATCGGTAAAACACGAAAACGGAAACGAAAACGAGAACGAAAACGAAAACGAGAACGACTGGCAGAAGGGCCATTGGAATGGCAATAGTAAACGTTAGAGTATAGGTAACTATATACTACACAATTCAGAGAGCGTGTGAGTGTACTTTTTTAGCAGAATTTTGGATTTTTGGATTTGAAGTTGAAATGATGAGACTCTATATGCGTCATCATGAGGATGGAAGTATGAGTTGTGAGTGTGAGGTGTGATGAAAAAGGGGGAAGGGGAAAGAAGAAAAAAAGTGAGAAAATCTGTCAGTTTCTATTTTCACTCCGCAGTTTTCGTTTTTCTTTCGTCCCATCTAATTTTTTCCTTTGTCAATGATATAATAACTTTTTCCATTTTCCACTTTCTCCACTTCTATAGTATAGATAGACCCCTAGACAGACAGAGATAGAGGCAGAGTTTGAGTTTTTCCACAGAGTTCCACACAGCCAAGAGCGAGAGTTTTGTAATGTCTACAAAATTCATGATATACCTGTGTGCCCTGTGATGTACTGTGTGTGTGGTGGGAGTTTCTTTATATTCGTATATTGATATTCTTGCCATATGTTGTATCTGCCGACTGTAGACGGTTGGCATAGGCTCTGTGGCGTATACAAAAGCCAGGACCAACCAGACCAGGTACATTAGACAGGTGTCGTTTCCTCGACAAAACTCGCACGCACTTACGCATGGTAGAGAGAGATTAAGGCCAGGCCATGGGAGTGTAATATATATTAGGTCGTCGTCTCCTATGTATGTGGTGCCTCATTCCGTGGCCGTTCCCGTTACCATATTACTCATGCCGTGTGCCATATTTAGATGTTTAGAAGTTGAGTCGCGCGAGTCGAAATTGGACATATGACGTAGTTGTTACGTAATTTAAATTCACGAGAATTGTCAATAGACTTCCTTTCCCCCTTGAGAACTCCAATTATCGTCTCTATTTATAGCTAAAATCTAAATCTGCAGTCTCCTGAGCTAAGCTAGAACATACCATGCTACCATATTATTATAACCTCGTCTCGCTTGTTTCGTTTTCGTTTTCGTTGTGAAGGGATTTTAGATTTGGGTTGAGACATTTTTTTAACGAAACTGGAAACTTTGTTTTAACAAAAATGTGTGAAAGCTTCAAAATATAAAATTTATATGTCTGGATTCCTGCATTTCTGTATTTTTCTGGTCGGTTGTCAATGTGTGGATATTATTATGTTTTTATGATACACATAAAAGAAATATTTCCGAAATGTTTGCTGTCAAAATCTTATATCTGTCATGTGTTTCTCTACCAGCTTTATTCCCTTTAAAATCTCGAGCTAATTTGTATATTGTAGACTGCGGATGATTCCTACGAAACTTGAGCATGCGGAGATAAAATTTGTATCGTATCTTATATATTACTAATCGTTAACATAAGCGATATAGCTGTACTACTTTATGCGTTATAGTAAGGGAAACTAGATACATAATAATCATTATTGCGTCATTTTCTCTTAGAGATAAAAACTTTGAAGTTTTTCAGATAGTTAACTTTAGATAAATTTTAAATACATTTGCACATTTCTCTTTTCTTTTAAAGTTTTTTAAGTTTCGACTTTCCACGACTTGGACTTTCGACTTGTGTTTTAGTCTCGGCTTTTTCCAGACCTCTCGAGTGTGAATATTTTTTTCAGGTTAAACTTCCGTAGAAAACTTACTTAGAAAGTTGAATTTAAATTTGTGTTTGTATTTGAATCTCTCTCTCTCTCTCTCTTTGCCGCAGAATTGAGGTGTACATGAGAAATTATCGATTTGCTCGTTTTTTGTACGCTACAATTCTTAATGCTCAGTGTGTATACTGTACATAATAGTATGCTGACTGACTGACTGAGATGCGGAATATGTAGAGATGAGAATAAAATATTAAATAAAATGTAAAATACTGAATATAGAATTGTTTCAAATGCTCCAAGAATGAAATCCGTACGCAGTAAAAAATAAAATTACATGTCGTCGTTTATATGTACGACGATGCATTCATAGCATGTAGGTAAATATGCGTACGTACAGAGTTACAGATTGGTTACAACGTTTCTGCATAAGGAATGTTTATAGAGTTTGTGATATAAGAGCTGTAACTGTAAGGTGAAGGGATTGTTTGGAGAAGTAGATAATGTTCATAGGAAAAGAAAGCCTTCATACATTATACAGAGTTTACGATACGATCTTATTATTACATTTGAATAAAAACCAAATGGAAAAAATCCCTAAATTTCTCTCAATACTCAAAATACAGAACAAAGATTCAATTTATATTCAAATTTCAAATCCTGTGCTTTTTACAAATATTTCTACACGCCCCAGCACACATTCTATATAACATTTTGTAAAATGATCGATTTCTATTTCAGGAATTTGAATTTGGCAAATACAAGAATTTGAATTGCATATTCCGCTCTTATTATTTTGATGAAAATCAATTTGATTTTAATAGTCGTATACATGTACCTAGTACTGTAGTATACTCGTAATTACATGGGGAAAAATTGAAAACTATCAAAATATTTTAGCTACTACAAGTCATATGTACAACTTTATATTCAATTTTGAATCCGAAACAATTTTTACGCATTTCCACTGTTTTATTTTATTTTGAAAATAAAATAAACTCCGAGTAAGAAATCAGTTTTAATTTATTAGACTAAAAGTAATTTTGTGTAAAAGTTTGAATTGTACAATTTAATTTATTGTATTACATATCAGTGGAAAAAAATGGAGATATTCAATTTTGCAACTTGAGCGATCATAGCATTATTTTGTGAGCAGCATAGGAATAAATAGCATGTTCCTCCACTATTTATTAACACTGACAATTTTTATTTGTGATGGGATGGCGCTGTTGATGATAATGATGATGATACAAACAGGGAAGAGAGAGAGAGAGAGAGACTTTCCCACTCACTCACTTCCCACAGGAAGGTATAAAAATAGAAAATGAGATATTCAGACTGCAACTCCGCTCATGATAGAATTGACAGTCCGGAAGTGAAAGTAGAGAAAGGAGAGTGAAAGCTTTCCCCTGTTATCTCTCCACGTGTATAACTCTCAGTCAGATTTGGGAGTATGAGCCGAGAGAGAGAGAGAGAGAGAGTCCCTCAAAGTTTCTCTTACACATTCTCGAGACACACGGTAATGGAAAAAGTTAAATCAATTTCACCTTTAACTGTCGGCTGGCATGTGTGCCGCGCTCTTCCCAATCCCAATCCCGTACTCGCTATATACTACAAGTCTCTATATTTTTTTGTGTGTGTATGCGTTCAGTCGTCCTCGAGTCGCGGACGCGTCCATTTCATCCGGAAGAAAATCGACCAGAAATAGATAAATAGGTCAGAAGCTCTATAAATAGACTCGTAGTATTCCTGCGAGCGCGTCTGCAGAATAAATTGATAGCGTCTTCATATATGTAGAGTAGGGGAGCGGTCGCGGCCTTGTGGCCGTGGGTGGAGGTATATAGCGTGTATATGCATATACTTATAACCCCCCCACATGTGTGTAAGTATGGGAAATGGAATGTAGAACAATGGTATGTTTGTAGGGGACATGATTTACGCTCTCAAAGTATCATCATAATAGTGGAGAGGTGAACACATTACTGATGATTATACTCTGTGTGTAGAAGGTCTGTTTTGTAGGACTAGGAGGAACTTAACATTTCCAGCCAACATCCTTCCCCCCCCCCCTTTTTTTATATTACCTCAATGCATTAGACATGCAAAACATACCATCCACATCCACCCAGTCAGTCAGTCCAGGTAGGTAGGTAGGTACTTTCAAATCTTCAATAAAATTGGTGGTGACGTTGACGTTCCTTTGGCTTATTTGGCACTGCCTTTCGATGCCGATATTGATACACTTTTGATATCAGCATCAGCCCTGCGTAGTAGTAGATACGTCAAAATAAAAAATAAAAATATGTATTGTGTACGTAGCAAAAACCTATACTGATACATCCACCACTTACTTACTTCTTGTGCAGTTACGGTTTGGTGTGTATCCTTCTTCAAAAATATCCACTTCTGTTACACATCCGACTACAGCTACACCTAAACTAAAGGCCAAACGCAAAAAAAAACATGGGAAAGATTGAAGGTCGGGATCGGGAAGAAAGTCCCACTCCAGTTCCAGCAACCTTGCCGACGTCAACAGCCTTTGTATTTTATATCTTTTCCCATTGATCGTTTTTTACTTACCTGGTTGGTGTTGGTGGTGATGTTTCTGGCCTTATGTATCTGTACTACTATAGTCCTGACTATATCCGAGTCCATAACGGAGAAGTATATATACTACTGAAGATAATGGACACTGTAGACTGAGCTCACAATACGAAATTGTCTATGTTAGTGACCGATTTTGAATTGAGTATTGCGGGAAGGATATGGATAGGAGAAACTATGGCATAGATAAAGAAAGTCATTGATACAGTGGTGTAGCGTTGGTTCTTGGTTTGGTTGGTTTCAATGGCAGTATCTTGCGTAATGTTGATCTTGGTCTTTTAGTGTTAGTGTTGGCGTTGGCTATTTATGTACCTACATCTCCAGTAATAAAAATTTAATAATATAGATGTCCTATAATCGAAATCGAAAAGTGGAATTTCATCCCGGAATTTCGAATCCAGGAAATGCGAAATTCCATGGGAAATGATTTCCTATATGTTTCTGTATTCTGTCCTGGTTCCTATATAATATTCTATTATGTACGTCCGACTTTGAATTCGGTCTCGAATGTGAAGTCCAATTCGAATTCTCTCGAGGCGGATGGCAAAGCTAAATTCGAATTCGAATTCGACCCCTTAAGTATCAGCTTGGGATGAAGAGAGAAAAATTGAACAACTATATGTAGCATGTGATGTGATCGGGGTCGGGTTCGGCTTCGGCTTCGGCTTCGGCTGTTGGAGGGAAAAGCAGAAGCTATAGATCCAGAATCCAGGGCCAGAGCCAGAGCCAGGAGAAAAGACATAATATTTTTGTATCTGTGTCGGTAGTTCGTCGTAGTCGTAGTCTGTCGAGATGGAGATGGGGAAATGGGATAAATGGAAAATCCATAGGAATGAAATACATTATACATTACTATTACATTGCGTTTAAGATACCTACCTACCTACCCAAATTTACGCTATATGTTACACCGTCTCCCCGTTATTTTTGTATACGCAACCAAGCACTGAAAAATGAAGTGAGATTTGAAGGAAATAGGAAATCTAATCCCAGAGCTGAAAAGAGGAAGAGTACGAGTGAGTACCGATGCTCCTGTTAGTCCCATCTAATATTTAATGTTTCTTTCCAGTACCGTCAACCGTACCAGATCCATATAATAGGCTCCACAGTCTTCGACTTTGAATACCACTTCGAGGAAAAGTAAAAGTAGCGAGTGTAAAACGGAACGTAAACGTCATCTTCATCTCGGTCTATATGAGTAGTCCGTAGACGCAGGAGTGGGAACGTGGGAAGCAGGAACAACTGTGTCTGTGTGTATGTATGTCTAGTGTGTGTAGTGTGTGCCGTACTTTGACTATCAGTATATCAGCTGTAAGAAAAATAAAAACATTATTATGCATAGAAATAATAAAACACTGTAGAGCTTGAATTTGGAATTGGACTTGAGTGGAATTAGAAGCGATTAAAATAATACAAGCAGCACTACTACTACTACTTACCTACGTTGAAAATTTTTAATAATAATTGATAATTATACTGGTATATACCATAACATTATAACCTACAAGAATGAAAATTACTACTGCCAAAGTTGTACCTTGCAAACCTTAAACTTAATTAAAAACTCCGTACATATTTAATTAAATATGTATATGTGGATATTTGGATGTACCTTCATTCGTTTTCGTTTCTAATATTAAGTATTAACCATATACATGAATATTACAGACTATGATTGAGGTCCTTTTCAGCCATAAGCTTAAATATCAAATAAAAGGATACTCCGCGAATTTTAGGGATAACCGAATTACGGATTTTACATTTTACAAATTATAAATAAAGAATGGAAAATAAGCGGTTCATTTGTTCTATTTTTACTTCCACTGTTAATTTCGACTTCGATATATTATGGAGAATTGATTGAGATCGGGCAGATCGAGCTTGATTTCGATATCGACTTACGACGAAAATAAAAAACAAATAAATTCATGAGTTGATTCCGAGTATGAATTCGAATGTTTTATTAACCTATGCTATATTTAAATAATAGAATTGGTATTTGCTATAAATGCTTTTAGTAGAACTAATTCATTATTCAACCATCTAATTTTTATTTTATATATTTTATTAAATTTATTAAATTAATTTTTTAATTTGTCGTATTTCCCTATTAAGATCACAAAACAGTTTTCCTTGTTCTACACAGAATTCAAATTTAAAAAGGCGCGATTTTAACCAATTTTATTTTAATATGTGTGAAAATGTGAACCAGTGAACCGGTCAAAGTCGATACGTTAAGTAAATAATTTTAAACTGATGAAAATCAGAAGTAAGAGTGATCAAATTAATAAACCTATATAAAAATTTAATTACTGAAATGGTTAACTGCTACTTTTAGTTGTACTTTAGTAATTCTGTAGTCTTCTAGTCCTGTACTTAGCTGTTATGTAGGTATTGTGAGGTGATTGTGAAAATGAAGGGTGCATGACAGTTTTTGGACCAGTGGAAAAAGACTTTTGTCGTACTGTCTGTAGATTCAGATTCAGATACTTTAGATTTAAAACAAATGTGTAGAAAAAAAAAGTTATTTAGAGATTAGATAGATTCTGCTGCATAAGTTTACCTAGATTACATAAATAAAAAACTAATTACCACAAAATGTAGACTTATTAATAGCTACCTACGTTCGACATTTATTGAAGTTGGAATCATACCTGGCAAGGGTCTATCTCGGGCTGTATCGGCAGACCCCTCTGGAAAAAAATCAGAGTTTAGACCCCCTGCCAGGCCGAAGGCCTGGCAGAGGGTCTAAACTCTGATTTTTAGGCAAATTTAATTTTTTTTTTGGGTAATTTGTCAGTAAAATTGTTACGTTTTGCTGTAGACCCTCTGCCAGGCCAAAATCCTGGCAGAGGGTCTACATCCCGAATGTTTAGACCCCCTTCATTATATGCAAAAAATGGAAAAAAATCATTATATTATGCAAAACAATAATTTTCTAAAGTTTTTAAAAAATATGGTTTAGACCCCCCCTTGAAATTTGGAAAAATTTGAGTTTTAGACCCCCCTGGGAAACTTCGAGGTTGCCGGGTATGGTTGGAATAATATGTAACGTGGGCATAATATATTACAATTATGTAGATAAAAAATTAATTATAAAGTTAAAAAAAGAAGCAAAGCAGGCCTAAACGAATGATTACTTAAAGTACAGATATAACTACAATTATTACAGAACAAAGAAAATTAGAAGAAACTAATTTTCTACCGATACAGAATACAGAAATGAAACGCGACAAAGATTCATTACTGATTACTAAAGCGAATTATAATAATTACTAGTCAGAAGTCAATAGTTAAAAGCGTACACTATATAATATGTAGTTACAAGTTACAATTATGAATCATTAAAAACACAACAATAAGACGTAAGTAAACAAATGAATTTTTAACTAAATAGAACTTAAATGTAGGAAACTAATCAATGGTATAATTTTAAATACAGTATGCTTACGGAAAACCAAAACCAATGTAGGTACTTACAAAATGTACACATGATTCTAGATTGTAATGTAAACATTAATGCTAAATGGTATCTAATTTAATAAACAATATCCAATACTTCAAGTAGGCATCTCATACGTCATACGTGTAAAGTAAGTCACTGTATTTACTAAGGATCTAATTTGTTATTACAAAATATTTAATTGCTGTAATGTCGGTGATTGTTTATAGCAATAATGAAAATCAAACACAACCCTCGCTCTTCTACTACTCATGTATGAAAGGATTTAATGTAGGGAGTGTACTAGTGAAGTGATTATATAGTCGCTATAAAGTTGATAATTAATAGTTTGTACTACCACTACCAGCGTTACATATCACTAAAACTTACCCTTATAGTTTATCAAATTACGAATTACTGGATGCAATTAATGAGTAAACATGTTAAGAATGCATGAATTTTAAATCATAAGATTTAAAAAAAGGTAAATTTATTCGCTAGTCAAATGGTAGTGATAATATATAATTGCTGTGTGATTCCGAGAATTATGTTACAATTTCGAATCGGTTCGAGTTCAACATGATTAAGTGTATTTATAATTCCACATACGTATGACTATTACAGACTATGTATTTCATTATTTCGAATATTTGAATTAAAAAATATGAAGTGTGTATTCATGCATTATTATGATGTTATGCTGAATCAATTTTTCAAATCCAACGACGAAGACTAGCAATCATTTTGGATGTAAAGCAAAATCAAAACCTATGTCGAATTTTTGATGCAGAAAGAAAACAGAAATAATGCTGGAGACAGTTGGTCGAAGTTCGCATTATACATTTCTTACAGCATATTTCAAAATGTGATGAAACATTAGCGCAACTTACACTGTCGGATTTATAAAGCGGTTAATTAATAATTTTATTTACTTGTCAGTATCAATTAATATTTATTAAAAAGTTCATGCTACGTATAATAGATAACAAATACTCACTTTAAGAGGATGTTCGGATTTAATTTCTACTTTTAATTTTCAAGCGTAATGGATAATGGATCTTTAACGATAAGTACATGTGTAATTTGTAAATAATAAGTTAAAAGTACCACAATAACTGTAAGGAAGTTTTTCGTGGGCAAAAAATGTAAATGGACTTTACATTCCGCATAGCTAATACACATTCGCTACTAGTTAAAAATTGATTAAGGGTACATAAAACTAGTTGTATATATATATAAGTAATTACTTAAGTAAAGGATGTAAATTAAATTATTATTGCATTTAAAAAAACAATACAAATCATACATAATTATAATCCTAAGCAAGTTTCTTAATACGCAAAGTAATAAAGAACATACATAACACGAAAATGTCCATGACCATTTTTGAGTGTACATTGCAAATTTTAAAAAATATTGCTAAACTGAAATAAAACAAACTCGTGCATAAATAAATTTACAAATTGCATTACTATTTTTTTTGGCGGACATCTTAAAATTACAATCAATATTGTAAATTCATAAAGAAAGCGTGCACCTCACGCTCAATTTCTCGTTGTATTTTATTATTTAAATAAATTAATATCAATTGGTTTAATCTTTGGGTGAATACATTCTATATTTATATTTAAAATGAAGTTCCTATTTCATGTTTGTATTATTTGCATAAAAGGGCTCAGTTCAGAAAAAATTGTAAGCCAACTTTGGTGGGTAAGCAAAAATGCCATCAAGGCCTCCATTGCATTGCATTTAGTTGTAGTTGAATTATATGTATTGGACTGGATATTTTGAATTGTGGAGCTCCCTGAAAATTTTGACTTCTTGAACTCAGGACTCAGGACGATGATCCTGCAGCTGCAAGTTCCCGTAGATCTTTTCTCAATATTTTCCCTCCTGGATTCCTTGGAATTGCCTCAATGAAAAAAACACCACCCTTGAGCTGTTTGTACGGAGCTACTTTCGGCTCCAAATAAGAATTAATCTCCGTTTCTGATCCGCTCGTTCCTGGACGACTCACAATGTACGCACGAGGTAGTTCTCCAGCCGCTTCATCCGGAATCCCAATCACAGCACAGTCTTGAACACTTGGATGTTTCCTCAGCAAATCTTCAAGCTCGGATGGTGCCACCTGGAAATATTGTGTATCATAACATCATCATAATTACTGGGGGAAGTAATTGCATATAATAATAATAATATAAATTAGAATTTATACTCTAGCACAAACAATTAAGACAGCTTGTGCGTCTCGCGACTACTTTGCTGCCTTATAATTATCATTACCATCTCCTACGTGACTACTATCCTACTACTGGTACTGATAACTGAAAAAGCCAACATTATAACTTTAACAATATAAACCGTTAACTTTATCTGGAATGTTGTTGGTTGTGTGAACGTTATTGCTTTTTGTGTATCTATGGAATAAACGCACACTAGAGACTTCTGCCTCCAGTTTTATTCCATTTTCCTTATACATATTTCAAGGTATTTACTATTTATTTGTATCGTGTGCAAGTCTCTTGTTTCACTTAATACTACACTAATTACTAATTACTGTCCGTGGAATACCATGTAGAAATACGATCGGTCAATTAATTTTCAGTGGCATATCATGTAACAACCATTTGGATCAATACATTTACCTATACATACTATTTTATGAAGAACATAACATTAATATATAACAACAAAATACATCGCTAATATTCTTGTGCTCCCACAATATACTATGCAGTATGTAGGTACTATATATAAAGTCATTAATTTTGCCAGGCTTTTAGGACTATTGCCACATGCCACATGCTTCTGGCTTGCTGTTGCAATTTGCAATATCTCTGTCACTCTCTATAGGTATAACTATATCCTGAGCTAGTAAGATGTTACCGGGCACGTTTATATCTACCTATATGGATTCGGATTCAGCCAGTTACGTGCCGTGGACAGAATAAATAGATCCGGTAGGAAAGTTATATCAATCAAACAGCTGCGTGATGGATTAACGAAGCGTGCCTTTGTTAATAGGATTAGTTATGCTATCATAGGCTACAGAGGGATGCCTCCTTCATTTACGCAATTAGCGTCACAATTTGTCAGTGTAAACAATAATAGACACAATGAGAGTATCTATCTGATATTTTGTATCACAACTGCTAAGCACTCCGCTTTTTGCCTCTGTCACTCTGGCCTAGGCTCACAATGGGTCCCACGGATATCCAATATTACAGAAAGTAAATATATGCATGCTTGGTAGCTATATCACTATCGCTGTGCCCGCAGTCACTATAGTAAGTGCGTTGCTTCCTTTCTACGAAAATCTGTCTAATACGTCCATACATACTTCATAAAATCCCGTTATTCAACAAGATAGAAATCTAAGGTAGCTTCAGTAAGTCGATTAGATAACAGCTACAGTCTCTACAGTTGTACTATGACGATAACGGTGACAGTAACTTTATTTCTGTGGTTGGAGTAAATAATATATCTGGGAGTAATTATATTACTTGAAATCCTTTGACTTTGATGAGCTCCTTAATGCGATCAACCACGTAAAAATGTCCATCGTCATCATAGTAGGCCACATCACCCGTTCTCAGCCAGTCCCCATCCATGGTCTCTTGAGTCGCATCTTCATTCCTCCAGTAGCCTTTCATCACCTACTCAAAAATAAATGAGACCCCATTTACTTGATTGCATTTACATTCATATATCAATTCTCCATACTTCCCCTTATCCCTATTGTGTGGAAAGATAATCGAAATAGAGATGGATACTTTTGTTCCTTTTAAACTCAAAATTGTTGATGTTCCCATCCCACACGTCATAACCTCGTAGGGAAAATGTAAATAATTATTATACTCCAGAGATTTAAAGTTTAGGATTGAATTATTTACAAACATTTATACTTCGCAATGTTCGCAACCATTACCGCTGCCATCATACTAAACAGGAACAGGGCATATATAAACGGCACTGCAAACTGGATTTCAAGTTTCAATTTCAACAGAAAATAATATACATAAGAAACACAAGGACAGTTTAGTTATTGTTTGTTGTAGACAAACTCTGACAAACATGGACAGTGAAGGGCGTCCTCCGTATGTAAGTAATGCAAATCAGCATTTTTTTTGTTTACCTGAGGTCCTCGAATGTACATTTCGCCAGTTTTATTTGGCCCTAGAGATTCTCCTGTGGCGGCATCAACCACAGCCAGCTGAGTCATGGGTATTGGAGTACCGCAAGAGCCTAGTTTTGACGTTCCCGACGATAGCTTGAGCATAGTAACCACGGGTGAAGTCTCCGTGAGACCATATCCTTCTTGGAACAGAGGCTTGGTCTCACTGAAGCGCTCGAGAATCTTCTCTATGAGGACGAGACCAGCGGGGGCTCCTCCACTTATAACAGTGTGAACTCTCTCAAGATAATTTGTTTTTATATCTGGACTAGTCGCCACAAAGTTCAAAAGTGGGGGGACCGTATGTAGAAACGTGGGCTGAAATAATCATAATAATAATTATCGGCAAAATTGAAATATATGGTAGAGTGGTGTTAGCGCTAGGATTAATTTTGAAATAAAACCCACGAGAACTACATTCTAAATGCTTTTTTCTCGGTGGGGAGAGAAAGCATATAATCATATCATGTATAGAGATAACGTAGTAGACAAGACATTATCTAAGACTTGTTTTCAAGAATTTTTTGTTAACCTTGTATTCCGCAAGCATCTTAATGAACATGCTGGGCTCAAATCTGGGAAGGCAAATAACTTTCGCTCCGAACCGAAGTCCCCCCAGTAGAATTGCATTTAAGCTGTAAATATGGAAGAATGGTAGAACGACCCCGAAAACTTCTTGAAAGTCGTCTAAAGAAAGAAAGATAAGCAGCAAACTAAATATTGGAATTAAGTGCATATCGCTATTTTGTTCTTTGAATTTCGTATTTCTTTAAAGTAAAAGTAATTTTGTATCAGCTTTGAAAAGTAAGCGTAAATAAATAAATTAAAAGACGCGAGTACTTAATATTAAGATAAGTGAAGGTATATAGTTTCGTCTACATACCAGTCGTCTCATGAAAATTGCACCAGTCTGGTTTACTTCCTGTACAAATATTAGAAACCATATTGTGATGTGTGAGCATGACACCCTTTGGTTTCCCAGTTGTTCCACTAGAGTATGGAAGGGCTACAATCTCATTCTTGGGATCTCGAACCAATCCTGGAGTATATGCAGATCCATCATCTTTCATCATTTCCATGAAGGAATGGCAACCCTCCTCAGCCTCACCAATGACAATCACGTCCTTAAAATTCTTCAAACGACCTACACTCGCCTTGATGAGGGGAACGAACATTGAAATCGTGACTACGGACTTGACTTGAGCATCCTCAAGTTGCTTTGAAATTTCCTCTAAAGCCATAAAACAAGAAACAATTTTAATTATTAATTAGGTACATACATGAATTAAGAACTATGTTAAATG
This sequence comes from Dicyrtomina minuta, assembly GCA_949802685.1. Classification (NCBI taxonomy): domain Eukaryota; kingdom Metazoa; phylum Arthropoda; class Collembola; order Symphypleona; family Dicyrtomidae; genus Dicyrtomina; species Dicyrtomina minuta. Next base: position 50,759,145 of record OX461811.1, on the reverse strand, counting down.
CACAAACTAAAATGCAGTGCATCTTAAATTTGACATCTAATGAAATCGCATATTTATTTATTCTATAATCAAGTACCTGGCGTGTACATCGGATTGATAATTGTGACAATTAGACCAGCCGCATTAGCACCAAGGAATGAAACAGGAAATTCGGGAACATTTGGCAGAACCAGTGCAATTACATCACCGTATTTGAGCCCACTTTTGGTGAGAGCTGATGCAAATCGCTTGGTCATGAGTCGACATTGGCCGTAAGTGTACTTCCTTCCAGAAATCCCGCATTCCTAAAAATAGTTGTTTGGAAATGAAATTAATTCAATTAAAGTTCAGAGATTTGGTCAATCTATAAATATAACTTGGATATGGCAAAAGTTCAAAACTTAAACAAATGTAATTTCTACTCTGTAGAGTTAATAGTGCGCATATTGCATTAGCTTCTACTAGATACATAGGTTACATAGGTATACACTATACACATACATTTATTCAAGCTAATTTACGTGACTTCTTAATACTTTAAGCTATTTTTAAGTTATTTTTGGCAGAATCTTGGAAACTCCGTCACACGTATTTGATATGATGGAGCACAGGTTTTGAGTAAACTTGACAGCGTGCTATCGCAGAGCGTAGAATAAAGTGGGAATATATTAATTAACAATTAAGAAAGAAGCGATACGTATTTTTTGGGGGAACGTGACATTACTTACAATTAACTTGAATTAACGACTCACAGCTTAACTTCAATCAACTATACAGCTAGCGTACATACTAATGGTATACCACCGCATCGGTATGGTGATAATCTCACATTTAATATTAGACGTTGGTACCTATGCATAAGATCTGCTTGAATGCATTGCTATTTGTAATATAGAATTTATAAGCAAAACTTTTCATCTTAACATAAATATATGAATTCCAGTTTATTCCAGAAATAGAAATTATTCTACTTCGTGATCAGCCATGAGGGGAAAACTCATCTTATTTTAATCTGAACTCGTTTACTAACTAACCTGCTGCAGGGCAACCGAAAATTACCCTACGTTCAACACTATAGTAATCCAGCTACAGTTAGCTTTCTATAGTTTCAGTTTAAGTCTATAATTTCTTATCTATGCGTAGAATACTGTGGATACGTCATCCAGTCAGTACTCACTTTATTAGTCTCAAAATACTACAATGTACCCATTGCTACCAATGCGGTGACTAGGGTTAGTTTATTTACTCCATTATTAATACACTTTAGTAAATGCGAGCATTCTCTCCACAACCACCACCACCTGCACCTTGTCTCGTAACTGGTACCTAATTAATTCATCACTCACAGTCCTCGAGCTTACACAGTCCAAACTCCAAAGTCTAAATCTAGTTTATTTTTGTAGGTCGTTGTGGCTGGGTGTTTTGGATGATTACAATAGTTACCTTATAATTTAACTACACCAATGCTGAATTCTGTCAACGCGTACAAGACCGACACCGACACCGAGCGATCAAATTGAAGTTGATCGAAGTAAAGAATCAAGTACGAGTACCTCAAATTATTATTGTATGCAAGAATGCTTAAAGACTAAAAATGAATTAAATGCCATGAGAATATATTATATCATCTCCATATAACCGTATTTCCTCTAATAGTACGCCGGTCTCTAATAATGCGCGGGTCTCTAATAGTACGCGGGGGGTAGCCGCCTCAGTTTGGATAGTACGCGGGTCTATTTAACACACTATTAAATGGCAGTGCGCGGGTCTCTAATTATACGCGGGGGGTCGATGCTCGAGTTTGGATAGTACGCGGGGCGTACTATCAGAGGAAATACGGTATATACATATGACTTGATAAATGCTAGTCAAGTTAAATATGTTACATCCAACAGTCCAACACACCCAAATCCAACACTAATGATGGATGATTATTACATCGTTTTCTTTTCACCGGACAAAACCGGAAGGCAGTTGACAGTCAGTCTGCTAATAAAGCTCGATCATCATAAATGTTTTAACATTTAGAAATGCTTAGTTATGTTAAAGTAGGTGAGTACGTACCATTGCAATTTTGCTGCTCCATTTGTCTACATCGGCCCAAATAAATTCATCGAGGGACGCATCCGGAATGTGTACGCTGGGCACGCCCGAGTCCACGATATGATTTGAATGAATGACAGCGTTGGGAGCGGGTGAAATGACCTGTTTTAGTTGCTGCTGCTGTCCGTACGGTCGAACGGGCTGGTGCTGACTTTGACATGCTGACACAGATTTCGAGAGACTTCTGACGAAACACTGAGTCCCGGTCCGGGATCCGCGAACGATCGACCCACCCAACGCTAAGGAACGACTCACTGTCAATGCCATATTTAATTTTGCCCTAAATAACTTTTGAAGTTTTTCTTATGTGTATTTTGATGTATATTTCCCTTCACCGGCAAAAGTTCACGCTACTATTACGGATATATGAAGGATGAAAAAGCACAAATTGTAATAGGTATAATAATTTGATCGTAGGTGGTTTGGTTTGGTTTCCTTCTCTGTCTGTCGTAACTATAAATACAAAATAGGTACTGACTGACAAGTGACAACTGACTAAAGAACGAAATAAATCTTGTTTTTTTTTACTGCCCGCTTGTTTTCACTTAAGTTGACTTTCTTCGTGATACTTCTAATATCAGTACATGCACTGTATTTTTATATATATCATATATAATTATTGTTTATATTAATAGCTGACAGTATTGTTTTTCCACGTGTTCGGAAGTAAACCCTCAGTCACCAGTTTTAGCTTCAGTACCAACGCCAGCAGTTGTTTGCACGTACGATCCGGTAGTCCGTCGAGCGTGTAAAAGACGAAGACGATCAATGATTACGATCGACGAGATCCTTTTGTTATATTTTTTTGAAAGCAGTGCGTGACACGAAACGATTTTACTGTAAGTACAAAATTTGTCTTTTAATCTTCAGTCGCTTATAGTCCCTTGCTTTCACTATTGACTGTCTTTATCACTACTACTACCTAGCTGTAATAGTTCACAAAGTGGTTTCCTTTCTGTTCGGAGAAAAAATAAATTAAAATAAACAAAAGGACGAGTAAAAAAAATGCAAGCTGTATAAAACAACGGGAAGACAACCTTCCGACTGATCAGCAAATTACAAATTAAACCTGAGAAAATTTTCAGTACTGAATGTGAAACAGACGGATAGATTGTGGGGGTGACGAAGATACAATATTGATGCAGTGCAGTGACAGGAAGAAAATTTGACGTTACTTAAACCAGTTTACCATTAAAGAGTTGTTGTAGTACTAGTTAGTTAGTTGTAGATTGTATTGCACTTTGCACTGTGAGTAGGAAAGCACCGTTAAAGCAAAGTCGACTGCTGTACTCACTCACTATATAGTAAAAGTCAGGGTACTAACTACTAACAAACACGTAAACCACTGTGATACTACTATTATTTACCTATGCAATTGTATATATATAACAATTTAAATTAAAAGGTCGGTTCCCTCAGCCAGCAAGATCAACGAATTCAATTTCTTCAACTTCACTTTTAGTACAATAAAGAGTCACAGCGAGGCCCACCAAAATCCCAAGAACTTGATAAAATAATGTCTACAGACGTACAATGAGAGTAAGATGTAAGATCTTGTTCTTTATGGTATGCATGTATGTACCTCGCTTCTTAGGTCCTTTTGATTGAGCTTCGCGATTTACCACTTACGCTTTATTTCACAGCTCAGGGTACCTTACGCACATTCTGCACTATAATGTTGTTAGCTTGGATTGAGCTGTAATACGGGCCTACGCAGGAGTGCGTGTATTCACTTCATCTTGAAATACCCTCCAGGTATGCAGCACACTACTGTGACTCCCAAAAATGTCCAATGTCAGAGAGAAGGCATCTACAAACTACCGTACTTACATCTACAATATTTATGTAATAATACAAAGGCTGACTTTACCCCAAGCATTGTAGCTTGAGCCATTTCTTCCCAAAAAATGCACTATTACTATTAAATCCAAACACAACCCAGGCCATGTCTCACCCATCTATACCGCTATGCATAAGATTATAGGTGTGCGGTAAAGTTCTGAGCCAGGATCATGAGTAGTAAACCGATCTGTAATAAAAGGCTAACATGCAGCATGCTACTGTAACGGTGAGTAGGTAGTAGAAGATGTGTGAAAAAATTATAAAATAACATTTTAACTAAATGTTCATATTACCAAGACCAATTTGATGACAGCATACTATATAATTTACAACTTAAAAAAAGAATATATGCCTAGCACATATAATTTAAATTAATAATCCTTCAAATTCAAGGCTAGCTTTGTTAGAAATTAAATCTATATTTGGCATACAAAAACGCAACAATGCTGGTCATTGTTAATAATTAATAAGACAGAACTTTACTTAAATCTTCACAGAGAATATGCTTATAGTTTATATGAATTTATGCTGGAGGCAGCAGAGATATAATATAAGGTTGTTGAACAAATTATTAAAAAATTCCATGCCTTCATCCTTCTTAACTCCTTTCTAATTTGTACGTCTATTGTTTGTTAAGAGTTCAGAAAGTGGTATTTAAAAATATTTATCGAATTTGAAGTGTGTGTGTACTTGACCTTTTGCTAGTATTTAGTGAGTCAATATATAACATAAGGCATAAGGGAATTTTAAGCTGGAAGATTAAGAGCTGCGCTGCGATACTGAATTGCTATTAAAACAGGATTTGGGGTAATCTAACATACAGTGGAAGGACCATTGGACTTTGCAGCAAAGTCCAATAGTCTGTTACAAATTTTACAATCATACAATCCTAATCAGAATCACAGTAAATATAAATATATGCATGAAAATGCTGCAGTGGAACTACAAGACGAATGAATGGCCAAATCGCCCAGATTGCTTTGATGCGTTTTGTACTTTGTACGAGAACTTCGTTACTGATGTGAGAAGAGAAGGGAACGAGTTTGTATTTGTTGCGGCTGTGAGTACAGAGACATGTATTATGGTAAAAATACTTCGAATTCGAATATGCAGTGAAAAGGTAGTGATACCCCGCTCAAATGTTTAACAGTGATATGATGTCGTGATGTGCATAGTCATACTTACCCATTTCAACAGATCCAACTTACATATAGGCAAGTAGGTTCAATAATAAATAAAGACTGACTAAGGAAGAACTGAATGAAGAATTTCGTAAATTGAGCCTAGCGTATTACATTCTGGATTTTACCCATATAATTATTGTCAATAACGAATTACAGAAATACACCCTCAAAGAATTTGTGATTTTATTTCTACAAAATGTCAACCAGTTTTATTGAAGTTTTCAAACTGTATAATAAAACGACTAGTACGAACATTTACAGTACGTAATTCTATACGGCTTAGTACAAAAACAATACTACATAATAATATAGTGTATGTAATTTTATAAATAATAATAATATGGCATTTATGTTTTAAGCTGATTCGTATATACTTGTAACTTTAATTTTTAGACTTATCTGCAATTAGTCAAATTCGTCGACAAATTATCTATTCATGACACTCCTCACTAGACAAAACTAATAAGACAAGATGACTGACTCGATTGATTCAAAATGTCATTGACATTATTGTATACATGTCTAATCTATGCTAGATATATGTATTAAATTATTAAATGAGCAATACTTTTCGGAAGAAACCAAAATAACCCTTATGTCAGTATAATGCATCCATTTCAAATATCAATTTACTCTATAATACAAAGAAAGAAACGTACCTACTCACCTAATTCGATACAAAAGCAAAACAAGCTAACTAATAATCATGATTTCACTAATAATACTAATATAATATTTTAACATTTTGGTTCATTCTGGTTTTGTGATTATTCGCTAATCTCGATGGTTAACTTTACATTTTATTATTATCTTGGCAGTGTTACGCACAACTATACAACCAAATAATGACTTGAACCTACGGCACAGCTGCAATTCGATACTCAAATTTTGCATTTTTTTTACACCATAATTCGAAATCAGTCTGATGGTGGATGGGGTTAATATAAGCATGAAAATGCTCAAACCCCATTTAAAATTAAATTATTATATGTCACCACAAAGTGACCTTTTTTTAAGCTTGATTTTAGTAAGTATCTATCTAATCTATCATATCGTACTAAATACGAGAAAACTAAATATACAACAAAAGGATATTATGCATGATTATAAATAATATCTTGAAAATGCTATGCTAAGTTATAATGATTATTAAGATTTACATTGAAAAATCAGTACTGGCAACACAAGTTATGGCTAGGGTTTAAGGGCTTAAGTTTAAAGCTTTGGAGCTAGGAGATAGTCTGTATACAAAATGTAGGTAGGTACACACATTACACTACTTATTATCTATGATTAAACAAGGTAATTCTTGATTATTAACATAACTAAGCAAATCTTATTTATTACAGTAATTATTATCAGTAGTAGTATTATGACTTTCTAGTTGTTAAAATAAGTTGTATTTCTACAATTAAAAAAACTAAACTAAACTGTCGGTACTACTGTAAGTTCCATTCACGATTTAGGACCTATGTAATATCAAACTTAAGCTTCCACAATAAAACGTGAGTGTTTAAACTGCAATGTTATAAAAATGAAAAAAAATTTCAGTTCTTAAACACACAACCGAGTCTCGACGATCGAAAAACAGGGACTACCCTACAAATCGATCTTTCATTTCTAACGAAGTCGTTATTGTTTTCGATAAATCCTAATCACAAAATGAAATCATTATTGTAACCGGTCCCTATTTCCTTTGCTGTTAATTAAGTTTACTACCATTAGCCTTTTATTTAAGTTTCTTTGCATATATGATGAATAATGGCATTATAGCCAAATGAATTCCCATTATATTGCGCGTCGCACGTATTACTTAAGTTATAATATTGACCCATCTGAGACACATTTGCCTTGCAAGAATGACTCGAAAGATTAATTAATCTCAATTTTCTCCTCCACTAATTGTACGACTGTAACTTGACAAGAATAGGATATGGGAGAAACATTTTATATATTATAGACGGATTTCGTATTTATGTCATTATATAATATATTTCATTACCCTACCGTCGTTAATGTACATCTGATATAATGTTTACATATAGAAATTTGATGTAAAATATCTACATTTATACTTAAAAATATTTACGACTAAATTTAAGATTTACTAATACTAATACCTAAAGCGCTATGAGTAACGGTATGGACTGATCCATTTAGATAGGAAAGGACCATCCAAAACCATTTTCAAAAATGTTGTAACAAAAAAATAAAATTTAAATGGTAAAAATATACCATTTCTATTTCGTACCCTAATTTTAAAAGTTCCTATTAAACTTATTTAACAACTCTGGTTTCTCTGTTTCAAATGAATTATATATCTTGAAAGTACGCAAAAGTGAGCTGAGTTTTCATTCTTCTCCGGACGAAGAGCTTGTAAGGCGAAGGCCAACTTTTGATTGGTTAAGTAGAGAAAGTCGTCATGGTCTTGGTGTTCGGCGGGCCTGGATAGAATCACAGCGTTGAAGCGACACCGGCGTTGAAGGCCCAGCATCTGTAAAATACAAGGTTTATAAAAACTGTTAAAATTAAATGGGAAAAGTACACGAAACAATTTTAAAGCATACACATAGAAAATCCTTTAATCACTGAAATACTGAAATTTATAAGTTTAAGCATGAAATATAATAAAAATAAGTAGGTACCAACCTATTTTTGTAAACTTAATACAACGAATTTTGGAGCAAGACAATTTCGCAATATAATATTTAAAACAATGTACTGGTCGTCTTAATGTACCAGTAATGATAACACAAATTACGAAATTACATGAAGTATCATTATATATAGCAAAGGTGAATACTACTATTAAATCTTACAGTTTTTAAGTATCTATTATATTCAAAATTCGCAATAAGATTACAAGTCAACAACATCAGTTTCAAAGTCATCAAATAAAACTACATAATCTGTTTGTAAATATTAAGACACAGAACATTCAAAAGTTACCATTGCAAAGATGTTTCCTGTCCATTCTAGGTGTTGACGGTGGCAGTGTGCTGCTACTTTGAAATCGACAAGATTTAAGGGAGTTGTGACGAGTTAATCCACTGCAAGTGATGTGAGAACCAGGTCCGTATATACTGTTCTGATTTTGGGCATTGTAATACTCTGCAACCAGTTGAGTCATCTCATATACCTATAATTTTAGAATTGAGCATTAGATTTGTTTTCATAAGAATGTTTTTACTAAGAACTTAAAAAAATCAAATTCTTAAAAATAATTTATTTTTAGTCACCTTATGCTTAGACATTCCACCAAATAAAATTCGACGTTTCTTTGCCATATCATCGACCACTACCATAAAGCTATCTTCTTGCTGAACTCCTCCAAAAGTTTGAACTGAGCCATAGCTGTATTTTCCAATTTGTTGTAAGTCATTATCCAAAACCGCAATCCCATCTTCGCACACAGCAGCCCAAACACTTGAACCGTCTCCAACAATGTGTGTTCCTCGAACCTAAATCAATTTTCGAGTAGTTGGATTAAAAATCTTGGGTGCTTGCAATACTAAACTTCCGCGTATGAATTACTTACTTTGACACTGAATAAGGTTGCTCCAAAAAACGGCCATTTTCTTGTACAAGTCAGGTAAGCCCGGACGCAATCTAAGCTACTATTCCCCTTTAGGTTTATCCATCTTTCAATTAGACTATCACAGAGAGCTTTAAAATGTTCCTGGGCCAGATTCTCGCGATACCGGATTGGGTAATATTTTTCCAACATCTGCACCACCGATTGCTGAGAGCCGCCACTTCCACGACCTTTCTCAGGTTTGTAATCTCCACCATCGATCTACGCACAATACAATACGTATTAGCAATTTTAACACATGCTTGGATTCAGAATTTTATGGGTTTAACAGTACGCAGGACATATTATTATTTTTCTTTCAAAATGCAGAAAACGCTATCGTCAATCACAGCGAAGACTACAGAAGAAATATCCAAACCTAGTAATTAAAAACTGAAAAACATTACTTGAGCCATTAAAGCTGCCAATTCAAGAGCCAGTTTCTCTGGCATAGGAAATCTTCCAGCAACGACTGCCTGATTAGTTTGATAGCACAACAGTAATCTTTCTTTGTCAGTTTCTTGGAGAATTCCTGATCGTCGATAGATGCGAGACACAAAACTAAGTGTGACCGCACGCCTCGTTTCAAATCTTCCCGAACCTTTTTCTCTCAAAACAGTTTCCCATTGTGAAATTACATCACAGATCTGAAATGAAGGTCAAGTTTCAATTATCTACCGATGGCAACAACTAAACTTTAGCAAACAAAATAGGGGAACTCTAGGAGGCACTACGAATAACTTTCTACACCAATCAAACAATGAAACTTTACTAAATTAAATCAAAAACACGAATTTCACCTTGTCAAGAGGCTTGAGTGTGTGTTCTAAATCTTTCTCAAATGGGTCGTCCTCTACTAGGGCAAAACCGGATTGTGTAGGCTCACGGCATCCAATTTCATGACATAGTGTTGAAAGGAATTCTTCACATGTTGTAGAACCATCGAAGCCCACAACCTTTAAAGAAATACAAGTTATATTCATAGCAACAGCTTACACAATTCGAAATAAAAAATATGGAATCTTAAAATGGTAAGATCTTACAACATGCATTATGGAACGTCAACACGTACATAAAGAACATCACTTGTCAGTTTAAAAATGATAAGGTTAAAAAATCTTTCCGACATCGATAACACGATTTAAAACTAACCTGGTAGCCACTGCTAAGGAAATGGACGGGAACAGAGTGAGGAAGCGAGTGATGGAATGGATTTTTCATCAAGATGGACAGGACTTCCATGCGCGACGGCTTGAACAGTCTTGGTCCATTTGCCAGTGTTCTTTCAATGGATCGCTGACAATACGCAGCGTATTTTCCAGTTTCACTCCTACACAGGGAATAGTAAATGAAATTTTTATAAAATAATTGTTTAAAACATTTTTTTAATTTAGATAATATGTACATACATTGCGAAGACTGAATAATTATCATAATTGAAAAAAAAAATCTAACTAGGTTTCTAATTAAATTTTTTGCCATAGAACCCAAATAATTTTCTGAGTTTATTCTGTTTTATACTATATAAATATTGTATATTATTATATACAACCAAAATTAAACCTACTTGGTATCCACGTTCCTCTGTAGGTGCTGTTTTAAGTACCATAACAATTTGTTATTTTTGGGAAGGAATAATGATACAGCCAGTGACAGCAACTGCCAACCTTGGATAAACACAAAGCCCCGAATGCTTGACTTGCTCTCGGAACTCAGGGCATGATGGTGCATACTATGATTCTGTGATAGCAAAGGCGACGAAGGAACTGAAGAGGAGGATCCCTTGGTTTTGTTTTTTGCTGGAGACGAACGTCCGGAACCTCCACGACTACTATTTCGACTACCGCTGGAGGTTGCAATTGTTGCGGGGACCAAGTTATTTATTCGATGAGATGTACTTGGAGAATGAGACTGCAAAGAGATTTGGTTCGGAACTTTGCTATGATTGCTTGAGGAGTCACATACGAATAATGAATGCGTAGCGTTCATCAGAAACTAGTGAAACATAGAGCAGAATTAATTTTTGGTGTATACTGGCCATTCAAATTAATAGTAGCTTCAAGATGCACATTAGTAAAATTGATGATATAGAGTACACAACAAGCTTACCCTAGAATGCTTAATTTTATTGAAAGTTCTGTTGACTTGTGGAGAATTCTTAAAACTCATCGATTTTGATGTCTGTTTCACAAGCGTACAAATTAGTTCAGCTTGGAGTTCCGGGTGATCCAAGCATAGCTGAAGTGTGTTTTGTGCAAGTCCTACGTGATATTCAATAGCAGATGGTTCCAAAGGCACAGACATGAACAGCTGGCATGACTGTAGGTGTTTATAGCAACAAATACATTTTAAATGACAAGTTAATACAGCAAAAATCTGAAAACGTTCAGATAATGCAATACATGCATGTATTGATATGTACACAGAAATTTTACGTTTTGCTTTAAAAATTACCTTAAATAGTTTCACAGCTTCGTTCTGAAGAGCTACAGAAGACATCGACGTAAGCGGTGAGGCTATGCTTTCTTTACTGTGCAATAACAGTGGATTTTTCCAAAGACTGCAATCTATGTTTTTTTACAACATAAAAGTATTAGAAATCTATCTGTGTCTGTAAAAACTAAAAACTACACACAAAACACAGCGCAAAAAAATGATTTAGGAATTTTAAGAATGATACAACTACAAACTTACTAGGATCACCATCAACTTCCATTAGCTTATGAATAAATTGCTCAAACTGTGTCCCAGCACTTGGTCCCTTTCCGGAAACTATGGTTAAGTGGTAGAGCCATGCGTCCTTTAACAGCACGATTAGTTACATGAAAATGACAAACAATATAAATATAATAATTGCCTGAATCGGCGCACTTAAATATACTATTTACGAGTTTTTATCTTCACCTTATCTTGCTTGGAAGGAAGGTGAAGGTAGACAGGACTCTGATGACTAGGAAAAATTCCAATGGTGAGAGCATCTGCAGCGGGATTTGATGGGCATTCGTCTTCTTTCTCGTCGTTATCAGAATCAGAAACATGGTCGACGTCTTCGACTCTGGCATCACGCATGTTAATCTGACCGGATGGAACCTTTAATATAGAAATTTACAAACAAACCAACATCAGTTTTTATCAAAATCGCTGGCTAAGCGCATCTTTATAAATGTACATACACACTGTAGGCATATGACCACACTATATTTTTTCTCCATTAAAACTCCAGACGCTTTAAATGAAATCCATGAGTCCCTAGCGCTCCGAAATTCATTTATCAATCAATACTTTGATCATTATGGAAAACATAAATCTTGCTAGACTGGAGGTCATGTAAGGACGTTTATTACCGTGTCTGATGGTGATTTAAATGACAAGAACATTTTTCCAATGAGAACACACCAACATCGCTTCGCATGCCCGTTCTTCACCTTTGTTAACCATCCTTGAAGAGTAGGTTTACTGTCTTCCATACAGAGTTTTGTAGCATTTCGCCGCACTACATTCTGAATCATATTAATTTAAATATTAGAATATTATCTCGAGTAATCAATTTATTTTCTGCGGATAAAATTGGAATAAAATATCCAATTCTCCTTGACATACCTGCAAAACACGAACCCATTCATCGACAGTTGCAATAGAATCTGCCGTTAAGTAGTATGTCTTTTTTCCAGTAGCAATCTCAAATGTAGCAGCTCCCTCTCCTTTAATTATTACACAATTTTCATCCAGCAGAATTTCCCTGCCCGTGGATCTACGATTGACGTCCTGCTACAAATTTGAAATATTAAATAATTAACATTCCTTTTAAATAAAATAAAATAAAGTCACTAAAATATAAAGAAACAAGGTTTATCATTTTTAATTCAATGGGCCGTAAATTAAAGAAAAATAGTATAAGAACATTAAGAACAAATAAATATAATATATTACCGATGACTTCCAATACGTTAGCACTCCGTTTTTTAAAACAAACCAGCGTTTTCTCCACGTCTTCAACTTGCCACCGAGCTTCGTCAGATAACCCGATTTTTCAAGAGACTCTTTTCGAGGAGAACTTTCGACAGAATTTGTAATAGGTCCTCCATACGTACTGCCACTACTACTAGAGTTTATATTTAAGCCTGTATTCAAGCCTGGAGTTAAGTTCTGACAGCCAGCTGAAAGAGCTATATCCATACTATTGGTCTCGCTTGCAAAGGCATCTGGGGGAATGGCGTAGTCATCAGACATTTCCGATTCCATCGATGGCTCTACATTATTTGAAAAAATAGGGTATTATGCACCACTACAGTAATTTGTATCGCAAATATACGAAGTGAATGTATGGTAAAGTTAAAATTCAATAACTGAGTTTCCAAGCTTTGTTGCTGTTGTAATACATACACGATGAAGTCATTAAATTCTATTTACCTCTACGAAGACTTTTGGATGGAGAGGAAGAGGATCGGTGAAGAGGTGAAAGACTATTGGCAATTGAAGAAACGGCACTTTTTCCAGGGCTTGAAATGTCGGTTTCCCCCGAACTGATAGGGTGCGAAGGGCCTGAGCCTCCTGACCCAGAACCCATTTCTTCGCCGTCAGAAGAATCTGTGGAATCTCCACTAAATGGCGCTGAGCGAATTTGACTCGCTCTCTGTGCAAAGAATAAAATAAGAGGGCACATGAAATAAATTACAACAACACCAGTTAGCCTCTCTCGAGACACATCAGAAAGTAAAGCAATGCACGTCAAGTATGGAAACAGGTCTTGTATATGTAGAAGTAATGTAACATTACTTCTACGAATTTAAAAGGGAAAAAATCTGGAAGAAAATTATAAATAAGGAAATAGGTCTGCAGACATTTCAAGATGAATTCTTGTGGAATTAAAACTTACTCCTTTCACTGTAGTATACACAGGAATAGAAAAGTTGGTTCCAAGTGAATGATACGATGTATGACGATCGGCTGCTGAAGCTATCTCTCCCGAACTCGATGTATCTTCTTTCGAATGTACCTTCAAGCCACCAGCTGCCACTTCATATATTCTTGATTCCCAAGATGGGAATCTAGAAGAATCAAAATCAATATAAATTCCTGTAAACTTTTGATGCAATGCAGTACTATTTATATTAATTTACAAGGCAAGAAAAGCTTTCAAAATAAGTTCCTGCAATGTAGGTACCATAATGCATTGTACAATATTACAATATTGTACCTACTTTGAACCCACCTATACTAACACGAATTTTACCTACAATATTTTAAGATTACTCGTATAAATTATATAACAAGCAAACTGAAATAACTTGATATGATATCTATAATTTTCACCTGTGCATTGGGGGTGGAGGCGGTTGTGAAAGACTTAGAGTTAGTCCGTCAACATTCTCACAGCTAGGCGTATAAATTTCAGAATAGTCGTGATGCTCGTCCATTGCTCGTGCTCTGCCAAATGATAATTCTGGTTTAGCTAGCTCTTGCATAGCTGCTTCAAGGTCTCGATGCATCTGTTGACATCTTGCTCTTAGAGCTGATGCATCTTCCTCCTCTGTCGGTGGACTGTAGTTTCCTGGAGTTGATCCTGTATATAAATAAAACAGTCAAATTTTAGTTAGTCAAAATTTAAAGTAGCTACTAATTTGTTACTCGTCAGACTTTAGAAGCCAGCTATAAATATTATTATAACACCAACACCTGAATGACGGAAATCTAGCACAGAGAATGTTTGACTACTTGACTTCATCTTTGACAGCAAAATATATTGACTCAACAAGCCTTTATCAATTTTACTGTATGACTCACTTAATTATCCCTATCACAGGACGCATGTTGTATAATATATAAAGATAGTGGCACTGGCAAGCTACTGTAAATGCATCATGTTCCGGCATATTATACTCTTATCTACTGCAGTTAAATATAGGGAGTAATATAATAAAATTATATCACAGTATTGACCTGCAATAAATAGTGACTTGGGCAAGTCAATCTCTTTGCACAAACAAGTACCAACTCATTTTGTCCCAATATTAAATAATCCTAGCAATGCTCACAGACAGACAAATTCCGTTAAAATTGTGAACTTGTTACAAATGCAAATCTAATGATATGGGTAACGATGTAGTGACAATTAACGATAGAATTAAAAAAACGTTAGAGTGCTTGATTAGATTGATGATTTGGCTAGTAGTCTGTTTAGAAAGTTCAAAGTAATTTACACAAACTAATACAACAATAATGCTACATGTAAAGATAAAATAAATTTTTTGTTTTTCGGCTTAAATAAACCGATAATCAGTTACACGCAAATAAGACAATACAAAACTTAAAAACAAATACAAATTGCAACACTTACAGCTTACCCATGATTGCATTCAAATTGAATATTTTTTACTGCTAAATGCTGACTAAGAGACTGAACATTTTATGGCCACGATCCTCGATCGCGGTGCTTTCATTTCCTCTTACATACAAAAAACTAAAAGATAAGTGCAGACAAATTTCAAACGTCGAGTGCATAAGCGAAATCACTTTAATGTGAACATTTCTACCTAAGTACCAACTTATAAAAGTTCATTCACAAGTTTTCCAAATCATTATGATGGCTCAGGTACAGTAATAAAATTATAAACACTGCCCTTTCCGGTAAGGATACTATTTACATGCATTGTGTAGCATGTTAGATATACCTACTTACTATGAACTCAATACTAACGCACTCAAACTCATTCTTCAAACGCACTCATTCTTAATTCCTATACTATTTGTCATTCAAAGACAATCCACTCTTTCAACATATGATAATTACTCAAAACTGCAAGTAGGTACGGATACTTATAGCCACCTTGATCTTTTATTTCATGAGCTTCTATTTAATGCGAGAAAGAATAACATTTGAGTCAGTTGGTCTCTAGCCTCTGCCTCTACTCTGTAGATGCAAATTGTACACCCATTTATTTCATGAGATATATTTGTGAGTCATTCATCCGCCTTTTCCAAGAAACTATAGATGCGTTAAAAAATAATCAGGGCACAAAACATACGTACTAAAACCATTAAACTAGACTGTATGGCAATATTGCATCCGGATTTCTACGAATCAAAGCTATACTTAGTGATTGCATTAATTTGCTGCTTACAACATTACAAGGACTTAAAACTCCAGAAAGTTATAAACTAGGTAGGTAGTTATAAACCTTGCTTATTTTTTAATTTATAATTGAAAACGTGCAACGAGAGATTGGGCAACATATTAAAAATATTAGAATTATTACTGATTACCGACTAAACAACAGGGCACATGTTGTACGTTGACTATAACCAAACTAGGAACTACAACCACGGCTGTTCACGGTTACCGGCCGGCCGGCCACCGACAAGCAACCAACATACAAATCGGCCGGTAACCGATTGTATTACCGCCGTGTTAGAATCGGTAGACCGCTCTACCGATGAACACCCGTGACTACAACATATACAGATGAAAGAACTATTATCTAATTAGTATTTCGCATTTTAAATTTTACATTATTCCCAACACGTAACATGAAGTCTGAAAATTCAGAAAAAGACTTCATTAAATATTTTTCAACTGTTTTCTGTTGTAAAGAAGTCTGATATAGTTATAATATATTCAGTAAAAACAAAACAAATGAAGAATTTCTTACTTTCTCCATTATCATCGCAAGAACCCACAGAAAGAAAAGGTGTTCTGCTTGGTTTCGGAGTTGACGGAGCTGATGAAGAAAACACGTAGGTTTTGAAGAAGTTAAACATAATGGTAACAGGCAACCTGAGTTACAGGTTTACAGGTTGGTCACAGATCAAGTCCGAAACTGAATGACTAGACTGATGACAATATAATTACAGTTGACAGTAGCAGACTTATTTTCAGAGTAAAAGCTTCATGAAATCACATTAGATATAGATGTTATTGTAGTTGATGTTAATCTTCATCATTCTGGACTTTAAACTTCAAACTTTGCCATGTGCCAGATACTGAATATATAATTATATACATTGAACATTACCTATGAATGACCTAGGTATGTATGTACCAAAGAAAATTCTATATTATTTACGCATGAGATCGAATGACGAGACGTAGAATGTACTCTTTGGAAGTTGGAAGCTGACAACTTTTAAGAACGTAACCAAACTGACATCAGAACAACCAAGGTACACTACACTACAACTAGTTTGCTCTACAATTACTTTTTATCACGTATTAGTCACAAAATTCTATAAAATCAGAAGGTTAGCGTCAGCTAACAATCGTCAAAACTGGCAAACCGGCCCACTGTTGACTGGTTGAAGGGAAACGAGAATCCCTTCGCCCTTCTTCAATATCTTCAAGAGGCTACAACCATCGTTGTTTAAAACTGGCGCACTTTACCAACACTGCTTTCACTACAATCATTTATTTATTCCGTTTTCACCTTTTGCTTCCCCTACGACACAACAAACACCATCGCCAGCTAGTAAGTTTTCAGTGTCTTTTATGAAGAAAACCTCGTTTCTCACACGTTCGCCTATTATACTACTGACGTATTTCGTGAGAGAAGCTACTTAAATATTAATAGTTTATTTATTTCAACCATTACTAGTTGCTTTAACTAGTGAACTTCAGCTATTTGAAGATGATGCGAAGACTGCGAAAAGAGAAGCACCAGTTACTGGCTCACAAATAAAAAGTCTTGCCATAGTCTAACATTCATTCGAGCTTGTATTATTCTTAGAGATTACCGATTTCTGTGAATTTCAGGTAACAAATGCCAATCAAGCCCATTGAACCATATTTACTTTCCCATTGCACATGAGATGCTACCACCAAGCACTCTGGCTAATTAAAATACCTACCCACACTCACACTACCTAGTAACACTGCTTACTCAACTACCCAACTACACTGTTAACTATTAGTAAGGTTGCAGTTTCAGCCGGAGTCTAATTAACGAAAAAAAGAGTAATATTCTGGAAATTCCAACTTGTGAGGACGTAAAACAGAAACAGGACAGTCCTATGGAACTACAACTTTGTCAAGCTCACTCTTGTCGGCGTCTGGTTTATTTTCTGTTATAGTGCCCCCTTTTTGTTCTGCTGTTCTGGCCCGTAGTTTTCTGCTTTTGTTCAGTTTTTACCTGATGTGACGTCAGAAAATATTTGAGAAATTAAATGTTGTTAAAAGTAAAGAGGTTCCGTTTTGCCTGTGACTTAATTTTTTACTCAAAGTGAAAGTAAAAAGAGGAGGTGCAACTGTTCCCGCCAGAGAAAGGAGTGATTTTTGTGAGTCAGAGTTACTCAAAAATCAAAATTTGAGTAACGCTCTGACTCAACTATTGAGCAGCACTGCGCATGACCGTAAGTGCTTGAAGTGCTTGTCACATTCTTGCCGCCTTTTGGGAGTCACAGAGTTAAGTAAAATTGGAACGGAACCTCCACCTTTTTACTTGACTCATGAGTCAGTGATTTTGAGTAAATGAGTAAAAAAATAAGTCAGACCTCGAAAACGGAACTTCTCTAGTATCTCTCCCATCCCACGACGCAATTAGAGCTCAGAGACTCTAGACAGCCTAGAATAAAATGACGTTGTCTTCTATCTCTTTTGTGGATTGCAACCAATATAATTGTATTACCCTCAAAGATAATGATACCAACCAGCAGTAGCAAGGTTTACTGTATACATAATCACAATAATTACTTGACAAGCGACTTAATAACGCAGTATTCCTTAAATAGCAGCAATAAATGCGATACTGAGGCAACTCGCGAGCCTCTTGTGCCCCCTGTTACTTGATACTTTGTATTCGAGAAGCTTGAGATAAAACGGAATTTTAATGGAATAAATTTTAGAAGGGTAATGTTCTCCCAAATTGTAGATAGTTCATGCTGCTGGATTTAGCTTGTATACTATCAACGACCAACAACTACAATTTCAGTTGAAAAACTGAATTCTAGTGTCTATACTGCTCACTGTTGACTGACTGAAGTATCGATTGAATTCAGAATTTGTTGATGGTCTCCTTTCTGTACCGTTACGTCTTACGCAGCTCGCCGGAAGAAAACAAAACTATTACCACAATTAGTAAACAAAAAAATTACCTACACTAACTGGATGTTGGATATGTAAATATGCACTCCTCACTCATTCTAAAAAAAGGTGCAGGTAGTTTGTACGTCAGAGGTTCACTCTTGACTTTTACCGTAATTTTACCACCGAAAGTAAATGACAAATCTGACTGAAGTGGGCAACGATGAACGATTCGAATGTCAGTAGTTCAGTTCTTACTCAATACTGCCAACGGAAATCAAGAGTTATTGAGCTTCTGCGAAATTTCTTTGTATATTTTTCTCTTGTCAAATACATCAAACATATTTCTCATCTACTTTTAAGAGTCCATGCAAATTAAATTATAGAAAGTGAAGTATGAAGGTCTTTTCAAATGTCATAATTATTGTAGACTCTTGTCTATTCATAGAAAAACTATATGAATGCTTCGCAGTGTTCTAAATAGTTGAATAACATTTATAGGTTCTGTGTTGCTTGACAACTCGCTGATTGAAACTTTTCGTCTTTCATCTTTTACAAAAGAATGAACAGCAACTCAATTTCCAAATAAATGATGCCAGGGCTCAGGAAAAGATCATTTAGAGTGTGAAATAATGTCCACGTCAATCCTGTGCTGTCTACAAATATTATAAGTATCCTAATACAAAATGTGATGTTAGTATAAAAGTATTTATACATGCCTAGGTTATCAATGTTTTGGATACTCTAATTAAATATGTATACGCTTTAAAAACACGTGTAGAACAAAAGCTGTCGTCCGACTGACTGACGACTTACTTATTGATCCATTTACATCATTCTTGATTCATGAAACTACGAAACAGAGTGCATTTAGTCGGAGATTGAAATGTGCGTCATACTTAATTAGATATTGACTATAGGATTTTGCTACTACGTGGTATTATGTCATGTAGATGTGGAAGTCATAATCATAGTATGCTTCCGTATATGCATTAGTAATACACTGCGCTTTTATGTGTAGTATAATTAAATTCGGATATACAAAAAAATCCTGAATGAGATGTAATTAAGTTGGTTATCCGAAACTAGAAATTTAATTTATTATTCTCTGGGATCAAATAGATCGAGGTCATACGCCTTACCTTTACTGGTGTTGGGGGTTGGAGATCTTGTTCGGCATTTCCGGGGCGGAACTATTGGCACACGCCTATCACTTGTTAGGGACTGAGTTGACTCAGCCCCACCAATCATAATCATCTCACTAGGAGTTGCTGGAGAAGCGGACTGACTTATACAAATCGGAGTTGGGATTGTAACAGGGACTGGAGCTGGAACAGGATGGACAGTTGGATTGCAAATCATCACGTGGTTATTGTTATTACTACTGTGACCATTGTGATGAATGGTGGGGATAACTTGTGACGTCGTGTTGGTCAATGTTATTGCTGAGGATGACGAGGGGGAAGAATTTGGCAAGGGTGGAAGTGAAGCATCTAGTGCTTCCAAAGCATCTAATGGACTTCGAGGACTTAAACTTTGTGGAGTCTCCATATCGACAGAACCTGAGTCCACTCGTGAACTTCTTGAATTTTGTGAGCGTCTGTCTTGTGTTATTGAGCTTGTTGTACCTGGAAATTTCAGAAGACGTTGAGTTGGTTAGTAAGTATGTGCCTAAATAGGCAGTAACTTTTCTTAAGTATGTATATTTGAACATAAATATTTTTCGTTGCTATAAATATGTAATTATTTAGGATTTTTAACGATTTTTCCCAGCCTACGTAACGACACGGACAATGGGCAACAAGAACTCTGTAAATTGAAGGGAACTACATACAACATTACTCTTGCAAAGTCAACACAAGAGTCAACTATCTACCCTTTAATGTTTGTGTAGTCAATATTAACGTTAACATAAACATATAAGGTAAGTTTAGTTATCTCCTCCCTCCAGTTGCTTCTCTTAACTCTCCATGGTACTGTTGTATTTTGTTCACAAATCACGATAGTTTTTTCGCTTGTGATTGTGATATCACAATCACAATCACAAACTACTAAAATGAGATTGTGCACAATCACAAGATCATCACAACGAAGCAACACCAAACGAGCACTAAATGATTTTGGGATCGTCCGTAAATGACGTCCCGAAAATAATCATTCTTTTATTAGGATCGTCCGTAAATGACGTCCCGAAAATAATCATTCTTTTATTGGGATCGTCCGTAAATGACGTCCCGAAAATTATCACTCTCATTGGGATCGTCCGTAAATGACGTCCCAAAAATTATCATTCTTTTATTGGGATCGTCCGTAAATGACGTGCCGAAAATTATCAATCTTTTATTGGGATCGTCCGTAAATGACGTCCCGAAAATTATCAATCTTTTATTGGGATCGTCCTTAAATGACGTCCTGAAAATTATCAATCTTTTATTGGGATCGTCCGTAAATGACGTCCCGCAAATTATAATTTTTTTGTTGGGATCGTCTGTTAAAGACGTCCCCCAAATTATCACTATTTTAGGACCCACATACTCCTCTGCACATTTTGTAAAGGATAATTTTATATATTGTTTTTTATGATTTATGTGCTGCTGCTAGATTTACAAAATGAATAAATTATTATTATTATTTTTTTTATACGCTCCACTTCGTATTATTTTGTTGTACACAAATTAAAAATACGTATGTTTACTCAAAGTAAGTGTGCAACTTAAAAAAATTTGTCACTGAAAACAATTTTTTTTAACTCCAGTGCAGAATGCACAAGTTAATTTAGTTATTGGTGTGTGTACAGTGTTATTAATAGAGTTTCAAGTGTGATATTTGCTCAAGCAAAGTTCAAAATGCAGTACCTACAACACTACAGTTTCTACGTTTGATGGAATCAAATTTTAGCTCATTTTGTTTTTATTTTCAGCAAACCAGCCATTGTTGACATTATCATATCTGGATCATATTTTTAGTGAAATTCAATATATATTGCACCAAAAATATGATAATATAAGTGTACAATGTGATAAAATGCACTCATCATATTGTGTAATTACTGGACAGTAAAACTTAGAATCAGGAATATATACTTCTTTGAACACTAAAATGTTGTATCAATAAATGATACAAATATGAAAGTATTACTTTAAATTCCTCATTTTAGTTTGTTATTTGTTTTACAATTAAATGCGATAGATATCAAATTCTGCACTTCAAAGGTGTGGTTATTCCATGCTGCACTTTACTGGTGCAGGTAATACATTTTCCACTCTATTTATAACATTGTAAGCATGCACCAATAATTTAATGCACTTATGCATTTTGATGGACTTGGGCGAAAGCGCGTGTAAGAAACGAATGGACATAAACACCTCTTCACTGACGATACCATTTTCATGGTGCTCTTTGTAGTTTAGTCAGTTTTTTTTAGTCTTACTAAAAATAGTTCGTAGTAAAATGTACAGAAAGTAGAGAGTACGACTAATTTTAAAAGAACACAAAATTAAAACGGAAAACTAACTTTTGTCATTTATACACTTAAGATCGTAAATAAAACATGTAAACAGGAGGGCCAATGTGTCTACAACATAGGCATGAAACTTCATGTAAACAGGAGGGCCAATGTGTCTACAACATAGGCATGAAACTTCATGTAAACAAAATACAGTTTTCAAAATGTGCAAAAAATGTCATGGGGTAAGTGGGTCCCAAAAATGTGATAGTTCAAGTGCGGTAGTTTAACGACAATCTTAACAAACGAATGATAATTTTCGGGATGTCAGTAATGAACGATTTCAATAAAAGAATGATCATTTTTAGGACGTCATTAATAGACGATTCTAATAAAATAATGATAATTTTCGGGACGTCATTTATGGACGATCCCAATAAAAAAATGATAATTTTCGGGACGTCATGTATGGACGATCCCACTAAAAGAATGATAATTTTCGGGACGTCATTCATGGATGATCCTACCAAAAGAATAATAATTTGCGGGACGTCATTTGTGGACGATCCCAATAATACTGGAAAAGTTCCCCCCACCACCCCCACCTCGTTGTCAACAAATTAGGTTTTTTCTTTGTTTTGTTAACAATCACAATTTTTCACAATCACAATCTTAGGCTGGTAAAATAAATTGTTAACAATGTAAATTGTGATTGTTTTGTGATGTGAAAATCACAATTATCACAAACAATTGTGAACAAAATACAACAGTACTCCATGGTTCTTTCAACTAAGAGTGCTTGAATATAAGTAGTTCATGAAAAATTAATTCAGCCCGTAAAAGCTTTCATCAATAAATCCTGCGGCGCAATAACTGTCGCTTTTTACAACACTAGTTTCGTGAACGGTCGAGAGTGTAAATATAAATATTCTTTGAATACCCACCTGAGTTGGAGCCACTAGAAAGATTACTCTTCCTCCTTTGCCGTCTTTCCTCAGGAGTGTCAAAGGCACCGGAACGTCTTCTTATAGCTGCAAGACAGGCAGCAGTGGCTGAGAGTGGTCTCTGTGGAGGCGTTTGTTGGTGATTTACCTGAGTATCCCGATCTGCGGAGTCAGGCGGTGGGCTCTCATCACTAGGTGGTCGATCACCTTCGTAACTGCCACGCGACGAATCCTAAAACCACCAAACTGTCATTAATGTCTTATATTCTACGACCATATTTTACTTCTTTAAATAGTTTCCACACCAAAAAATAATTGTTCAGTTGCGTAGCTTCCCCAAGAAAAAATTACCCTTCTAACAAATTGGCAGTTTTACGATATAATATACAATGGCGTACTCCAATAGTTAACATCCGATAAAATTTATGTGCTCCTATGGAGCTCATGTGTATGTGTAACTTTTTTTATCTCCAATACAACCAAATTGTTCGAACAAAATGTGTAAATTATTTCGGGTAATGTTTTATAATGTACTAGGTTATCAGCTCATTAAAGTACGGTAACGGTATGCATATATGTACTGTAAAAATTATTCATCGTATACATTTTTTTCCCATTGTTCATTTCTAGGAAGTTCAAATGTTTCAATATATTATTAAACTGTATTTAATGTTTTAGGTAGACACGGAGAAAAATCGATGCAAAAGAAAACAGACCTCGGTAGAGTGACGGTCCTTTGATTTGGATTGAAGACTACTAATCGTGGACAGTTGTGTCAGTCTTGAGCGAAGGAGTTCCAGCTGCGTCTCACACTTCTGATTCTGTTCTCGTAAGTGCTCGTTCTGTTCTTCCAGCTAATGGTCAAGTAAAAACCAATTTGTGTTCACTTCAATAATCCATGCCTTTCGAAGCAATCAACAGCAACCAGTGAAGCCAGCAAGACCTCCCGTCTCATACCAAAACCAAATGCACAGGCAACCCAAAATAACAACCAAGAACAGAACTACAGAACCTTCATCACGCACGACACTCCGAAATTCTATATATTCTTGTATCAGTACTATTCCCTCTTTTCTCTTATGTCATGTACGCAGATAATCAAAAACTGTCCCTACTTTTACTGCGACTCGATAGCTACAACACACGTACATACGATGGCTAGGAAGCTACATGCATACTATGTCCACATCTACTATACTGATATGCATGTAACTTCTAGCTACCATCAGCTTCTCCAGAATTTTTGAAAGTAAGATCTACCCTATGCCCTACTGTATACTGGGACGAGACAGGAAATATTATGCCCGCCTATACGTTTCCTTCATATATTTCCATTTCCCAGCTCAGAGTCAAAGTGAAGCTGAATCTAAGCTTTCACAGTCCAGGGATAGTAAAGTACAACCTCATAGAATTAAGTAGGAAGGAGACGGTCTGACGGTGTGAAGTAAAGCTTGGTATTTGTCAGCTCTAAAACTAACGCAGAAATTCATTCCACAAGTGCCATCAGTTTCACGATTCCCCTCGTCTCTCCGTACTTTACTCCTTCACCAGCTACATTTTTCATTTTGTACAGCTCCATTTCCTCCGACACAGATGACAAACTGATGACATTGTACTTCCCCGTACCATGGATCATTGCACTTTATCACTCTCCTGTCGACCACAAATTGTAAAAATAAACCGGAAATCTGAACATCCCTGCATATTATCCTCCTCCCTTTCGTTTTACATGCATTTAAGGCTTTCAATTTTCTGCGAAAAGGAGTTGTGTCGATTTAGTTTTGGTACGGACGGAAAATTGTAACTATAAACTTATTAACACATGGAATTCTATTATTGAATACAAAAATATGCACGTTATTTAAAATTTAAAAAGCATCGTACATCTCGTAGCTTGTTGGAAACCCAGTCTTTAATTTTTGATGCTTTTTCTTCAACTTGACGAGACTCTTGGAGGCGCAGTAATCTCTGAAATGTTCAAACAAAGCATTTTAAAATTAGTATTTCATGAATTAAGATCACAATCGTTAAATTAAATTTCAGTTAGTGCAATGGGCATGAATCGCATCGACATCACGTAAGCAAAAACTCAATGTCGTAAACTATTTTGAGTTCTTGAGGTATTTGTGATTTATGGCCATAAGACCTATCAAATTCTAATTCCATTTAGTACACTGACTTTATTGCTACAATTTCAAATCAAAATTGAAAGTTTGGGTTTGGATTACAGGATTGCAGGAAAGAAGAGAGGACGAAGATAAGAAGGGAGGGGAGAACTCTTTGTTCATTTCCCGGGAAATCAAAACTTCAAACATATGGATCAAATGACAAGGATGACAGTATTGTAGATCAAATCGAGTGAGAAAGTATTCAGATAAAAATGGAGACAGCAGGAGAATCCGAAGTAATTTTTTTTTTTTCGAAGAGAGGAGGATCCAAAGAAACACTTGTGATTTGAACATGAGAAGAAAAATCTTCGAAGGCTCTTGCTTTATTTTCTAAAGACCTAACAACTCAGCTTGTGAATTTTCGGAAACTATTCCAAGACCCAAAAGACAGACTCAGAAAAGTCTTGGTTCGATTCAGAGTCTCACAGACTTCATGAAAGAAACTTACATATAAGAAGAAAAAAACTTGTGACAAAACCTACGGGGAATCGAACCAAATGAACCTCTCTATTTTTTACCCTCCACTTCCTTCATTTCATGGTAGAAAACTCGCATTGAGTTGTGGAAGAACCATTGGACGTGGCCAAAAATGCTATACCAGCAGCAGGATTAGCACCAGTGTTGGAATCAAACTCAAAGATTTACCTCTTAAGTAATCTCATGCAATATATGGATAGTATTCCTCGGATCAAAATCAACATGAGTCTTGTAGGTAAATAGATTCTTGTTGCAGAATATTAAAACTAGTAGGATCCTGCCGAATCTGAAATCTAGTTGGAAATATCATAGTATTAATTTTGTGTCAAATGTATTCGTATTCAAATTTTCTTCTTTTTGCAGGCATGCCTACGCCTACTCACCTAAGTATATATACATAAAATTTCTGGAGTCTGGAGTGTGTATAAATTGAATATATCAAAATTCAAAATGTGCTATCGTTAATAAAATATCTTGAAACAAGAAGAAGAATGTTCAGCTTTGCATATGGAAAATGGAAATGCAATACTGATATGATATAAAGTATCATTTTGCTGTCTGCTTCTGGTAAGTGCTAAAGAAAGGACTAGAAATATAAAATATTGAAGTATCGAAGCCCCCTGCCATTGCTACCGAGGCCGACTGACTATCTACTATATTGTACGTACAATGTGCTTACATACATATCCAAGTAGTTTCCTACACAGATTTATGCAAAATGCACGCGGAGAGAAATGGCTTTGGAAAACTTCCGAGCTCATAGAAATGTACCGTAGAAGTAGAACCAACATGGACTTGCAGTTTTGCGTTATCTTAGGCGCAATTTTCCTATTTTATTTTATTCTGAAATGCACTTGAGAAGATTTCACTCAAGCTCGCATACATAGCTCTTGTTTTGTGTAAAAGAAAACCAGTTTTCCAATCCGAATGCCGTCTGCTCATATTCCCATCGTAAAACGTATCTTTCAACAGTAACAGTCATGCTACATATCTGCACTTGCCCTAAGTGGAGACAAGTTTGGTGTTAATACTGGACTGTATCACATTTACAAAAATGTAGTAGGTATGCACATCCTTAAGGTCTATATACTGACAGAATGACATGAAATGAAACCTCACGTATCGAGACTATCACGAGTACAGTGACAACTGCTTGTAGAAAGTTTGACTATGGAAACTGGAGGCATAAGCCTGTTACATATTATATATATAGAGTCAAGTAGAAGGTACTTAGGTACAAGTCTATCAGATTGTGGATCCAAACAGTACAGTACCTTGCATCATCTACCTTCCTTCATGTTGGTATTAGACTTCCGTCCGTCCGGTCCGTCTTTCAGAGTCCAGAGAGTCTGCTGTGGACAATTTCAAGGAGGAAAAGGACATGTTAAAAGTCTGAAACGTAGCTAACGAAGCCATTTGGTTTCGCAGGCCACAATCTTCATGTCTCTCAAGAGGCATCATTCAACATTGAATACTCCAAGAACTCAGACATATTACCCTTGAGGTACAGCTATTTCCTACCTTACGTAATTTTGTTATTAAGCTAAGTAAAGTAAAACTAAAGCTCGGTCTAGTTCCAAAGTTTTAGTTGTACTTGGTGCCTGACCGTTTTCACCGCACTTCTATTGATTACAACTTTGCGGGGAGGCTATGACGAAACGATAATAGTGATGACAAACGGACGAATCAAATTAGTTAAACTTTGCGGTTGAACTCTGGGTCTTTGAATATGGGTTCCAGTCCGTTTTTCATTTTCCTTCCATTTTAGTTTCAATTTTGAAAGTGGATAATTATGTTTTCGTTTTTCCTTAGAGAGTAATATATAGTTTTAAATTGGAATTGGAAATTCAAATTCTACTCACGACTAGTACTAGGACCAGTCGTAGGATAAGTATCAATTCCAATTATTCGTAAATTCACATAAAAAATTCAAGAAATTCAAATTCTGTAATATTATATATTTCTACGTATGTAGTATTCTATCGAGATTTCGAAATCTTGAAAACTCTGTAGGTTTTCCTCAATGTAAACGTTTTCCTAATCCTAATCAAAATGTTCGCCTTTGGACTTTGGGGCTGATATGTATAGGTATACCGCGACCTCATATCAGAGTCCCAATTCTAATATTGGACATCATGCCATACTCGTGTTCTGTATGAATTGAGTTTTCTATAAAATGTCAATTCAGTGAAATTAAATGAAAATCGAAGGATTGCCTTAAAAAAAATTAAATCGATAATGGGGACAGAGTGAGAGCTATAGGAGCCAGAAGCATATATAGGCAATTGTATGTAGGGAGTGAGTAGTTGGGGTTGGCGTTGGGCGCATTCGATTTGATGTGGACAACAGATAAGAATGCATAAGGATGAGTCGAGAAGTTTTCGTCGTTACTTTCATGTCATCGACGGTCCCTTATAGTTACATAGACCTCATGGGACACATTGTTGATCCAAAAAATGCGTATAAAAGCCCATGCCAAACTCTCATCACATATCACATCTCCCATCTAGATCTAGATCTGGACATGAGAATCAACCAAAGAAATCTCTATTCGAGACGTCATTGGGTAAAATGTAAAATGTAGTATTCCCATTTTAATATCAACTTTTCCAATCCTTGTTTCTGTCTCCTATACATTGTGCATGACCATACTTATTTCTCTAACATACATGTATAACTATACAATTATTTTCTCTTCGTTTCTTTTCTTGTAGACCTACTGCAGTTCGAGTTCACAATGAACGCGAGGACGAGGACTAGACCAGAAGACGAGAATGGCATCAATAAAGCTGTAGCAGAGCACATTTTGAACTTTTCTTTTGTACACGGATCGGATGCGGACTGCCGTATACTGCGATGACGTTGGCCAGCTCTGTGGGTGTGTAATGACACCTCTACTTGAAGACTGATAACAATATATCCACATCCACCTGTCCACCGCACAAATATAATAATAGTGATAGTGTTTGAATTCAAAAATTCGGGGAGAACATGGAGGGGCTCTCCGACGAAAACTCGTTCGTTAAAAGTAATAAACACCTTGGGTTACGATGAATTACACACTCGACATTGCACATTGTGGCCATTCTGGACGAAAAACGAAAAGAAGTCGTGAGGTACTTTACCACTTGAAACTCTTCAAACAACCTTCTGAGCCGTCTACTCACAAAAAAAACTCTAGAAACTCAACTACTGGTGTCCTTAGCCGTGACATTGCCATTGCCATCACCGTCGCCTTCTGCTTACTACTAGTAACACTGCCAATACCATCTTTGTACCACGACCACACACCACCTTCATTTTCATTTCACTTGAGAGGAAAAAATACATTTTTTTCTATTCTACAATGGCAATGGCTATGACTATGACTATGATCTGACGACGTGCTCATCAAGTTTGAACGTTCAAAGTTGTTCTCCCTCTGGGTTGGTCTCACAAAAGTAGTTGATCTAGAAATCCTTTTTTTTCTTCTCTTCTTCTTTTTTCTGCCTCGTTCTTTTCTCCAATTCTATATGTTATAATATTATGATCTCCAAGACCGAGGTCGACACTAAGGTCCAACATGTAGACTGTAGACGTACGAGGCATGAGGATTTTTTTTTCTCATTTACTTTACGCTCGTACGAACATCCTTCGGCTCCCCAACCGATTTGATTTCGTACAGTGTAAGTAATGTAACTAAATGACCCTTCCGAATTTCACAATAGTGTTTCTTTAGCATCCCCCTCCAGTTCCCTGTGTATTTATGCATTGTTACCTTCTATCGCCGCTCTTATTCAATTGTTAAGTGCATAAGTGCGACTGTTACTCTGACTGTTACTTTTGTTACTTTGTAGCACTTCTTGTCTGCTATGTTTGAGTACCTTGTTACTGTAAATAGCTTTCCAAATTTACTCACATGTTTACTCCAATATTCCTATATATAATAATAGTGGGAAATACTCGGAGCAGCAAAATGTAAGCATGTGCTCAGTGCACTGCTAGAACAATCAAACCGATTCCATGCCGGTTCATTAAACTGTAACTCGTCAAATCAACAACCGGTTCCCGGAACTTTTTACTTTGGTAGCAAAAGGCTCTATAAATACATTTTACGAAATCATGAAATTTTTCATGCTTACACGGCTTTAAAGATTAGTTGCTTCCATTTTCGGATGTAAAATATTTTATCATACCAGTAACCGTATATGGGTAATATGTACGGTACCTACCTACGTACGTGCAATACATACTCTCACCTACTTGTTCTATAGTTATCAGACAAAAGGCTCAAACAGGTAAAACTTTTTATCTTTACGTACAGTAAATATCAAATAAATTTCAGTTTTTTCCTAAGTTATTCTATAAAAATGAGTCTTGAAATTTAAATTCGAATTTTAGTTCATTTCCCGAGCGCCAACTGTAGTAAATTGAGATTAATTTCAGCTGAAATAACTAACACTACAAAACCATGAATCGTAAAAGGTTTTAGCTGATCATAAATTTTCATCTACTCTTCAGTGTTATGACCATTCACTATTCTATGTTGTACGTCATAAGTGTGCACGAGTAAAAGCGATAGACTGCTCTAAAAAAACTCAATAAATGAGTATAGGTAAATATATAAAAATCAAATTGACAAATTAAAAGCAAAATACTTACATAAATTGTCTGCGTATCGAAATTAATGCCTAGGTACATAAAACGTATAACGTATAGTACAGTGTAGTTGAGTAACGGTACAGTAATACAATTTTTATGTGAATCAGGATACCCGTATTATATAGGGGTAGGTACTCACAAAATAACATAAATAAGTCTGAAGTATTCAGTTTCTACAACATAACATAAAAATAGGAAGATTTTGTTATAGTTGGGCGCTTTCGTTTTTATCATCAATTAATATCCGACCCTCAACACATTCTTACAGAAAATTTGTTAAAGTTGTTTAATTCACATGAGCTTCCCGTATAGTAATACTTGTAATAATAAAAATGTGAGTACATTCAACTTGTACAGTCATAAATTCTCGGACTTTGATAATATGTGTCTGCATGAATATGATCAAAATGAATAAAATTGTCACAGTCGCAGCTAAAATTCAATGTTTGAATAAGTATATTATGTTTATGTAGTGTCTTAGCAGAAATGCAGTACAAAATAGCATCATTACTGCATTGACTTTGCCGTTAATTTTTCTTTTTGTAGTTTATAGAAGTTTTCTGTATAATGTCTTTAGATGAGCATACATCCTCAGTATTGAATAAAATCTTACTGAAAAGGTAATTGACGTACAAAGCTGTAGTGTTTGTTGTAGAGGAAATAATATGTGTTGGTGGATGAAAGAAAAGGTCATCGGATAGTGTATAAAGCGTCGCGAGTAGAAAGGAGAGAATAAAGGAGGGCCTTACAGATTCTCCGAAGTTTGGGCCCACGCATTATACTATACTATGGTGATACTAACAAAATGTGAATGTATAAGAGACTGAAGCTATGGAACTGGAACTGCTCACTGTCGTTTCATCAAAGAAGGAAAAATGAAAAAGAAGACCGTTAACCGTTCCCGTTTCCCTCACCACCGGTTACGGTTTCAGTTTCAGAGATAGGCTAATGACAGTCGGAAGTGAGGAGATGTGGAGTGAGAAGGAAAATATCATGAAAGGAATACATAGGAACTTGAGAAATGTAATAATGAGAGACAAATGACCTGCTCTTCCACTTGGCACTCCAGACGTGAAATGACACGCTCCTTCTCTCGGACAGTATTTTGAAGTGTGCAGAGCTTCTCTTCTTCTCCCATAGTCCAGGATCCAGCATTGGACGTGGCTTCTGACAGCTGCTGCTCCATCACTCGTACCTGCCAGCAAACAAATTAGACATTTTACTCAACACAAATGGTCACATGGTGAGGAAGGAGCCATACTGCTACTTAAGTCATAGTTTCCTTTTTCCTTTCTTACATTATATACCTATGTAATTATTTTAGACATACCTAAAACTCAAAGTGAGTATCAGTATAAATGGTTACATATGACATAACGTCTGTGAAGAACCAAAATTATCCATATCCAATTTAAGCTGGATTCAATATGAGCTATGTCATAAAAGAAGTGAGAAACATGCGTGAAATGTTAATTAGGAGTTTTTGAGAAGAGTAAAATATTCTATTTACATGTTTCAAAAAACATGTAAAATGTTGTATTTAAATGTTTTAGAAAAGCGTAAAATGTTCTATTTACATGTTTTAGAAAAGCGTAAAATGTTCTATTTACATGTTTTAGAAAAGCGTAAAATGTTCTATTTACATGTTTTAGAAAAGCGTAAAATGTTCTATTTACATGTTTTAGAAAAGCGTAAAATGTTCTATTTACATGTTTTTGAAAAGTGTAATGAAAGATTTGCATGTTTTTGAAAATTGCATAATGTTCTATTTAAATGCGTACAAGGCATATTTCAAGACATATTTTTGTAGATAGTAGATATTGTTTGTAGCTAAAATTGGATATGGGTCATTTTGGTTCTTCACCGACGATATAGTTAGTACCTTTATATGGTATATAAAGGTACTTTGTAGCTCACACTTACACGCACTCTATAAATATAATCAAAAAACAAAACCAGGTACAGAGAAGCACTCGTCCGAGCTCTCTGAACACAGTCATGTAGAGACAGGAACTATCTATCCACCTTTTAATTAGCACTGATGAATAGGCGTGATATTTCCCCTGTCTACTTTTCTCCTTTCTTCCCGACTAAATTAGTTGCCCAAAATTCCTTTTTACTCCTTACCAAGGCTGAAATGATACCAGAAATTCTATACTTAAGTCAAAGTGTCGAAGGAATTGCTGGTGCGTTAATGAAAATCGTACTCTTCTATAGCCCATTCTTTGTAAATACTATATACTATATATACACTTACACTTCTTGGTAACTGGCATTGACTTCTAACGGTAAGGCGAAGGCCTTCCTCTTTATTTACTCAGTTACTCCTAGTAGTTCTAGTGCTTTAGAATTATATGCATCCTATACTTGTAGTTTGTATCGCATGTGCAAACTGTAGAGTGTGTGCATAGGTATGCTATATATACGTGCAAGATCCAAGTTCACCTTATTTTTTCCAGGTTTAATTATAAATGTTATTTTCCCAGCACAATTCAGACTCGTACTTGAACTTGAGTTTCCACCCACATTTAATTTTAACAACAAAAGGACTATTAATAGTCCTTTTATCGTTAAAATTACATTTTTTCATTGAAGCAATTTTCAGCGTTATTTCAGTGTGTACAATACATATCGTCTGTGAAGAACCAAAATAACCCATATCCAACTTAAGCTATAATCAAAATGAGCTATGTCACAAAACAAAATGAGAAACATACTTAAAATGTTAATTACAAGTTTTTGAAAAACGTAAAATGTTCTATTTTCATGTTTCTGAAAAGGTGCAAAATGTTCTATTCACCCGTTTTTGAAAAGGTGCAAAATTTTCTAATTCGATGTTTTCGAAAAGTTCAAAATGTTCTAATTCTATGTTTTTGAAAAGGTGCAAAATGTTCTATTTACATCTTTTTTAAATCCACAAAATATTCTATTAACATGTTTTTTAAAAGTGTAAAATGTTCTATTTACATGTTTTTTAAAAGTGCAAAATATTGTATTTAAATGCTTTCAAGACATATTTGAATATTTTTGTAGATAGTTAATATTTTTTAGCTAAAACTGGAGATGGGTCATTTTGGTTCTTCACTGATGATATTATGTATTTAGTTTCCACAAATACTCGAATAACGGCCTGGTTTCCAATAAGCACCGGGCTTTCTGCCAAATAATTTAATAAGCTCTACTCTCTAATTACCTGCGACTCAAAAAAATGTAATAAGCGCCCGCTCGCTTATTTGCGTATTTACGGTAATTGTGCTGTATTGCGCCATACTAAATATAACAGCCATTTACGTCGTATGTCTGTCAGGGTACACCAGACTGTTACTTCTTCAATTAAGAACAGGTAAGTTGGACGCAGTAGGTATATGTACGTAAGCTTCAATGACGTAAATATTTGCTAACTATATCGTCAATACTTCCAGAAACATTGAGATGCTTCGAGAAATCTTTATTGCGCTCGCTCTATCGGTATTCCATCTTTATGTACCTACCTATACCTGTCTCTTTGCACTGTACACTCACACGCCTACCTTTATTACGTCAATGCCACCCATACTTGTAGACAAGTAGGCATGTTAAATAGTTAATTATGCAGTTGCCACAACGTCGAGACATTGTGAAATCAGAAATCAGACTATGACAAGAAGAGTTGTCAACACGCTACGGGTATGTTTTCTTAATTATTCCATTGTGTAAGCTCACTAGATTTTGATATCGATACTAGATACATCGAAATAGATCCAAAAGGAAATACTGTTTTATTTAAGTATTTTGAGAACTTAAGGTGATGGGCAGGTACTCCTTACTGACTGTTCATGCAACGACGGGGCATTGCGGGCATCTTATAGTTTTGGATTTAAAAGAAACTGTAGTTAAGGAAGGTTCAAAATGCCACTGCATTCTTCAACAACACAATACAGACAGAAATGAAAATAAGAATGAAAAACTGCACTTTTATTCTATTCAAATTTGGCGCTCTCCATCTAAAGAATGAGGTTGAAATATTTCTATATTCGGATTTAGACTGTGAGTTCAGAATCGCTTCTTTTGATTTGCAAATGGGAAGGAAAGAAAAAGAAAATTCTTACTCATTTAAATAGGAGAGTGGAAATACCCAGACCCGGAGTATAGTATAGAATTATGTTACTCCACCAAGCGACGAAGCGACAAAGCTGAAGGCAAAGCAAAATCCACGTTGGCCTTGTTTTGCTATGCAATTTCCATTTGTGCATACGTATGTACTTACAAGGAAATGCCATCAAAAGATATGATGGATTGGATTTTTAGATGGACCGAAAAATTACAAGTGGGAACAATCAGAACAATGTGCTCAGCCCGTCCCATCTACTCTCATGCTCAAAATTAAGGCGGGAATTACTCATGACAGCTCCATTAATCATCTCGTTTATTTTTTTTCTTTGTCTACAAGTCACCATCACCAACACCAACTAACTACCGTCACCGTTACCGTCGCCCTCATCAAAATCAAAATCAACATCAACACCACTGTAGTAAGAAAATTATACATAATAATATCAGCTTTTCTACCCCTACTCCTACTCCTACTCCGACTATCGCTCCCACTCCTACTTATCCTCATCAACACTTTGTTTGTTTGTGTGATGAACACTTCCAACAAAACACGAATTTCTCATCACCGTTCTCTTGTTTATTCGTTATATCTTCTGTAAAGAACTAAAATGACCCATATCCAATGTAAGCTACAATCACAATGAGCTATGTCATAAAAACAAAATGAGAAACATGCGTAAAATGTGTTAATTAGGAGGTTTTGAACGGTGCATAGTGTTCTAATTCTATGTTTTCAAAAAGGTGCAAAATGTTCTAATTTAATGTTTTCGAAAAGGTGCAAAATGTGATATTTACGTATTTTTAAAAATTGCAAAATGTTCTAATTTAATGTGTTAAAAAGTGCAAAATGTTCTATTTGAGTGCTCTCAAAATATATTGAATATTTTTGTAGATAGTTAATATTGTTTTTAGCTAAATATGGATATAGGTCATTTTGATTCTTCACTGACGATATATTATATTGTTGAGCTGTTTTTGAACTGACTCGGGTTGGATTTTTGGATTGTGGAATGTAGAAATTTACTTAATGGAAATACTGTACCTTACTTGTATTACTTGTATTACTGTATATACGTGAAACAACCTCAAATAATAATTTTTAATAAAAATACTATCACACCACTTCCCTTACTCGCGTCCTCCCGTCCTTATCTAACTTCAAATTCAAACTTTCCCTCTCAGCATTTCAACTGTATTTCATGAAAAATAGTCATCAAAATTGCAATCAAAACCTTTGATCTTATTTTTATGGCTCCCATAATACACCATAAAAAATAAATGTACAAAGTTCAAGCGTTACACGGGACGAAATCTTTGGTCTTTTCTGACGTCATAATATGCATAAGTGAATTACATCAATATGGACACTCTTGGTCCGATACTAAAATACACAGAGATGCAGAGATGGCATGCAAATTGATGACGTCGGTCGGTCGGGCGGACGTCCGTGAGAAAGCGAGCTCAGCATTCTAAATCTAAAGCTCTAAAAGTCAACGTCAACTTTTATAGATATGGAAATCGAAAATTTGAACTGGAACTAGGACATGTGACTCTGGCCATGCCGTCCTGGTCCTGGCCATGAAGCCCAAGAAGTATGAAAAAAAGAAGTAAAATTCGTTTACGTCCAAATAAATGACGACATGAAGGAAAACACAAAAAAACAAGGTCTTATGTACATATATATAAGACATACAAAACAGAGATGCACACCTATAATATATTGGGCTCAGGACGTAATACGTAATACGTCCTAAGCCCATACATACAAGAAAGGAAAGGTAAGTTTGTCGTTGGCTGGTGATCGTGGTTCCCATTCCTGGCTTGGGTGGAGATATTATTAAGTCACTCTCTGAGCCTATGTGTAACAAAGTAACAATTGGAGGTCCCATGCAGAGCTCATCACTCCACTCTTACACAAACGAAAGTTAAAACAAGAAAAACAAGTTGTTCAAAGAAGCGGGTTAGGAGAACTTTCTCTCTTCTTTTCTCTGGCCTCTGTCTCGACCTCGCCGACTTCTTCATGTACCGTTCGATGTAATATTCTGACAACATCCAAAAAGTTTGTGGGGAATCTAAAAGAGTGCTCATGCAGACTTTCACTATACAGTCTCAACTTCATGGATATATTCTGTGAAATGGCTCTATGGTGTGTGGGCTTTGAATTTGAGAGATCTATATGTGTGTATAAATAGAACTATCTACCTATACTGTCGACTCAAAGACGTGGACAGGTCCGGATAAGGCTGCCAGCGCAGGCAGCCTCCGCTGCTTAAATTTTCAAAAAACATGTACATGGAACATTTTGTAGTTTTCAAAAATGTGTAACAAGAATATTTAGACTTTTCAAAAACATGCAAAATAAATTATTTTGTACATTTCATAAACATGGAAATAAAACATTTTGCACTTTTTTCAAAACATGTAAATATAGAACATTGAGCACTTTTCTAAATCAAGTAAGAAGAACATTTTGCACTTTTCTAAAACATATAAATACAACATTTTGGTTTATCAAAGAAACCCATCAATAAAATCAAAATGGTGGTTTTTGTATGGAAACAAATTGCTGCCTAAAACCAATTCCTTCGTCCGGCTCTGGACGTGGATGCTATAGCATGTATTATACAAGTTAGGAGAGCCGAAACCGAAAGAAATAAAGGGATGTGGACACAGTACAGAAGGAGGAAGAGTAGGAGGACGGTCACCAAATAGATACTTTCGCTGGAAGAGAAAGGAAAAACTTGTAAATTTCTAAGTCAAAGTTGATCAGGGTACTGTACTTACGAATATAGGTGCCTATATGTATGAAAGTACCTACGTATATTTTAAAGAGTTGGGGACATATGTAGCTGTATGTCCTGAGTCAGGTAAAGATATAGTAGGACTGTGTGTTACAAATAGTAGGAAAGGGAAGCAGAATCGAATCGAGGGGAGAATATATGAGGGAGGGGAGGGAAGGGCGAGGGAGGGGGAAGGAGACAGACAGAAGCAAATTGAGTTTAGTGTCGTATTTGATTAAAATTATGCTCACGACAACCCCTTCGAATTCAAATGAGAGAACAATCCAAGAGCCTACGATAAATCTATTCAGAACATTAATTGGACTCAAGTCTTCTTGACGGGAGTGAAACTGTCTTTTGCAACCACAGCAAGAAAGATTATGGATGACATTCATCGTAAGACTCCAACACTTCCTTTTTACTAACTCTCGGCCCAGGGCCCAGGGCGTTCGGGTTCTGGAGAGACTTTCTCCCGCGTATATGTTCTTATCCTCCTCACATTCCGTTTCCCTTCTTCACAAAAATATACACTTCCAAAAAGACCAGTATCTCAATAGTAGAAAGTCACTTTTACTACACAAGTACGGTCTACCATCCTACTCAAAGCGTCATTACTATTACCACAAACAAACTGTAGAACTGTACACATTATTGGTTGGATTATATTATCTTTATAGCCTATACGCTCTAGAATCTATGGATATTTACTTATCCTAGTTGGTATACTATCTTAGGTGTTTAGATATGTACATCTTTTCATATTCCCATCCCCACTAATGAAGTAGGTACTTTCACTACTTTCACTCATGTACGTGGGAGCATGTATATATATCACGCATTACTTTCACCACGCTGCTGTGCCTATACTTTCTCTCTACAGTTGACTGTGACGACGACTATGTACAGCTGGTCTCTCGTTCGTCGTTCGAATTCCAATTCGATTCTCGTCGTCTGGCCTGCTGTGCTGCTGGTCTGGCCTTCTTTCTCTCAGTCATTCATGTCCCATCATCTCATTCCAATCTTTTCTCGTCCTCCGCATCCTCCTAATAAGCTCATCTAATTCTAATTCCACTGATGAAATTAAAATCTGGATCTCATCATTGTAGGATAGCTCCTAATTGCAGCCCTGTCGTTTATCATTTATAATTCAATCCATCTAGAATTTCACTCGGGTTTCGGTTTTGAGTTGTGCGTGATTTGGATTCAGATTCGGATTTAGATTTCTGCCCTCACCAAACTTAAGGCTGATGAGGGCGAGACCAACCAACACAAATTTCCAAACACAACTTGCATTCAAAATATAAAATTTAATTAAAAACATGCTTTAGTTCACAGTACTGGGGATTTACATACGACGCATGTTTGTACATACAACAAAGCACAATACAGAAAATATAGAATTTAAAGAATACGTATAAGTGAGTAGCAGTTACTAATATATATTTTAGTAGTCAGTCCAATTTCAAAATTGCAAATTGCATTGAAATTTAATTTTATGCGAGTTAAAAATTAAAAATTGACTAAATCGAAACAAGAATGTGTAATGTTAAGGCATGTTGAAAATTTCTAATTTTCGAAAGTACAAATATAGCTACGGTTAGTCTGTGCGGTTGTATAGAAAACAATGTAAGGTAGGTACATACACTAGTATAAGCTAAGTAAAAACGTTTCCTAGTTATTAGTGTTGGAAATACAAGAAGAAAATAATGTAGAAAGTAGAACGAGGGAAATGGAAATTGAATTTATTTCACTTTTGGAGTTCAACTCAAAACTTTACTGGGCGAAGCAGAAAATATCTGTAGAAAATATAATGTAAAAAAAAGGAGAAGAAAACTCTCCAACCCAAAGCCATAACGCAATGTTGAAACCCTAGTCCTATAGCATACGAGAAAAAAACTATCAAAGTTTGAACGATTTAAGGAACTTACGACTTAATCATAATGAACCAGAGATATCCCATAAAGAAGCTCCCAGTGTGTGTTGACAGCTTTATGTAAATTTTATGGTAATAGTAATAGTAACAAGGGATTTTCCATCTTTCAGAATTTATTTTTCTCTCCCTACCAGCCAACTAAAAAAACGGAATTCCTCCTTCCGTACTTTCACCAAAATTATTTTTTACTACTTTTACCACGACAGGCTGAAATCCGACAGCCGAGAACCGAGTCGAAACCGGCCGGAACCGGGTTGTAAATTGTGCCGTCCGTGTGCACATTGTTGCTATATATATAATCTTATCGGCATATGTAACGCACACTAAAACTGAAAATAACTACTCTACTATTGATATTATAAGAGCGATAAGTCCCGGTGCCGGTGCCGGTGCTGCTGCGGCTATATCTGTGGCAGCATACTGCATGTGTATCAGTAGCTAGACGATGACGATATATAGAGGCATGATATCCCGCAGGTAGCTTTTCCCTTTCTCCATGGGATGAAATTGGAAAAGCTGATTCGTTGACAAATAAAATCACTGAACATAACCTACTCACAATGTTGCAGATTGTGAGTTGTGAGGATTGCGGATTCCTGAATGGGAAAATTGTGTGTGTGTGGAAAGAAATGAAAATCCCTTCACAATTTAATGTTATCAATGTTGAGACGACGTATAATAAAATGCTAAGTCTCTGTGATGAATGTATATGCGGGAGTATATACAATCTTACGACTCGACTCTACTATAGCCTACCTCACAAATATATTATCAACATTGGTTTCGCGTCATCTTTCCGAATCCTGGACTTTGTTGCTTTCTCAAGAATTTTCTATCTCAAAGTAGAAAATGAGAAAATCAGGCGCTATAGACCCGAAGTCATGTGCATATGCAGTGTCATTTATAGTAGAGCCAGAGCCAGTGAGAGCATCAAATAGAATGTACGAGTAACAAAAATCCCTTTCCCCATTTCCCATGCAACCCAGACGCACTACATATTGTTCGGTGCACAAATTCACTCACACCCTACAAAAACGAAGAAGAGCGAAGACCGAAGAAAGTAATAGTCATAGCGTAGAGAAGGGAAAATAATAGGACCAACAGGAAGAACAAGAAAGAACAACATGGGCCAAGCGAGCGCCCGACCATACCATAAAATTGTTTCTCAAAAACTTGGATTTATTTTTTCCCCGTGATCCTTTCTACATCTTTTCACGCTCGAAAAGACATAAATAAGATTAGGCAAGAGCAAATATGTTGTTATTTGTTGCAGAACATCAAAACAGAATAATATCATCTATCTTTCCCCTCTTCGCTTTCTCCTACGCTTTCTCCTACTCTTTCTCTCTTGTCCTATGTGTACACAGTAAACTCCACTTTCTCCCTAAACACACTTTCTCTCCGGCTAGACTTGGACTTTTCATAGTCAGGAGTAAGAAGTATGAGTGCTTATATTTCTGAGGTGGAAAGGTAACGAGAAAGAAAGACTTGGGACGTAATACGTAAGCGTAAACAACTTTTAAATCTACGTATCCCAACCAACATCTGAAACTGAGTCTTTGTTATTAAGGCTATGGGGCTATATGGAGTCTCGCTGGTTTAGATTCTAGAGCCTATTGCGTCCGAGAGGATTGAAACTACAATATACAAAAGTACAAGCAAGAGAATGACAGTACAGCATGTACCTATACACTCTGTGACTATAAGGCCGCAACGCCACGGCGAAGAAATAGAAACATAAATGTAGTGTATCTTTTTCCCCCATGGTATACGAAACGAAGACTTGCGTTACATAACTTTGTATAAACACCATCTTGTTATTCCAACAATGTTTTTTTTGTACCTGAAGGTTTACTTAAAAATAAAACTGTCATAGGATGATTGTATTTGGGTTTTTTGTTGGTAATGTTATCTAGCTTAGCGTAGCTTAGAATTGCAAAACATTACATAACTACACAAGATACAATATCTGTCCGCCGTATTAAATCCTCAGGATTTAGAAACACGATTTGTCTACCGTCTTCGGCGTACACGTTTTTCAGTATGTGGAGTACTGAGTACTACAGTCCCTTGTTACACACAGAGCGCTAGGCAGCATTTTTGTCAAATTTAATGCGTGTATGAATTTCACATAAAGAAAGCATGGGAAAGCAACCCATCACAAAATACAAAGTTACGTGAAAACATTGCAAATACTGATATTTTATTTCATAATATTAATACTAAAATTCAATTTACACTCAACTTTCTCTATTTTATTTTACAGTTATACTATTTATACGCACGTAACCACCGCTCGACCCAGAATCAATATTTACGACAGGACCGGATAATGTGGCTAGCGCAGGCAGCCCTCGCTGCCTAAATTTTCTCAAAACATGTAAATGGAACATTTTGCACTTTTCAAAAATATGTAAAAAGAATGTTTTGACTTTTCAAATGCATGCAAATACATTTTTCTTGTACATTTAAAAAACATGGAAATAAAACATTTTACATTTTTATCAAAACATGTGAATAGATCATTTTGCACTTTTCTGAATCATGTAAAAAGAACATTTTGCACTTTTATAAAACATGTAAATAAAACATTTTGCTTTACCAAAAATAACCATTAATAAAATTAAAATGGTAGTTTTTGTTTGGAAACAAATTGCTGCCTTAAGCCAATTCCTTCGTCCGGCCCTGATTTACGAGGAAAGAGGGCTAAATCTGCTACCAAGACACAAACATAGTAATAGGACCATTACTGTTAGAAATTCGAGTACTACATCCCAGAAGCTGGGACACACCTGTTTAATATTTTGTGTTCATTCCCAATCTCAAGAGTAGAAAATTTAGCTGGGTGAAAGTCGAAAGTTAAAAAGATCTTGAAAGTTTTTGACAAGGGCATAATATTAAAAGTAATACTACCAAGGGTCAAGGGCGTACAGCATGGGTGAAAGTTTGGAATGGCAACTATTACAGAATTATTAATTTCCAATAATTACATAAGTATACATTCCTAGGCTAAATAATTAGATTTAGTTCTACATATTTTTCAAAACGGCGAGTGCCCAGGCACTTAAGAAAATGTCTAACAACGCCCTTGAATAGTGACTAATAGTAGTTCATAGGTAATAGTAATAGTTCAGTGAGTCAATTTCAACTTTGAAACTAGATCCACAATATTTTTCGGACGAAAAATAAAACAAAAAAAATCGTCAGGCACCCGTTTAGTTTTGCGTTTACTTTTATAGGATGTCTCTGTACATGCACGTGTACACACACATGCTAAGCTGTCTGTATAGT
Organism: Dicyrtomina minuta; assembly: GCA_949802685.1. NCBI lineage: Eukaryota > Metazoa > Arthropoda > Collembola > Symphypleona > Dicyrtomidae > Dicyrtomina > Dicyrtomina minuta. The sequence goes on along the minus strand of OX461811.1, from coordinate 50,716,680 downwards.
GTAAAAATAATAGGGACTTTTCCACAAGTACGGCAACGGCAAGACGGCAACACGTTTCTACTTTGCACGGAGTAACACAATACCTAAATGCTCATTGGGTAGAAACGTGCAATATCCGTTCGAGAAAGGTTTTAATAGCTACATTCATATAGAACAATAGAAGCACTCTAGCCAACGCCGTACATTACACAATAAGAGCAAAGAAAACCACTTTCACCAGTCTTTTAGCTGAGTTCAGACCGACAACGATATGGTTGACGAGAGCGAGGTAGCGGTTAAAGGTTACAGTACAGTCAAGGAGGTAAAAATAATTTCTAATAAAGACAATGTGAATGGACTGGAGTTTAAGAACGAGGAAGGGGACACAGGAAATTGCCTTTCTATCTCATTCCTTCTTTTTCTTCACAAGAAACTATGAGCACAGAAAAGGCTACCCACGCAGCACGTTGTAAGCTCCATACATTGATGTCTTTAGTTTTGGTTAAAGTCAAAACCAATGTGTGTGCACTGGAGTCTGAATGGAAAGGATGTAATATTGATGGTCCTTTTGTCATGTTTAGTTTCTTCACTTTCTTCCAGCCCGTTTTAACAGTTAATCATTTCTTTCTTATGTGCCTTGTGCTCTCAAAATCGAAGGTAAAATCCAAATTAAAGTGAGTTCAAGACCACATCACCCCGCCGGCAACTGGATCTGTGGACAAAATGAAAGTATCTATCGTCCAACTACATGGCTGATAGTTGGTTTTTGAATTGAAGAATGATGTGCAAATCATGCGTGGCACAGCGAATGAATCCCTAATAGTGACATGAGCCCAATGTGTCGCTTAAAGCTTTTAACAGAGTCTCAAAGAAGAGGGAATGACACCTTCTCTAAAGTAAAAGTCAAAGAAAGTGACTACAAGAGAAATAATGTGTTTATCCTCTTGCTTATGCTTACACACGAGTCAAACTTTGCCAAAAGAAAAAGAGATACATGGAGGCCACATGATCCTATCCGTATCTCACCCACTACTTACTTAGTGTATAGCCCTTTCACCATCTTTTCTATCTTGAAGCTCGTCTGTAGATAGTCCAAAAGAACCTCCCTATATTATGTAACCCCTGTTTTACTGCCTGCCTAAAGTTTCAAAACCATTAGCTCTAGGGAAAAGTAAACTTAAAAACTAAACTCTTTATATCATCTAAACATAATGCAGTTACAGTCTGAGTCTGTGGAGGTCGGGAGAAACAATCATACAAATATAGGCTGTATAAACATGGGGAAAATCATTCCTACCTACACAAACATATCGTCTATGAAGAACCAAAATTACCCATATCCATTTGTAGCTAAAAACAATATCCACTATCCACAATACAGAAAAAAATACTACAAAATATTGTAGCATGTCTGCAAAGCGTTTACACCTTTTAAAAACATGTAAATAGAACATTTTACACTTTTTAAAACATGTGAATCGAGCAATTTTTACTTTTCAAAAATATATAAATAGAAAAAATTAGACTTTTCAAAAACATGTAAATAAAACATTTTGGACTTTTCAACAACATGTAAATAGAATAATTTGGAATTTTCAAAAACATGTAAATAGAAGATTTTACACTTTTCAAAAACATTTAAATAGAACGTTTTACACTTTTCAAAAACATTTAAATAGAACATGTTACACTTTTCAAAAACATGTAAATAGAACATTTTACACTTTTCAAAAACATTCAACATTTTACGCTTGTCTCTCATTTTGATTCTAGTGTAAATTGGATATGGCTCATTTTGGTTCTTCACAGACGATAAACAAGAAATAAGAAGGCGCCTTATAGTTAGTACGAGGGTATCGGCCAGGCGTAGCATATGGACAGATACATATTTATCAAGTTAATATAACATAATTATGAGAGGAACTATTAGGCTCGGCTGAAATGAGGTATAATCAATCAAAGTTGTGACCTCAGCTCATTTACTATTTACTCATACAGACTTACTTACAGACAGACGACCAGAACTAATAGTGAGTCCGTCCCTTGCCCTCCCATCCAACGAATAACCAAAGCAAAATACAGGAGTTAAGTACTACACAAAGAAAACAATAATTTATCAACGAATTATTTACGTTTTGCTTTCTATTTTTTGGCTTCAATGATTCGATGGAATGCTTCAAGGAAATAATAATATTGTTCCCATTCTCATGGTCTGCTGGAGAACTGTGAAAGCTGAAGCAGAAACGGAACTCATGTGCATACGAAATGTAATGGGATGAAATCAGGCATGACGTGGAGGGGTATATAAGAATAGTATATAAGGTATATAGTAGCTCGCGTACCTGCCTCCTATATAGTGTATACAACTTTGACTATCCCCACAAGAAAAAGAGAAGGGAAAAAAACCCATCAAGATGATAGAAATCAAATAGTTACAAGTTACAAAAATAAGGCAAGCGCCGCTGCACACACGGAGTTGGTTTAAGTTTCGGAGTCTGGAAAATTATTTATTATTTTCTCAAGCAAGATTTTTGGGGCATTTACCATTCATTTCACATGAGACTGGGCTTTCGACTTTTCCAAGAAAACAAAGGGAAACAAAGAATAAGCGAAGAAATAGAAATACGTAGCTCATTAAGTCGAAGACCTAGCCGTGTACAGGGCCGGATAAAGTGGCCAGCGCGGGCAGCCCTCGCTGCTTCAATTTTCAAAAAAACATATAAATGGAACATTTTGCAGTTTAAAAAAGTATGTAAAAAGAATATTTTAAATTTTCAAAAACATGCAAATAATTTTTTTTGTACATTTCAAAAACATGGAAATAAAACATTTTCCACTTTTCCCAAAACATTTCAATACGGCATTTTGCACTTTTCTGAATCAAGTAAAAATAACATTTAAAATTTTTCAAAAACATGTAAATACAATATTTTGCTTTACCAAAGAAACCCATCAATAAAATCAAAAAGGTGGTTTTTGTATGGAAACACATTGCTGCCTAAAAATAATTCCTTCATCCGGCCCTGGCTGTGTAGCACACATATGAAACGAGTGATATTTACACACTGCATATACTGTTCCAGTCGCTTTCTCCATTTCCTTTTTCTATTTTTGCAAGCTGCTAAAATTAAATAAATTTCCAGCAGCAACTACACACACGACTTATACATCACACCGCACCGTACTTGAGTCACTGATGCTGTTTCAGTTTGAATCATGGCAAGAAAAATATTAATGTTATTCAGAATTTTTTTAAGTTGGATTGAGACAGCTGGTTTTCTCTTTGATTCTGGTTTCTGGTGAAAGTGAAATTTTGTTTTTAATAAAAAATAAACTTTTCATGCTTATGCATGTAACAACTTTCGACATAAAATGTACGTTTTACAAATAAATATAAATAATAATGCAAATACTTTTCCACTTTTGACATACGCTCGTCGTGAGTCGTGACATATCTAACGATAAGTAAGTATTATTATTATTTACAGTTTAGACGCACAGCTAAGAAAAAACCAATTCTCCCTTCAAATATTTGAGTGGGAGAATTCGAATATTTGAAATCCAATTCAAAATCGACATGGAGTGCATCAGTTGTTAAATTGTAAAAGTTTCGGTGTGCTTCATCTTTGTCATTACAAATGTATGTGTGTATATTCTACATTATAGATGTATTCTTGGGGGAAAGAAGGTTTTTTATTGGCTTTGGATTTTTTTTAGGTCGATTTCAATTTTAATGTCCATGTTCAAGATTGTGAATGAAGATGGAACTTTTTTTTTGGTAGAGGGAATTGGTATGAGCATATTGGAGATTCATATGGGTAGATGTAACATAAGTGATCGACGACTGGGCTTGTCTGTCTTGGTTTAGGCAGGAGCACTGGTGACTGGTGCTAGGTCTACTTTCTTTCTTTACTGAATAAAAAATTCCAAAAACTAAGTTAGCATCGTACCAATTTCCTTTCTAATGGAATCAAGCACGCGTACATTTACAATTTATTCGATAATGTGAACTAGAGATATCCAACGCGGTGGAATATCAGTATATATAGCTTTGAGCAGTATAGGCAAAAACTCCGTATCAAGGCTACTCTCTTCAATATTGTATAGTTTCAAGATTAAATTTGGGCAAAAATTCCTTTCTACGGATGTTGATCCTGATGTTGATCTACTACGTGCTATTATACACGGATTAGGTCTCACACAGTCTTGGAATCGGACTCGCACTTGGATATGGATTACTATTGACTCATAGAATTCCTTCCTATACCTTCTCGTTTTAGTCTTATTTCTTCAGTGAAGAACCAAAATGACCCATATCCTATTTAAGCTACAATCAAAACAAGCTACGTCATAAAAACAAAATGAGAAACATGCGTCAAATGTTAAGTAGGATATTTTGAAAAACGTAAAATTTTCTATTTACCCGTTTCTGAAAAGGTGCAAAATTTTCTAAATCGATGTTTTCGAAAAGTTCAAAATGTTCTATTTTCATGTTTTTCAACAATGCAAAATGTTCTAATTCCATGTTTTTGAAAAGGTGCAAAATGCTGTAATTCTGTCTTTGAAAAGGTGCAAAATGTTCTAATTCCATGTTTTTGAAAAGTGTAAAATTTTCTAATTCCATGTCTTTTAAAACTTGCAAAATATTTTATTTACATATTTTTAAAAAATGTAAAATGTTCTGTTTAAATGCTCTCAAGACAGTTTTGAATATGTTTGTAGATAGTTGATATTTTGTTTAGCTAAATTTGGATATGGGTCATTTTGGTTCTTCACAGACGATATGTTTACAGTACAGAGTAAATACTATAGGTGAATTTACCTACTTGAGAGGAACTTCACACTGGTTCCTACTTTCCTACATGCATATGTACAAGTCCTTGTTTTGTACAGTAGAGCTATTTTGCTTTCTCCCCTCCCCCTTTCCACCATCTATAACTTTTCATCTCCCCATCTGTTTCCTTTTTCAATTTGCATTCAACTCATTACATGAGGTATTCTACACATCTCCTTACAAATTTTCCTAACCCCCACCTCTCCCTCTAAACTTTAGTTTTTCAAATAACACTTTCAGAATATAAAATACAAATTATTGACAGTGAAACACGTGTGCTAAATATATCCTACACTGTACCTATACATAGCTGATAACGATAAGAGTTGCAGAGAAGGAACGTTCTAACCCACTGCCATGCTCATTCAATGCTTGACCTACTCTTGCAAAAACGATGTGGGGACTCGCTATATGCCTTAAGCCTACTACTGAATAATTTATTGTATATTTTAATACTTTGCTTATTTATGTAATGCATTATAAATTAAAAATGACGGCACTATTTTTAGCATAGGCAGTATATAATATATGTTTTTATAGGTTTAAATAATTTCAAGGAAATGGCAACTGCAATGAAAATGGAAATGCTTTACTCTTGTAAAGGTTACACTGCTGTAGGGTTTAGTATGCAGTTCGGCACGGTTTCGGCTTCAGCCAGTAGTCCGTCTTCGTTGCCGCTCCAGTGAGACGTAATGAGGAGATTAGTGAGTAATATATTCTTGTGCTGCATTCTATTTCTACTATATTGTAACCAATGCCCAACCAGAACCACACCAAAATATAATCTCCCAAAGCGTCTCAGTATAACGACGACCGCAACCGCGGCCACGACCACTATATATGTAAATCACGGCCACGAAGACCAACACCAAATGAGGCAGGGCCAGGATCAAGTCCACTGCGGTGCCCAAAAATGAAATGATTTATGTCATGTCATGGACATGCTCCTCCACATGCCCGGCCACGGCCACAACTTGCAGCATTCAAAACCACAACTCGAAGATGCTATAAGGAGTTTTGTGGTAAAGATATCTTGCATTATACACAAGGGCAAGGGGGGCATGAAGCCGACGGACGGCTTTGTAGTGGTATATGGTGGGGCAAAAGAAAGGCGGTAATTATGTGAAGAGTATAAATACCTACTGGCATTACGAACCGCGCATCTTTGAGTAGCTATATTTTTGTACATAAGAGGGAAACGTAAACGTGTTTAATGAGAATTGCAAATTGGTATTCAAAATGTTTTGCTTCATTAATTAACTTTTTAAAGTATGGAGGCGGGAACGTGGTTCTCCATACGTTCATGTACATACTTGTCTTTATTATTATTTTTGATGAGTCCCATTTAAACTATGCCATGGGATGTACCCACCTAAGTATATCGTCAGTGAAGAACCAAAATGACCCATACCCATTTTTAGCTAAAAACAATATCAACTATCTGCAAAAATATTCAAATATATCTTGAGAGTACTTAAATAGAACATTTTACACTTTTCAAACACATAAAATTAGAACATTTTGCACTTTTTAAAAATACGTAAATATAGCATTTTGTACCTTTTCAAAAACATGGAATTAGAACATTTTGCACCTTTTCGAAAAAATTGAATTAAAACATTATGCACGTTTTCAAAAGCATGGAGTTAGAACATTTTGCACTTTTCATAAATACGTAAATATAGCATTTTGTACCTTTTTGAAAACATGGAATTAGAACATTTTGCACCTTTTCGAAAACATCGAATTAAAACATTTTGCAAGTTTTCAAAAACATGGCATTAGAACATTTTACACTTTTCAAAGACTTCTAATTAACATTTTACACATGTTTCTCATTTTGTTTTTATGACATAGCTCATTTTGACTGTAGCTCAAATTGGATATAGGTCATTTTGGTTCATCACTGACGATATGTGTTTTAATTGGGTACATTTGAATTTGATTTTATGCATCTTTTAAACGGTTTTATATAAGCTTCAGTAGTGCAGAACGCCACTATATAAAACGTAATAAGCTACGTGACCTGCAATCAAGTATATAGCTAATCTATATATGTACTCTCAGCATGTTGCGCAATTAAATGTCAGATTCCATCTGGGAGCTGGAAACAATTATGAGTGATGGACGAACGCACTAGTGACTAAGTAAAGCTTAAGCCTAATAAGCAATTCGAATTCGACTAAACTCGAATGTCCTATGTTCCACCAAGTAACACGAAGAAAAAGGAAGTAAAACTTCAAGGCTGGAACCATTTTGAAAATTGAACCAAAATTACAGCAATTATTGTTAAAAGCCAAGTTACAGTTGGCAATCGGCATCGCAACAGTTTATTTCTCTCCGCCAAAATACGCCCTTATTATGTTTCACAGGATGGTTATGTTATGTTATTTAGTGCATGTATGGCGTAAGTTGTAATTGTGAGCACTTGTTCCTTGCCCTGTCCGCATAGCACTAGCACCGCCAGCTCAAGTCTACAAGTCTCTCGCGTTTTCGGTGTACTCTGAATTACGCCTTATTAATTCAAAGTTGCTACCATTACCACTACCACTACCACTACAACTGCACTGATACTATTTAACCACTACCATAGTAGCAAGCTCCACTCCTTCCTTCCATTATGTTAGAAACGTAAAAGTAAAGTGTTTAGTGTGTGAGGTGCTTGGAGATTTTAGGATGAGCAAAAGCCCGAGCTCCTTTCAGGGGTATTCAGATAGAACAAACTAAAAATAGGCATATAAATAATCAGTAGTACCTAGGTATTAATACGAGTCCCTAGGCCAACATCAACCCCAGTTGTGACTAAATTGATTTTCCTAATATTATTATTTTATTATTGAAAATAAAAACGAAAATAAAAAAACTATTTGCCTCTATACTTATAGTCAACATTCATCTACTTTTAGTGGAAGCAGTTAAGCTAAATTGGCAAAGTAGCTACAGCTTAAGTCAAACGTAAGGCAGCCACGGTCATACCTGGGTATTAGTCTAAACAGTGAGGAAGATATGATGGGTTGGAATGGAAGACGACATAGCAGACAAATACAATTTTGTGTGTGCTAAAAAACTTAAATTATTACCAAGAATGGTAGTGACAACTAATTTAATTACAGTTTACCATTTATTTAAGGAAGTACCTCAACATCAAGAAGCAAAGTGCACTAATGAAAACTGGGGTTTCAAAGGCATGAAATTTACATTTTATTGTTTTTAAAAACTATTAAATGCTTGAAGTACTTTACATTTTTTGGAAACGCCAAATATTCATAATTCGGCATTTAAGAAAGTTTAAAAAAATACTTTTGAACAGATAAAGTCAATTCTTTTAATTGGAGGTTTAAATACTCTGATAATACTACCTTTAAAGCAGTAAAAGGGTATTTGTAAATAAATGTAAGCGTTTTTTGAAAATGTATGATTGTTTGAATTACATTATTTTGAAAACTGCAAATCTAAATTTACGTGCGAAATGCTTTAAAAATTACGAAAAATACTTGTACTCAAAGTTTTTTAATACATTTTGGTATATAATTTATTATTGAACTATAAAATTCCAGAACTGAAAAATATTTTAACTGCCAAATTATTGTAAAGCATAAATGCTCCAGTTTGGAGCTGGTATTACGTCTTCAGTATCAAAATCCAAATAGGAACAAATAAAGAGCTTCCGTGGATTAAATGAACAGATTTATATGTTTGTCAGTTATTCTGTAATGAGGAAAACTTAGCTAAAAGCTAAGCTGCTATATTCGTGTACAAAGTTAGAAAGTGGGTACAAAAGGTACACATGACTCCATCATCAATTTCTCAGGTTTTGTCTCTCTGTCTGTCTGTACTGTGTAGATTGTGACTGTGGTCGTTGTCATTGTTGGCTCTTGTGAATGTTTTTAGCTCTGCTACTGTTCACTGTTCCCAAGCTTATTATACCATCAACTCAGCTTAAGGAAGTAAATGAGGCGAGTCTGTAGGTTCCTAAGAAAGACGACGACACGGTAAATGCAGCAAAAACTCTTTTTACACATTAAACATTTTAGCACGAGACGAGAGAGTCCGTCGTGTCTATAGCTTAAGTGCAATTGCCTGTATTGCCACAATAGGCAAACATAAAAGTTGATGTGATCCTGAATTTGTTGAACGTATCTCAAGTCTCAAGTTGACGAGACTGTGTGAACAGAACCCACTGCGCTCCGTCTCCGTACACTCTGTAATACAAGTTGGAGGGGCCCTATTTCTTCTTACTATATACACGTATGTATCCATTAACCCATTCATACGTATCTCCCTTCTCTTTCTTATCTCCCTGGATACCTGCTATATATATATATCGTCTGTAAAGAACCAAAAAGACCCATATCCAATTGTAGCTAAACACAATATCCGCTATCTACAAAAATATTGAAACATGTCTTCAAACCATTTAAATAGAATATTTTCCACTTTTCAGAAATATGTAAATAGAAAATTTTACAATTTAAAAAAAAATGTAAACAGAACATTTTCCGATTTTTAAAAACATGTAAATAGAACATTTTTCGCTTCTCAAAAACATGTAAATAGAACATTTTCCGCTTTTTAAAAACATGTAAATAGAACAGTTTACGCTTTTCAAAAACTTGTAAATAGAAAATTTTCCGCTTTTTAAAAACATTTAAATAGAACATTTTACACTTTTCAAAAATATGTAAAAAGAACATTTTACACTTTTCAAAAACTCTTAATTAACATTTTACGCATGGATCTCATTTTGTATTTATGACATAGCTTATTCTGATTCTAGATTAAATTTAATATGGGTCATTTGGGCTCTTCACAGACGATATATATAATTCTCCTATATATCCTTGCATGTTACTCATCGTCAGTGTAATTCTAGTTCAGCTCTACATTGGCAATGCATTACGTTAGTGCATTTCCCAAAAGGATTACATCACAGCTCACACATTTACTTTCATATATTAATTATAGTTACTGAAAGAACAATTCCAGCAGTTTGATATTTTCAAAATATCAAAATTGCAAATTGTAATACGTACCTATATTAAATTGATGCTTTTAAAAATATAATTGGAAAATTTTACACTATTTTCAAAACTACTTTTTTTATTAAGAAATTTTTGACTTTTCAAAAGCATTAAATTGGAAAATTTCATACTTTCAAAATATGTATAGTTGCACACATTTGCACAATTTATAAAAATTTTAATTAGATTGAACAATTACAAATGTCAAATCACAATCAATTTTTTGTAATTTCTGTAAAAAATAAAAATAAATTATAACAAAATTTCAATACAAAAAGTCATAATATCGTACATATATACAATTTCTTAAAAAACGAAATTAGTGGTGTTTACTATTAATTAATTTAATTTTAATCTAAATTTTTGACAGCATGTGACGAGAAAATTGTACAGCTTTTTTAAAATTTGTAATTATCATAATATTATGCTTTCCAGAACTGGACTGTTACTGTGAAATTTAACAATTTTTCAACACGTTTGGCATTCTATTTATTAGTCAAATTTTCTAGTTGTTAATCTTGCCTTTATTTCCCATATTCTGCTCCCAAATTTTAATTTTGCATTTTTTGAAGGACGCACTATTATTGCAGTATTGAATCTTCAACTATGACTATATGTATGCCGTCATGCATAGCGAATACATATATGTCAAGTTGTATATGTATTTACATACGTACCTACTAAACGGAGTCACTCTTGCTATGGGAATGGGAAAGTCTGCCACAAGCATAAAACGACTGACTTGAATTCCATTTCGACTTGGTCCTACATAAAGAATATGGAGAGCATAGGCCTGAGCAAATACTATTCAACTAATGCATCCACTTTACTCGCTTCCTCCCAATAATAACTCCCTTCTCCTTCTCCTATATGACTTGGCCTGGTTCTGGTTCTGGTTTGAGAGGAGATGAGATGGGATGAAGATGAGGACGAGGACGATATGAGAGTGAAAGCAAAAACGTTCCAATACACATTACCTGACTATCCTGCCCTGCTCTGTGAAGGCCTTCTACGAGTCCCAGTGCCAGTAGCAAGCTATAGCAATTCCTAAACCCTAAACATTGAACCATCTACATTGTGCACTGTATTTCTTTTGTGTCTGATCTTCTTCTTCTTTTTCTCTGTACCCCGTTGCAGATACAATGCTACAGAACTGATACATGAGAATTTGATGAAAAGTCTTCCGAGTCTTACATAAATACGTAAATGAAGAAAGTCGAATGCACCATATCACCCAGCGGCTACTTTTGAAGCTACTACGTTTCTATTTACTTCAGTTTTAAAATGCAATAAGTGCTTTTTCGAATAATAATTTATTTAAAAACCGTCGTCCTATTTTATAAATTTTGAATGGTGAGTCACATAAAAAGGATTTAAATCACCTTTATTTGAATGCTTATTATTATGTATTGTTTCTGGACAAGACCATCATTAAATGGAAAAAATATGAAAATTTGACTTTTTTTGGACGCTTTTGTAATATTTGTCATAACACGAGTGCTATTATGCTATTTATGCATTTTAAAAATACAAAATTGATACGTTGCCAATTAAATTAAAAAATGGCGATACTAATTAATAATTTTTTTATTTACATAATTTTTTATTGTGCAAATAAAGATAATTAAATCACTTGAATAGACAAAAATTGAAACATGTTTCTTTTTTAATTTAGAAAAATTGAAAATTCCTGTTGCAAGAAATTGAACACTGCTTAAATACACATAGTCGTGTTTTGTAAGCAAAAACAGCGTAAATGCAAATCTTCCATTTCAAATCTTAAAATACAAATACATCCAGTTACACCGCTTTGAAAGTTGTCTTTGTCATTGTGCTCAACACCAAAATATATATATTCCAGATCCAGAGTGATAACTACATAGATATGTGAAGGGAATAAGCCTCCTGTGAAGTCATCATGACGAAAGCGCGACTCAAGTTGGCGAGCGCACCGTTAACGTAGCATAGTGTCAAAGTAAACCATGGGAATGCTTTCACATTTCTATCAGTATTTGTTGCAAAATCGTACAGGTCCGGTACAGTATAATATAATGGTACTGTTCCCAGACCCAGTCCCGGTCCCGGTCCTAGTGCCATTACTGCTACACAAAGAAAAGAAAAAGATAGAGCCAGAACCATAACCCGAGCTCGAACCAGCATCAGTGCCAGAGCAAGAGAGCCCAAGCTGGAAGATACCCAAGGATTGAGAGCCACTTAGTTAGTTAGAGTTGGAGGGTACAACACACTAGAGGAATCTAAAAAGAAAACCTAGTTATTTCTGCTGAGAATCTCCATCAAACTCATCGCTCCGCTTTACTTTTCCCAACATCCCAAACCTACTGACTACTCATACTCGTCTAGGTCCAGACTCTAGATTCTAGATGTACGTCAAGAGCTTCCCAAGGAGGAACTTAAGAGTGAAAGCAATATGTATGTAGTAGCTAGGGCCCTGTATAGATATATCTATAACCTATAGATAGTGCCTATATCTATAAGAAACTTCCACACTCTTAACTGACACTACTACGGATACGGTGATACTACCTACCCTACATACACTACCATCCAATTTTCGAATTTTCTTTCTCACGGCATTTCTATTCCCTACTACTATACACCATATATACTGCTACGTTTGGTTTGTGTTGGCATCTGCTTTCACTGCGAGTGCTGGTTCCTTTTAGCTTATTACTCCTGTAAGGGCATTCATTTTAACGTGATGTTAGTCGACTCACCGACCGTAAAACCCACCATTAGATAAGAACAAAAGTTTCCGTTTTCAGATTCAATTCAAAACATTCCAATCACCAATTTTCACAGAAGTGGTATCTGATAACACCACCTTCCCTCCCTCCCTTTCGCCATCTATACATATACGCACACACGACTCTGCCCTATACAGTTACGCAGACTTTCACTTTCTTATACAAAGCTGCTACTTGTATAAAGTCAATGACGTTACCGCCACCGTTACCGTCCTCGAGACCGGTACCGGTACCAGTTGCCACAGTGCAGTGCGGTCTTTGGTGTTGAGAATAGTGTTATATATCTTCCTCTACAAAACTTTCGATTTTCCTCAGGATCATTTTTAGATTTTTGGAAATCCCAAATCAGGACTACCCACCATTACCTACCTGTGCTCTGCGTTTTGAGGGAGCTATGGCCGAGCTAAGATTGCTATGCAACTGGAACTGCTCTACAAAATCTACGTACTACATACATACATACGTGCCTGCTACCAATCGTTCTCGTGATTATAAAGCCAATTCGACTTTGTTATATGCTCCTGTGTCGGCTCTGATCCCGATTCCGATACTGATTTCTCACTAAACACTGGAGCTCAAGGTGTAATAATAGAGAAAGCGAAATGGAAGGAATCTGAGGCTGAAATCCTACACTGCCACCGTTTCCTATTTCCACAGATAGATTCAGAGCTAGTGGAGTTTGCCCGCTTGTGTGGAACAATAGAGTGGGAATTTCTTCGACTTTCACTTTACTTTCACTTGACTAAATTTGAATTCTATACCTTCTAGGGACCCTATAGTATTACATCTAGCTTGAGTAGAATTACAAGTATAGGTATAGGTATATAGTTTCCATTCATGCACTTATTATATATGCATATGAATGGAAACGGATACAGAATACAGATAGCTAGCTAAATACTGCCAAAGTCTGTTCTTAAGTACTTGAGACGATTATATTGAACCCGGATTGTAATCTCGAGTATAAACTATCTGTAGTATGTCCCTCTTGTTTGAATTTCAATCCGAATTCAAACTTTCTCTTCCCCGGGCACCCGCACCATGTTTAGTAAATGAGCCGAACTGAAGGTGTACGTATTCTGCTTTAAAAGTCCGATATCAGACTGGAGCAAAAGCTTGTACTGTCTCCTGGTTACAGTTCACAGAGTCATAAAATTACACTTTCTACTTTCTTCGTATATTGGAAATAATTGAAGTAGAGAATAGACCTGTGCAATGATGTAAATGTAGAAGAACCCATTACATTACATTACATGGCGTAGGTAATATGTCTGCATGTAATCTATAGAATTGCTTCCAGTTTATTTTACATTTCCTACAGAAAGATGCATACACCTTTTATTTGGAGATATCGCGATTCAATTGGAGTGGAAAGAAGTGGTTCTATTCGCGGTGAGATTTGAAAATGTTTAAAACTTTCAATGAAGTTACTGAGATTATACTACAGGGATAATACTGCAAATACTACCGCATTTTTTCATGCCCTTTTGATTTTCCAACCTGCATTATTTTATTAGGCTGAGGTTTTTTAACATTCACGCTAGATTTAAATCCAATATGCTAAGGAAAAATTTGAAGTAAAAGATAGCCAAAAGGTGTGCTGAAGTCGTTGATGTTTTCTACTGCATTGTGTACCATAGAATCGAAGCCTATACGTATTGGGATTGATATATTATGCTGCATTGTTTATTATATGGAAAATATCGACAATGTTAATGGTTCCAATCACGCCACGTGTTCAAATTGGGATCGAAGACTTTGGTCTTTATGGATTAGAAAATAAAACATGTAACAAGATTTAAATGGACAAGCCATGCAAAAACTCCATTTAAGTTGCAGACAAATTTATCCCCTTTCCTTTCTATTTTCAACGGATGAAATTATTTTAAGTGGATTTCCTTTTTCTTTCCCTAATTTTGGAGTAGCTATGATCTGATATACATATTATAGGAGTACAAGTATAGGTCAAAAATTATATTACATTCATAAAGCCTGATTTGTACTAATATAGGTACAACCTACTTATATAATACTTAAAAAAGGTATAAAAATGCCGAGATGTTCTTTTGCGCTCTATTTGTATGTACCTACGTCTACTTTAGTAATTTATTTTGTTATTTTATCGAATTTATATTAAGAAATTGTAATAATAGTATAATTTAATGATTATGATGTTGTTGAAAGTAAACGGCATGTTCAATGTAAAATCCGAAAACGTAATATGCTATTGGATTTTGGCTTATTTTGGATTGAGTTCCATGATTTCACTTTTAATGCGAATGGTAATGTTACGAGAGCCCGTACAAAAACCGGTTGCACACATCTAAATTGCAAAGTACAGCTCGAAATTATTATATCTTGTGAAAAACTTAAATACAAAAAGAGTGTAAAAAAAGAACAAAAGCACATTGTATTAAAGAAAAATGCTCTCAACGTCTTCATGTGACTGCGCGCTGTTCAATTAGTCCTGATCCTTTTCTTATAGCCTATAGACCCTTCCTGTGCCGTGACCCGCGTGTGTTTCTTAATGCATTCATTGTGTTTAAATTCCGTCAGCTATAATACGCTTATGGTCACGGTCACGGTAACGGTTACTGAATGTATAGCTATCTATAAAGTACCTATCTAGTTAAAAGTGTGATTAGTGTTATAATGCCTCCATTGGTTTGGTTGGTTCTGGTATGCGAGGAATAATAATAATAGCATTTTGTTGGGGAGCAAAAATGTTTTAATTTTATCAAAAACCTGGAGCCAGACTGGAATACTGGAAGTGGCAGACCTCATTTGCAAGCAATGATTATCTCTGATAAAGTACAAAAACAGATTTGACCATAATTTGAATTTCTTTATGGACATGATTTAAAAAGAAACAAGGAAAGAAAATAAAGCGTGAGCTGCCTTGCTTTCACTTTCCACTTTCACTCAAAATCTAAATTTCTCAATATAATTACATGGTCCAAGGTTGATATGAATAAAAGCATCGTGGTTCTTTATGAACGTGTAATGTATTTATAGATATACTCTGAAACGATAGGTATGCTGGCATCTACATCTACGCATTGTGCTTGTTTTCAGCTATAAATGTGAATACAAATTGTTTCACGAGCAGGGGATTTGCATAATATATAATTTTTTCGTCCAAGTCGAGCTACGTGACTTCATTCAAAATGTGAAATTCAGAAAGATTGGAATCCAATCGAAAATATAAAGTGGACTGTAGAAAGTGAACTGAAACAACGGATTCTGTATATTTTTCTATTCCATGGAAAATTATACATAATACATGAGCTCAAAATCTCTGCTTGTACAACGACAAAATCACAAAGTAATAATGTAATAGCGTTGTTTCTTACGTACTTATCATAATAGTATGTTCTAGTTAGTTCAGCTAAGTGGATTCTAAAATAATTAGTATAATATATAGATGGGACATCATTCAAAATGACTTTTAAAATTTTACTCGTTATTGGTATTTTTATCGTTACTTTACACACTCATAAAAGTGAAAGCCAATCTTCTGCATATCTGAAGCTATTAGCGCTTATATAAGTAGCTTACAAGTTGCAGATATATGTACACGATACCTTACAAGCTCTACCAAGACATTTATAATTTATTTGTAATTTAGTTTTTACTCAAATCTAAAAGTAAAATTAGAATTATTACTTCCATTTTAACCTTTTACGCACACTAAAAACGTGTACGTATATTCAATTTAAAACACGGGAAAAACAAGCCTTGATATCGTCTGTGAAAACCACAATGACCCATATCCATTTTTAACTACAAACAATATCCAATAAATATCTACAAATATATGGGAATATATCTTGAAAGCATTTAAATACAACATTTTACAATTTTCAAAAGCTTGAAAAATGAAATATTTTTCACTTAGTAAAAACGTGTCAATAGAATATTTTGCACCTTTCAAAACCGTTTAAATAGAACATTTTACACTTTTCAAAAAACATGTAAATAGAACATTTTACGATTTTCACAAGGTCCTAATTAACATTTTACTCATTTTTCCCATTTTTTTTATCACATAGCTCATTTTGATTCTAGTTTAAATTGGATATGGGTCATTTTGGTTCTTCACAGACGATATCTTTCAAAATTGCAGAGCCTTTCAAAACAGCCTCAGTAGAGGTCCAAACTTAAAGAAGTCTCTTTTGATATTGTTACTCGACTTCATTTTGTCCTTTTGTTTTTTTGTTGCAAAAATTGTATGCTAAATTGTCAAAATTGTTTCCATTTTGAATTTTTGTGATTTTTCAGAAAAGTTTCAAAATTCTCTCATTAAAACTAAAGTTTAATCAAAATCAAAGTCAAAACTTCTACGCTCTAAATTTTGTTGCACTTAGAAGGGTTTGAAAATTAATTAGAGTGTGTATTAGAAAGTTTGTGTCAAAATTCTGAAATTTATATACTATCTACTATCTATGCAGACGTGTTAAAATTAAAAATAAGTTTAATTATTGTAGGATGAATTCTAGGGTCAGAATATAATACTAGTACCACTAGAAAGAAACACAGGGCTTTACTGTACATATGACGAAAAGTATGAAGGGAAAGTTTTGCGTCTCCCCCGGAGAGGAAAACCGATTAATTTAAGTAGTGGGTATAGAATGGCTGAGAAGTAATGGGGAAGGTATGTGATGAGATGGGGATTTCTCTCGATTACTAATACTAATCAAATCAAATGTGGGGATGTGGGCTAGAGACGTACTACGGACTACGAGTATGTAGAATGGAAAGTAAAACTATATGCTTCTCCTTTTTTGGTCCGCGGTTCTGGGCTTGACTCTCTCTCTCATTGGTGGGAAAGTGAAACGGGAAACGCAATTATTAGCACAACAGTTGTGCACAAAGGGAAGATGATGTAAAAGTTATCTAATGTACCTCAAGTAAATGGCTCTCTATGTACATCATATACAACTCCAACTAATTTCTAATTCCAATTCCAAACCAAGAACCAAAATTGCTCGCGGTGTGTGTGTGTATATATATACATATACCCGGCTCCTGGCTGTTACTGTTATTCTCTCCTTCTATTTATTTTCCATGGAACTTTCGAATTCGCATCTCAAGTCACAGTTGAATTCGAATTGGAACAAGAGACGGTAACGGTAGCGGTAGCGGAAGGACAAATGTCACGTAAGTGAATGTAACAGGCTTATAATAAATTGCTAGTTATTTGAAACTTTCACATTCGTATATACACATACAGACACACACACACACAGCCATTCTCTCCAATTACACATAGTTGCTTTTCCATTATATTATTTTATTCCTTCTAATTGCTACCTTTCCTATCTCTAAACGAGTTATTTTACCAAACCAATTTTATTTCTTTCACACATTCAAGTCCTGCGATGTTCCGACATTTCTCGTATGTCGTGGTATGTATCGTCGTCTGTAAAAGTGGAAAACGTAATATTCTAGAATATTTAATTGTATCTCTAAATCCTTAAACGATGTAATAAAATTGCTGATCGTTTTTTAAAAAATATTTGGATTTTGTTGAGTCAAAATTGTCTGTTCTTATCGACAATTTTTATACATTTAAAAATGTATACCGACATTTTTTAAAACTGTATAATATAATAGATTTGAAAATTTGGTAAACTGCGCATTTTTTTTAAATTTTATAAATTAAAAATTTCTAGTTATATTTCTTTCTTTTTTATTTAAAAAAGCAAACCCTGGATTTAAAAACTTTAAAAAATGTTTTTAAATGTTTAGATTTTTATTTAAAAAAGCAAACCCTGGATTTAAAAACTTTAAAAAATGTTTTTAAATGTTTAGATTTTTATTTTAAAAAAATTTCAAACTAAATAGTAAATTTAAAATGTTTCATAACTTTCACTCTACTTTAATAAAATATTTGCAATGTTCTATGCGCATGTTCTATGCGATATGACTAGAAATATGGCAAA
Organism: Dicyrtomina minuta; assembly: GCA_949802685.1. Classification (NCBI taxonomy): domain Eukaryota; kingdom Metazoa; phylum Arthropoda; class Collembola; order Symphypleona; family Dicyrtomidae; genus Dicyrtomina; species Dicyrtomina minuta. Next base: position 50,698,136 of record OX461811.1, on the reverse strand, counting down.
TGTAAAAAAAACAAATGATAAATAGCACCAGAGCAAAAGTCAAAACTTGTATCAGAAAAAAAGTTTTCCACCCAAAAAAAAGTAGAAGAAGAAACATTTGTATAGGTAAAACAGATAAGAATATTTTCAGGAACCTAATTACATACTTGAATGATAAACTGAACTACTTTTGCCTCCGACTACGGTAACTACTATGTACTGAACTCCTACTGATCAAAAAATGAAATAAACATTAAAACTTGCCCGACATCATATCCATGCAGCCCAGACGAACGAATAAGTGAGACATGGAGTCTCCACTTTCAGCCAGACTCTCTCAAAATCGAGACATAAAACTAACTCAAAAAAAGAACTCATGAAATTCCCATCATTCTCATTTCCCGTCTCATAATGTATATCCCTGACTTTCCTATATGTATATATATTTTTTTTGTATTATTAGTATTCCGTGTGAATAATGTAGAGAGTGTCTGTCTGCCTCAGACGAAGACGTGAGAGACTCTACGACGAGGGAAAAAAATGGGAAGATGTGAAATCAGCTGCGAAAGGAATTCTCCCCTTACTTCCCAACTTGTTCTAAGTTTCTAAGAGGTCATCAAATCTTTTAATGGATCTTTTTTATTCCCACTTACTTCCAGAGGGAAAGGGAGAAGATGTAGCAAAAGGCCTCGTACTACTGATATGAGCCGTTACAACTTTACGAATTTACAAGCCTCTCTAGTATTAGTACTCTAGCCTTTGTGTAGAATTTAGAATCCAGAAAAGAGAGAGAGAGAAAAAAAAAAGATAATATGGTTTCATATTCAGTTTCAGTTTCTATATTTGTGCAGTATAGCAAGAAAATGAATAAAACTAACTACGGACAAAACTGAGCACTACTACAGACACTACCTTCGTTGATGGCTCCTCCTGGCTTAACTTTCTACAAAATGTAGCATGTCTGTACAAAACAAACATTCACAAATTTCTACACTGCACCAGTATCAAGGACGGGACCACTACCACCGCACCGCACCGCACCGGTACGAGGAAGAGGACGAGAGCGAGAACGAGAACCATCTCACCCATGTTTTTATTCTTTATGTATTTTTTTTTGGAACTGGGAATGTATGCGGATGCATTGAGACGAGCACTCCGCGAAGTTTTCATGTATGCATATTTTACAGTCACATTAGAGCAAGTTGAGTGTACGCTGAGGGAGCGTAACTGTCAGGGAAATGGTGACGTTTTCTAGAGAAATGGTTTGGACTAGTATAATATTATGAGAAGTAAAATAGCTTCTTTTGTTAGTAGTATCATTCCGCATTCCGTGACCCTGCTATCACCTATTCATATATCTGTATAGTAACTGCATACATGTACTCGTTGATGATTTTTGGAAGGTAATATTTATAGTATGTTATATTGTATCCGCAGTTCTATCTGCACCCTATATATCAGTATACTCTAGCTACTTTTATATAATAAACGCAAACGGGTCTATTTATGTTACTATAGTTTTTCTTATGTTAGTTGATATAGTACGCTGAGACTAATATTAGAGAAAAAACGGTGCTTAATTTGAAATTTATTGTAAAATCTTAAAGATATTATTTGTAGAATTTTTATGCATAAGTGCTATTAAACTTTTAAAAGCTGTGAAGGTTAGACATGTTAACATGTAAATAGAGCATTCTGCATTTTTCAAAAATATGTAAATAGAACATTTTAAAATTTTCAAAAACATGTAAATATAACATTTTACACTTTTCAAAAACATGTAAATAGAACATTTTACACTTTTCAAAAATATGTAAATAGAACATTTTATACTTTTTAAAAACAGGTTTACAATTTTTTACAGATTTTTAAAAATCCATTTCACATGTATTTAAAATGCAAAACCAGTAATTTCGATAATTTAATTATTATTATTCCCCTGTATTTGTCCTTTATAAATCCTTATAGAGCCTATAGGAATTTTAATTCAAATGGTTGAAAAACAGCACAAAAAAACGTCATTTCTGTAACAATGGATTTAAATTAAAGTAAAGTCATTGCCCCTGACAAACGATTATGCTAAATTAAAAAAGCTTGAAACTAGAATTTACACATTATACAACATTTTGCAATTAAAAATTCAGTTACCAGATTTTAAACCTTTATAAGAGTTGAAAGAAACCTGGGAAGGTTTGTACACCCTATAAACTGGACAATGAAACAAAATGGGAATGGGAACGAGGAGCTTCATTCCTTACACAATCTTTCGAGTTCTCAACGTGCAAAGACATAAATCTAACGTAAAAACTGAAGATATATTCACGGTTGAAATGTTTAACAATCCTGTTGTAAAATTTGAAGTAGCAATAGTTAAGGAAGTAACCATTCCATATACATAGTATGGAGCAGCTTCACATAGCTAAAAAATGCATTACAGCTTTACAGAAATTTAGTAAAAAAAATAATATGTATGTAGCATATATAAAATATACAGTTCTTCTTTCCCATTCAAAAACTCACCTAGCCCTAAAAACGAATGCAAGGTGTAACGAAAACGAATGAGGGAATTAAAGGAATAGTAACACATATGTAGCGAGCAAAGACATATTTAACTTACTTTGGGAATTACTTCACATAACAGTTAAAAATATTAACGGGAAGTATTCAAAGTTTTACTTCTACTAGCATGAATGTAATATGGAGTTTTGGGAATGTTATGTTACGTCATGTTATATGTCATGACCATTCAAATCCTATATACTACTTGATTTCAAAAAGCTTTAGAATTCAAATTTAACCAAACGTAACACATCATCATTAACTTACAGTGTACTGTCTAAATATTTTGAATACCAGTGGTTACGAAACGGATGTATGTTATTATAAATTATAATGTTTCAGCAACGATGTCTTAAATCTGCAATACCAGCACTAGCCGCTCTTAATTTTTTAAGTTATGTATGTGTACTATTATTATTTAGCAATATTTTTTAAAAGAAGAATATCGTAAAGGTTTTTAGTATTTTAAATTTTATAACGTGTTAAAATATTTTTATAACTATTTGTTATATGGTTTGTCTGTGAAGAACCAAAATGACCCATATCCATTTTAAGCTAACAACAATATCCACTATCTACAAAAATACTGTAATATGTCTTGTAAGCATTTAAATAGAACAGTATGCAATTTTCAAAATTATGTAAATCGAATATTTTAGACTTTTCAAAAACATGTGAATAGAACATTTTACACTTTTTTAAACATGTAAATAAAACATTTTAGACTTTTTTAAAACATGTAAATAGAACATTTTACACTTTTAAAAAACATGTAAATAGAACATTTTTGACTTTTTTAAAACATGTAAATAAAACATTTTAGACTTTTTTAAAACATGTAAATAGAACATTTTACACTTTAAAAAAACATGTAAATAGAATATTTTACACTTTTCAAAAACATGTAAATACAAAATTTTACGCTTTTCAAAAACTCAACTTCATTAACATTTTACGCTTTTCAAAAACTCAACTTAATTAACATTTTACGCTTTTCAAAAACTCAACTTAATTAACATTTTACGCCTGTTTCTTATTTTTTTTATGACATAGCTCATTTTGATTCCAGCTTAAATTGGATATAGGTAATTTTGGTTCTTCATAGACGATATTATATGGTTTCCATGAAATACATTTTGAATGTCTAGTATTGCTCCTGCACAAGTAAACGGTGCTACAAAATACACAGCTAGAGGTACATGAATAAAATTTTGAGTGCGAAGAGTTTCCTATCGATATAATATTATTATGCCCCAAGTGTGTAAATGGTGAATGAAGAAGACTATATGGAGCCGAACATTGGAGGGCAAAAGAGTTAAATGAATATACAAGTATCACCTATTGCGATTCTGAGTTTGTATTTTCACCTCCACCTGTGCTCCTATCCTATATACGCTTTAACTTTCCACCCGGTTTTTTATTACATTATATTGCATCGCATAGTCACTGGGTACTCACTGCATGGCCTGAGCTGAATGCTCCGTTCATACAACTACAACAGAGACAGCTACACATTGGGTGAATGCAATGGCAATAGTGTGATAGTGATAATAAACCATTTGTGCTCCTAATGTTTTTCCTTTTCTCCAATGTATCTTGCTTGAGCTTTCTCTTTGTCCCTCGTACCTCGACACCGGCACCGGTACCGGCACCGGCACCGGCACCTCTACTTTCGACAGCGTCTGCTGGATCTGGATTGTGAATCTATGGAGGCTGATGCTGGCTTAGTTCGTCGGAAGCTCTATAGACTGAGAGAGAGGTTTATGGGAATATTTCAGTGTCGTTCCAAGGTGGCGAAACTTTCTCACCAAGTCGTTCTCAACACCATGTAGAAGGGAGCAAAGTGGCCATTTGTAGAAAACAAAATAAAGTACAAGTTTTCCTCTCTTACTGCAATGTATACCCACATCAGCATCAGAGCACCACCCAGCCCTCACATAATATGCACACTATATAGACCACCAAATCTATATGAAAGTACCTACCTACATAGCTCTAGCTCTGACGCTGGCCCTGGCCTATGGCCGTACACCGTACATTGTACAGGGTATTGAAGTCAAGCGAATGTCAATGGAGCGCTCGTAGGAATAAAATTCATCCTCACACGATGTACAATTACGAGCAAAGTACCCTATACCAGTTTTCCCTAATCCAACTCCCACAACCCCACAACAAGCATAGACCGTACACTATATAGAGCTGTAGACTGTAGACACACTTTCACCATACTTTTACTTTTACCAGAGAAAAGTAAAATAAAAAACAGTAGCGTTGGTACTATGGAAATTATAGCCAAAAAACTATATCGTTAAAAAACACTATAGTGCTCAAACACAGTGACTGCTGCTGTAGCGTCTTTTCTACCAGCACTCTATAGCACTAGCTAAGGAGCTTTCAATATGATGTTCCAAATTTAAAAGGGGGGAGGGGACGGATTTTCAAAATATGACTACGTTAATCCTATGCTTATAGGATTTGCATAGAATTTGGGATTTTTTGAGGTGTCAATAAAATTGAGGATTTTTTCATGACATCATAGTTGGATGCTCCCTTCTTCCGTTTGTACGTAATGTGCCTATGGGTAGCATGTATATGTGTGTTTTTATTTGGAGAAACTTGCTCTCCTTTTGATTACACTGTCGCTGGCTGACTTTCACGTCAGACATATACAAGGCTCGGAATCTCAATGGTGTTGCATTTAACTGTCATGAAAGTTCATTTAAACTCTCTCAGTCTCTGTTGTGCTAAAGTCTCTAGACTCTAATGTAATGTTGGACGGTGACTGTGTAGAAATGTAGAAATGTAGAGTAGTACACAGTTGCTATTTCTTTTCTGCTGTTCTAACTGCGTAACTGGAAACTGCTGAGACTACTACATATTCCCATTAGCAAAGACTGCTGGTACTGGTATGTGAGGACTAGTCATACGCTTTAGCCAAGCCACTAGTCACACAAGACGAAAAAGAGGCTGCTTTCAGTTATAGGTATATAGCAGCCGCTGCGAGTCAAATTAAATTCATATGGTTTTAAAACTGTACTTTTACTCTTTTACATGGTGACACATACATTGTATGGTGAACTGTGACTGTATAACGGTGGTGGCAACTACAACTACAGTGAAGCACAAGCGAGTTGACACAATAATATTTGTTAATAATTATACTTGTGGACCACTACCATAGTACCACCACCACCAGCACATACTGTAGACAGGGCCGGACGAAGGAATTGCTTTTTGGCAGCAATTTGTTTCCATGCAAAAACCACCATTTTGATTTTATTGAAGCTTTTCTATGGTAAAGCAAAATGTTATATTTACATGTTTTAGAAAATTGCAAAATGTTCTTTTTACTTGATTCGGAAAAGTGCTCAATGTTCTATTTACATGTTTTTAAAAAAGTGGAAAATGTTTTATTTCCATGTTTTTAAAATGTGAGAAAAAAATTTATTTGCATGTTTTTGAAAAGTGTGAAATAATTTGTTTGCATGTTTTTGAAAAAAGCGAAATAATTTGTTTGCATGTTTTTGAAAATTGCGAAATGTCCTATATGCATGTTTTTAAAATGTGAGAAATAAACATTTATTTGCGTGTTTTTGAAAAGTCTCAATATTCTTTTTACATATTTTTGAAAAAGTGCAAAATGTTTCATTTACATGTTTTGAGAAAATTCAAGCAACAGGGGCTGCCTGCGCTGGCCGCATAATCCGGCCCTGGACATAGACAGGGCTACGCAGGCAGTGTCAGTCGTATTCGTATAGTTGTAATCGTAATTATAATCTAGGTATAGCCATGCTACGCTTCCCATGGATTATGGATCTGGACGTATAATTTGTAATTTTAGCTGCCATATGGCACGACTGTTGTCCATGTAGTAATCTAAAACTCGAAAAAAAAATGCCGTATGTGGGTTGATGTAGCTTTGCAGTTGTAGTTGTTGTGTGTAGCTGTACTTGTAGCGGAAAAAGTAATAACGTACCATGTTTACTAGCTATCAGTATACAAGCGTTGTAAATGGAAATATAAATGGATGGTGGATAGAAAATAAATACAGAGTTACAAATAATGTTGTGCAGGGCAGTCCTAGTTTCCTATAGTGGAAATATAATAATATAAATATGACGTATTCCTTTAATCTAACAACAAGATTTTTAGCTCCTTTGGCTTTTTTGTTCTGCTAAGTATTTATTAATGTGACAGAAATGCTGTTAAATATCCACCCATCATTTCCACTTTGGGTGTTCAAAAATGGACGTGGGTCCAGACTATATTCCGATAATAACAAAAATAGACAATATATTTTTTTTTGGGTGTCGACGCTGGCCGAATATAGTATTTTTCGCTGCATTGTACTTTTCCTCTTTCGCAATTGCAATGTAGACTGTGATTATGTATCAAATATTGTGTTTGTCTGACAGTCTTCTTGTCTGATTCAAACTGCGTACTATGAGTAATTTCTATGATTTAGTATCATCTATCAGCACAGTATAGAGCACCCTTACTGTTTTTCAAACAAATTATTGTCTATACGCGCTCTATTGTGAACCTCTCTTCTGTGTTCTACGCGAAAAGTTAGAATCAAATTATACTTGACATACTGTCTGTGAAGAACTAAAATGACCCATATCCAATTTTATCTAGAATCAAAATGAGCTATGTCATAAAAATAAAATGAGAAACAAGCGTAAAATGTTAATTGAGAGTTTTTGAAAAGTGTAAAATGTTCTATTTACATGTTTTTGAAAAGTTCAAAATGATCTATTTACATGTTTTTTAAAAGTGCAAAATGATCTATTTACATGTTTTTTAAAAGTGCAAAATATTCTATTTACATGTTTTTGAAAAGTGCAAAATATTCTATTTACAGGTTTTTTAAAAGTGCAAAATATTCTTTTAAATGCTCTCCAGACATATTTCAATATTTTTGTAGATAGTGGATATTGTTTTTAGCTACAAATGGATATGGGTAAATTTGGTTCTTCTCAGACGATAAGGCCTTTGCGTGGATTGTCCGTTCTGTAGTGGAAACACTGGAAACTTGCGCTCTTCGGTATTGGAAGTCTTAGAGTATTTTATGACTACAATATTTATTTTGTAGCGCGTATCATTAGTGTAATCTTACAACAGAAGAAAAAATATTACTTAAGTGGCACCAGCACCAGAACCAGACAGAAGCCCACGCAGATAAAGATTCGGGCTTGACTACTTGTCTTGTCAAAGACGAGTCGACAATGGCAGACGGGAAGTGACAAGCGGGAGGCTTTTGGATATTTGATAGTACATTTCTCGAGGAAATACTTCTACGCAAGTTGAAGATTTCATCCCATGCACTCATTTAGAAATGCTAACTCTTAGCAGTGTATATATAGTATAGCTCAATTTCTTTTAGCTGCCTTCATTTCCGCATGTAAATATTTTAGTTACATTTTCAACATCTTTCATTTCAACATTGTCATTATTATTGCATACACACACACGTTTAAAACACTTAAATATAAATTAAATCTTAAATTGAAGATTCATAAACTCTCCAATATTTTATTGTATACATCAGACTACACAGGATATAATCCATATATAGAATATAGACCTGGTTTTAGATAAAAGAGATTATTACAATAAGAATAAATTAAAATATTATAGCATAAAAAAATAATTCAAGGAGAGTTTAGTGCTACAAGAACAAAGAACGAGTCACAATCATAGTCTTGGACTGTTCGCATAGTATTGAGATAAAATGTAAAATTACTATAGCCTTTATAGTACGACATGGCTTATGTTATTAGTATATTGCTAATTGCCTCTCGGAAGTCGTAGAGTCCAAATTTGCATTAAATTAATTATCCCGTGCATACATTTATCCATCTGTGCATAATTCTTCTTCTCTCAAAGTGAATGTACAAAGAAAAATAATGAAATAATTAGATCCTTTCATGTCAAATTCAAATGTTCCTGGAGTCCTCAACGCCTTTCACTATTCAAAATTATTTGACTTTGATGTTGCTTTCACAAACGCGAGTCCTAAAGTACAAATGTAAGTTTCAGATTGTCAATGCACTTACTAGTTTCTACTTTTTTATGCGAAATAAAAAAGGAAGGCACACAAATAGATAAGATAGGGCACAGGATACAGCCTTGGCATTGGCTTTCAATTTTGATTTTGATTATATTTATATAGAAACTAATGACAAAGTGGAAGAGGTATTTCACTCAATGACTCAATGCCATTCACTGAGGCGTAAATAGCAAAATATTGTGCCTTACGCAAAAATAAAAAAACATTATTTATTCTGATCAAATTTTAAGTCCGGTTCCGATAGTGAAAGGCTGGAAAAAAGGCTTTATTCAAATGCAGATGTGATTCTGTGATGCTAAAATTCCTTTACAAATATATTCCTTTTATTAAGTTTTGGTTTCCTACCCTTTCATAATGTATTCCAAAGGGTAACATTTCAATTTCAATATGTGCATTTTTGTCTACTGATAGTTTAAAAATAAAGGTACGGGAGGATACATATCGTCTGTGAAGAACCAAAATGGCCCATATCCAATTTAAGCTAAAAACAATATCCACTATCTAAAAAAATATTTAAACATGTCTTCAAAGCATTTACATAGAGTATTTTGAACTTTTAAAACTATGTAAGTAGAACATTTTACACTTTTAAAAAACATGTAAATAGAACATTTTACACTTTTCAAAAAAATGTAAATAGAACATTTTACACTTTTCAAAAACATGTAAATAGAACATTTTATACTTTTAAAAAACATATAAATAGAACATTTTATACTTTTCAAAAGCATGTGAATAGAATATTTTACGCTTTTTAAAACCTCCTAATCAACATTCTACGCATGTTTCTCATTTCATTTTTATGACATATATAGCTCATTTTGATTTTATCGTAGCTTAAATTGGATATGGGTCAATTTGCTTCTTCACTGACGATATATAGAATTGGAATCGGTTTGGAAATATCTGAAAATGTTCAGGATCTGTTTCTGTATTTCTATACTTGAGATTGCAACCTGCAGGATGAGTCACACTCTCAATTTGATTTTATTTCAATGCTTTATGCATTTTCAGCTTCCTTTTCCTCCAATATTGCGTCATAGAAATCCACAAATCTGTATGGAAAGAATCTCCGTTCCAAGCCCAAAGCCCGAGAGAAGAGCGGGAGGGGAAACAAAGGAAGAGGATCAAGTGTGGGATCTCAAGTAGATTTCACCCTCCTCATTATTAGTACTGAAGCAGATACGATGATTATATGAGTAGATACATACTTATAATCCCCAGCCCTGAGCAATAATTATAATTATACGGAAAAGAGTCCTCTTCAGAACCAAATGGAAAGCTCAAATTAAATCCAAAATCCATGTCCCTAAAATACCCATAAAACATCTACGATTTCCAGTGACTATGTAGTACATAGTAAGCAGTTAACTTGTAATGATCCCCACATAGAAACCACAGACATAATCATATATTTCAAAATACAAATACCCAAAAATAAATTCACAGGAAATACATACATAATATACTCGAATTTCAAAATAATAATTTCTTTCTTTCCTATAATTTGGCGCCAGCCCTTTGCGATACTGAAAATAAGAATAACTTATGTCATTTAAATTTTTAAAATGCCTGCAACTGGCACAATATATGGCACTGATTCTGGTTCTGATTTGATAAAAACAGATGATTTCATCGTTTTTGTTTTCGTTGTCCGTGTCATAATAGTCATGGGACTTTCCAGCAGGAAAATTCGTGTAGCTTAGCAACAGTATGTATCTAGTCATATGCAGTGTGTTAGTTTATATATCTGCCCTTCCATTTTTAGTGCTGGTACAAGCGCAGTAAATACTGTGCAGTATAAAGAAGACAAAAATGTTCGGGCTCAAAGGAGGGGAGCTGAACAATAAGAGACATTGCACAGATATTGGATTGGGGGAAGAAAACGAATAGACATGACATACGCAATGCAATGTATGTACCTACGCAGATTCCATTTCAAAGAATCAAAATGTGGGACTGTAACGCACTCACCCTTCATCCTTCATAGCATTCGATATTGGGATAAGGGTCGACATTTGCACATTTCGTCATCGCTATATTATTTCCACTCTATGGAAATGAATTGAAAACAAGACGCTGCTTGCAAAGCCCCACATCATGTATTACTTATTATAGAGTTATGACTACAAGCATTACAATACGTTGACACTGAACTTGATATACCTATATACAGTTTGGCTATGAAAATAAATGCGCCTAATCTGCTTCACTATACATATCTCCACTTTATTTTTTTCCCTTCGTATTTCCATTGTCGAGAAAGTGGGTGGAGTATTATTAGCACAGGAATACGAGCTAAACTGGTTATACTTATACATACATAGCAAAACGCACACGGAAAGTGCCCATCGTTTCCTAGTAATTTTTTCCCCGTGGGTTCCTCGTTCTTCTGTAGTAAGGCTTAGAGCTTAGGGCTTATGAATTGAATGGGCGCTGCGCGGTCGGTGTTGGTGTGGACTTTTGACTGTAGGTATAGGTAGGTACAGTATATTCATACTATTACGTATTAAATAATCCAATGCAAGCGCTAACAACAGAACAAACCCTAAACGCCTGAACAGAATGCTGGCATTAAGTACCTACGTCTGGAGCTCTGGAGTTTAGGGTGGGTGACTGGCTCTGAATCTGATTCTGACTCTCGTGAGGAATATAAGGAGAACGGTAGCGGTACGGTGCGTTGCACACTGAAGAAGGCAAGGGGACCCATGCGTTACTACTCTTAAGGGCGGTTCACAAATGACTTTATGGCATCAGTGTTTAGTTCTTGACCCCTCCCTCTCGGCGAATCACATGCCAAATAACGCATGTTTGGACATTTTTCTCATCCTTGAAAACAAGGGAGAAAAATTAGGAACCAACCATCCATTACCTAACGTCTGTTTTGGACAGACCCTTATTGTTACTGATATAAACGTACTGCACCCGCGATTACGATTACGATTACGCTTACAAATACTACAATAAGAGAGGAACCCGGATTTTCATGGCTGCACTGGCACTGGCACTATATACTATGCTATGCTGTACCATGCCCCGCTGTACTACGCAATGGTATTAAGTTCAGTTAGTAAGTAGTTTGCGTGCAGATAGTAGATTAGAAGAGAGAGAGAGCATAGTAAACTGTACAGTGTACATACATGTATGTGTGTATCTATGAGTTTGACTGACTGTGAGTGCGAATAATCAATCAATAGAGATGCAAAAGGGGGCGAAACCCTTTCATTTCATTTCATATGTAGATTAGTGCGAGAGAAATAAAAGCATGAGTCATGGAACAGGAAGGGGAAGAGCTGTCACCATATTCTCAACTCATTCAACGATTCAACCTCTGCAGCCATACTCTCTCTCTCCTTCTCCTCCCGGCCCCGGTCCCGGTACCGGTCCCGGTCCCGTTCTCCTGGGTCCGTCAGTCCGTCCTTCGCTGCCCTGTGGATTTGTGTGACTTGAGCATGAACAGTGTCTATATATACGTCTCTAGTCGACAGTATATAACTATACTCTTACCATATACAATTTATCCAATTCCCATATGTATCCATAAAAAATGTGAATAATTCTCTACATCGTGCCGAGTGATACATACATATTTTATTGCTTAAAATACTCTGCTTCAGTTTTGCCTTAGCTTTAGCCTGGCTTTATCTGTATTATTAGCGCCCGGTTTGACTGTAGACCTTAGACCGTGTAGCCTTAAGTTTCTAGCATAAGCTATCCGTATAACGTATATTTGTCATACAAAATGTAAGGTACGTTCTGTACGTATTACGTTCATACTGCGCCGTACCTGTACCTGTACCTGTACGTCGTATGTGGAATCTTACTATAAAAACAAATCTAAATACGTGTGGGTGCTCACAATCAGGGCCGGATAATGCGGCCAGCGAAGGCAGCCCCAGCTGCCTGAATTTTCATAAAACAATTAAATGGAACATTTTACAGTTTTCAAAAATTTGTAAATAAAAATTTTTGTACATTTCAAAAACATGCAAATAAAAATTTATGTACATTTCAAAAACATGGAAATAAAACATTTTCCGCATTTCTCAAAACATGTAAATAGAACATTTTTCACTTTTCTGAATCAAGTAAAAAGAACATTATAAAGTTTTCAAAAACATGTAAATACAACATTTTGCTTTACCAAAGAAAACCATCAACAAAATCAAAATGGTGGCTTTTGTATGGAAACAAATTGCTGCCTAAAAGCAATTCCTTCGTCCGGGCCTGCTCACAATCTACCTAAAACTGCCTGAATGAAACATGTAAAATTCAGTTTCAAAATACTATATTATTTACATTGGTATATAACGTAAATTAAATACTTTGCCCTGCACTGCTTGTGAATTTGCGCTTAGCTAAAAATTGTAAGTAGTCAAGAAAAATATGTACAATTCGCTGTTTTTTCATTGTTTCAATACCCTGTGTGTTTTCTCTGGTACCTTGTACGTTGTACGTATCGTCATCGTGCATCGTTCCGTACACAGACACGGACCGGATATACGTGCACACGCAATTTAAAGTAGAGCAAAGCAGTTTCCTATATGAGTAGCATACTACAGCATACAGCAATATAGCAATAGCTGTATGTAACCGTAGCCGTCATTAAACAGCTTAGGGTTCTGCATCATTTCTCTTGAAACTAAAAAGTTAGAAATAAGCTTCCTCTTATTTTCCTATTCGCTAATCCTACCAATACCAACAACAGTTCATCGTGAGCAAGTTGTGAGATTTTCCAGTGGCCAGTGCTAGTAGCTTCCCGTACAAGAAGATGAAGACAGACTACGCTAAAAAGGGTAACAATCACGGTTGATATTGCATACTATTTACCTACATATTAAGTATAGAATGTAGGTTAGCACACGTTGGACGCGGAAACACGCTTGAAACAAAACTGACTACTGAGCTATGATTATTGCGACTTGCGACCAGAACCAAACCCATACAGACCCTGGCATTCCTGAGGGCCGGACGAAGAAATTGCTTTTAGAAAGCAGTTTATTTCTTTACAAAAACCACCATTTTAATATTATTGATGATTTTCTTTGGTAAAGCAAAATTTTGTATTTTTACATGTTTTTAGAAAAGTTTAAAATGTTCTTTTTACTTGATTCTGAAAAGTGCTTGATGTTCTATTTACATGTTTTGAAAAAAGTGGAAAATGTTCTATTTCCATGTTTTTGAAATGTACAAAAAAAAATTATTTTGTATGATTTTGAAAATTTACCTATTATTTACTTATTTTTTAAAAGTGCTAAAAGTTCCATTTACACGTTTTTTGAAAATTTTGGCAACGGGGGCTGCCTGCGCTGGCCGCATTATCTGGTCCTGCTTCCCTTCCTCCCTCCCCTTCCACAGAATCGTGAGCTTATTTATATGAAAATGAAAATGGGAAATCTCATCTGTCTACATGCAATAGCTTAGGCAAGCCCAAGATCAATAAATTGAACAATAAAAGTCAATCAAAAAATTCAAATTACTGATACTTTTCTTTTTCTCACCCGTGTGACAGGATTAAAATTGACTTTTTGTTTCATATTTTTTTCATATATTTTTCAGTGCATTATTCTCTAGCATTATAGTGTACATAATACATAATACTATAATAATTAAAGAGGGAAATTCAAATTCAGAGGAAGAAAAGTTTGGAGCCAGGAGAAATCAAAAAATCATGGAGAGGAGTAAGTTAATATAATACATGGCACGCTGATCTAGTCTATAGTCAGTAGACATAAATTTTTGCATATATGTATTTATTCTCTTATACTTGTATTTTTGTTTTTGTACGCAGTACATGTTCCATGAAAATAATAATAAAATCGGAACCTGCTTCAATATTCCCTTGTAGTCTAGTTCGTAAAAAAGTTTGCAAATAAGAAACAATGCCTCACATTAAGCAATAAGTGCGTGCAGACTCTCGGACCTATACTTACGATTAGTACACAGCACATTTTACGTTCTTCAAAATCAAATATTACACAGCGTGACAATGGCCATGGCATGGCTTTTGACTTTTGGAGCGGAAGCTTCATTTCCTTCCAGACATAATTAATTACAAAGTGTAAATTCAAAAAACGAAACAATAATAAAATTCAGAGCGTCATTTGCAATTAACAAAATGCAGAGCAGTAGTGACTTAATGAAGTTTTTACATGTCTCGGAAATTAATATAAGTTACTTACATCCATTTTAATTTTTGTAGCGCATTATGCATAGCAGCAATAGTCTTATAGTTATTTTATTATATACTGTAATTCGTAGGTAACCTGCATTACCTTTAGATTACATTACAGAAACAGCTATCAACGCTTGTTTATGCTTTGCCTGACCATGATGCAGTCCAAACACGTAAATTAGCATTTTTAAAATTTTGCGTCAAAAATCCAAATGAGGAGTTAAAAAATTTCTTCCAGTCACGATCTCCAAATGTTCACGTGTTATGTATGCGATTCGAATTATTCAAAATGTAATTCATTATAGCAAAGAATATCTGTGTGTTGATGATTTTTTTTTCAAAAATGCTTTAAAAAATTTATTTTTATTTTTTTAAATTCTTTTACCAACCAGAACACGATCTCAATTTCAAGAGATTTAAATTGCCCACAAAATGATGAATTCTGAATAAGTACTTTAATATGGAGCGATAATGAAGCTTAAAATTACCTCAAAATAATTGATATCGAAAAATTTCGTAGCTTAGAGCATTTACATTTAAAAAATGCATAATGTACTGTACTGTATCTTCAGTATCTATATAAATACACAACACATAAGCGCCTGCAATATACCCTTTGCTAAGGACTGTCGAGCCAACAAAACTACGACGGCAATACATAGATTTTATGTAAATATTTCGTCTGTGAAGAACCAAAATTACCCATTTCCAATTTAAGCTAAAAAGAATATCCACTATCTACAAAAATATTGAAACATGTCTTCAAAGCATTTACAAAGAATATTTTGCACTTTTAAAATTATGTAAATTGAACATTTTACACTTTTCAAAAATATATATAGAGCATTTTACACTTTTAAAAACCATGTAAATAGAGTATTTTGCACTTTTAAAAACATGCAAATAGAACATTTTGCGCGTTTCAAAAGCATGCAAATAGAACGTTTTAAACTTTTCAAAAACATGTAAATGGAACATTTTACGCTTTTTAAAAACTCCTAATTAACATTTTACGCATATTTCTCAATTCTTTTTTATGACATAGCTTATTTTGATTGTAGCTTAAATTGGATATGGGTCATTTTGTTTCTTCACTGGCGATATGAAGAATTTCTGTGTACAAAAAAAATGTAAAATTCATTTTCTCTTTCCTTTAATTTTGTATCAAAGTGCATGCAATAAACCGCACGGCACAACTCACATTTCAACTACATTTAGGTAAGACATATATAATCATGTTCATGTGCGCAACTTTCCGCTTTCAACTTCACTCTCTCGTCTTCAAATTCAGGAAACATCTTCGAGGTGAAGTGAAATATGGTGCACTTACGATTGCACTCAAAGTCTACAGACGACTCTATCAGTATTTTCACTGTTAAACTGTTAACGGAGCAGACACAGATGCAGCAACTGCTTCAATTCATATACATACCTACTTTGGAGCATACAATATATTACTTGGCTGGATCTGAAATTAAGTTACCGGCATATTGCATTATGCAGGTAGTTCAAGCGCTCGAAAATGTTATGCTAACGATAAGATGACATGATGATGCTTTTGACTTTACTAAAAAACTTTTTACAAAAAATACTTGCAAGCTCTATTTATTTTTTCCGGGCGCTTGAAATTGAAATTGCAGCTGGTGCATCTATTTCTATATGTAGCATTCAGAATTCAGAGACAGAGACGGACAGTTTACTTTTTACTTTGAGAAGCGAACAAGACACAAATTATTTGTATGTGTTTTACATAGCAAAATTTTCCTTGAGGTAGAAAACACTAAAGATACTATGATTTCCACTATGCTTGTACTACTGCACACATTATAAGGATCAAGATCAAGATCAATGTTGGATTCATCGTCATGGGCTGAAGTACCCGCCGAACCGAAGAACCGAAGATGAAAATATATCATCATATTATTATGAAAACCTGGAAAGATACTATACTGAAAGTAGAAGCCTTTCAAAGAACACTTCACGCGCGGCCTTTCCTACAAAGTACAAACTATCCGTGTCCGTATCCGTAAGTCCGTAAAGCGTGTAACCCGCATAATATATGCTCTGTGGTTCTGGTCCTGGGTTTAGATACAATGCACAATACAAACATATCGTCTGTGAAGAACCAAAATGACCCATATACAACTTAAGCTAGAATCAAAATGAGCTATGTCATTAAAACAAAATGTGAATCATGCCGAAAATGTTAATTAAGAATTTTTGAAAAGTGTGAAATGTTCTATTTACATGTTTTTGAAAAGCTTCAAATGTTCTATTTACATGTTTTTTAAAAGTGTAAAATGTTCTGGTTAGATGATTTTCAAAATTGCAAATGTTCTATTTACATGTTTTTTAAAAGTGTAAAATGTACTATTTACATATTTTTTAAAACTGCAAAATATTCTAATTAAATGTTTTGAAGACATATTTCAATAATTTTGCTGATATTGAATTTTGTTAAAACATCTCATGATGTTGTAATATTCCCGGTCCCGTGCTTTTGAACTTTTCTAGTTTAATAAATTTTTAAAACGCTCAATATTTGTATGACAAAATATATGTTTTTGGTAATTTTCTAATTGTAAGAATTTTCTACCCATATTGGTATTGCCTCTTCAACCACCAAACCCACGACAGCTTGTACGCCCCAAAGTATGTCCGCAAGTATAGAAGTCTAAAAGAGGCTGAGAGACAGAAGAAGAAGAAGAAGCCGGAAACAGTTATATTCTGTGTTTTTGTCCTCATCTTTTCTTCACACTACTTCTCCCCTCATTCATTTCTCTCTGCGTTGATCCTTTGAGACTTCTGACACCTCGGCAGATCAAGCAAAATAAATAGACGAAGTGCTCCCAAATTAGAAGTAGGATACAACTACATGCAACTACACATCCTCAACACCACACCCTCCTCACAATCCACAATGTCTGCAGATGCTTTCCACAAACAAAGTGCAACTGGGAAAGAAAAAGGGAGTCTCTGAGCCTGGAACTGGAGTCTGGATCTTTGGATCTTGGGAAGGAATTTCCTTCCCCCAAATTATACGGCTTAAAAGCTGACCATAATTTGGGGGAAAACATCCTGTCAAAACACACGCTGAACAAACCAAAAAAAAACAAAAAACAAAACTCCACAGAAAATAAAGTGGGATTTTATCGTTGTATTTTTAGCATTCGAATTCCACGCAACAATATATGCATTTTTTTGTATGTGTTGGAAAATAAAAAACAACAGACCCAAAAATGCATCACCTACTATAGATACTGCTATACAAAATTTAAAATATATTTAAATTGCAAAAACATTTTTTGTAAAACCAATGTCGTAGGCAAATTTTTAAGTGAGTACTTCTACGTAATATAAAATAAATGGGTTCTCATAGGCAATATTGTAAGCGTATCTGTACATATTTATTGATGCTGATGCAGTGTTATATATATGGTAGAGGCCTTAACCCAGTTCCAGTTAGAATAAGTATCAGTGCACTAAAGATTCAATATACTCTCAGTCCTATCGCCTTATAGGATAGGAAAAGATTTTTTAACACAGTAACGGCACCGGCAATGGCGTGGATGAAAAAAAAAATCGAAATCGAAAAAAATGGAACGTTTGCTAAAATGTAGAAAAATTGAAAGGGAGCAGCAAACCTCTAAAAAAAAATATTTTCCGGTAAATTTCTCTCTCGTGATTTTTCTTAATTCATGATATAGACGGATTTTTATTCACGTTCTGCTTTTCCCGTGTCTACCCCTTCCCCTTCCCATACATATACGTAGGTATACATACACATAGGCATTTATGGATACTGGATATGCAAAAGTCTTTTGCCTACACACACACACGCCTACCGTCCATTATGCCACTGCCTACTCTCAGCCAAAGCGTTACCGCTTCCGCCGCTTTCTCTTTAATAGGTGCAAAAGATAAGAATTGAAATATTACATCTAGAAATTCATAGCAAAAGTGGAAGTTAAAGGGCAAAAGTATTAAAGGATCTTCACCCGTTACTACATACGATCCAAGTGTGTGTGTGTGCCGATGTGCCGATGTCGATGTCGATCTACCATTTACCTTTGGTATTCGGTTCGTTTTTTTTAATACAATGTATACAGTGTATACACCTTATAATTATAGAGTAAGATATAGCTACATGTAGTGTACTCCATAGAGGAGTAGGTGAGGGAGTTACAAAATCTATAAAATGGAGAGTCATCGATTTTTCTATCGTACACGTCTACAGTAAAAGATCACACTCAATTCTCTCACCAAAAATCTCGTATGTCATTCCCATTTTCTTTTCCATGCAAAAGCACCAGAAGCATAATAACCAGTACCAGTACCAGCTTCCACACTAGAACCAAAAGCTCACTATTTTCTAAGTTTTCTAAGTTTCTCCATGGTTCTACATACTACACGTTGTGTATACTATAAGCTGTACATATGTGTGTAGCCCAAAGTAATTGATTTCTCTCTCCAAGATTTACATAGAAATTTATTGTCGTCAGCGTATAAAAGGCGTACGTCCCGAGGACAGGAATTTCATGAATCCACCTTGTATACACTTTAACATCGTCTGTCTTTCCCCCCTTTTCAATTCAATGGCATTCATATTGCTTCTAGATTCTGTAGATTCTAGACGAGACTCCACCAAACAGAATTGAATACAGCAGACAACAGAAGGACTATCTTAGCCTCTCAGCCTGTATGTATAGTCATTGAAATAGTGGCAAAGTGGGAAGGTAGGCATTCCTTATTCTTTCTGGCTTGCCTTACATACACTTCTACCGACTGACACTGTTAATGGTATTGGTATAATGGTGTGCTTGCGGTTTAGTAGTAGTAGTAGTAGTCCTTGGTAAGTATGATAGCATTAGTACCTTACACAGATCCCAATTCCTAATAGTAAATACACCGCGATCCATCTAAATCACCAAGTATTTTTCCATCCGTGTATGTTAGTATGTACGCAGGGCCGGATAATGCGACCAGCGCTGGCAGCCCCCGCTGCCTGAATTTTCAAAAAACATGTAAATGGAACATTTTGCAATTTTCAAAAAGATGTAAATAAAATATTTTGACTTTTCAAAAACATGCAAATAAAATTTTTTTAAACATTTTAAAAACATACAAATAAAAGATTTTCCACTTTTCTCAAAACGTGTAAATAGAAAATTTTGCACTTTTCTGAATCAAGTAAAAATAACATTTTGCACTTTCTAAAACATGTAAATAAAACATTTTGCTTTACCAAAGAAAACCATCAAACAAATCAAAATGGTGGTTTTTGTATGGAAACAAATTGCTGCCTAAAACAAATTCCGTCGTCCGGCCCTGTATGTACGGAGTATGTCTAGTGTCGGTGGTGTGCTTAGCATTGTGCTCTTGGTAGTTGTAGTGGCAGTAGTGGTAGTGGTAGCGAAGCCATTATAATTAATGACGATCTTGTACACAAATATTTTACTATCCCATTTTCCCCCTCCTCACTCTCTCTCTCACATCAGCCAACCAACCTGGAATTTTTCTATAAGTAAGGAAGAATGGCAGGTGGGAGTTGGACTGGGAAGGTAAGAAAACTATTTTTGGATCGTGGGATGTTCAGTTTTTCTTATGAGAGTAAACTATACACCTACTACCTACTTTCTCTATGTATGTATGCTCCAAGCACATTTGTTCCTTATCGCAGTCAATAGAGAATCCACGAAATGTGATAGGCGCTCACCTCATATCGCTATACTGTGTCATCTCGAGCCTCGAGAATTGAGTGGATATATAAAATATATACAGATATACGTAAAAATAATATTTCCATCAGTTCTCTCCTACCGTAACCGTAACCAAAACCGAAACCGAAACCTGAACCCGAAGCCGAAGCCGAAGCCGAAGCCGATCAACTCTGCTTAAGATTTTTGATTTAGTATGTCAGAGGCAGACATTAAAAAAATAAGACTTGGGCGGACTTCAAAGGAATTTTCGTAGAGGGAGAGAGAGAGAGTAGAAACTCATTATAACTGTCAGCTAGTGTAGGTACTTTATCTAAGCATACTTATATATAGACAATACTTAGAGGGAGATATTTCAGTAGATTTTATCACTATAAGTAGTATATCTATATGTCCAAGTTTACTCTGGCACTAGGACTGGAACCGGAGCCGGAGTCGGAGCTCGGCACTGGCTTCTTTCTCTCTCTTTCTCGCTCCTTTCACTCGAGTTTTTGGGATGATTTGGAAATGGAGGCAAGTGTGCGAGATGAAGAAGACGAGATTTCATTACGCTTAAAGGCTTAGGAAGAGGGAAGGCGATTGTCCTCCATCTCCTCCTCTCGTTCTCGTTCGGGATGAGGATGGAGAAAATTCATGATCCCAATCAGACAAGTGGACTAAAGTGTACATAGTTGTTCGGACGTAATACACTTAAGACTTAAGGTTCTGTTCTACAGTTCTACTTTCTACAGCTCGGTAGGCAGTAGTGGGGAGCTACATCACTTCTAGCGTAAGGGAGCTCACCTGGAGCGTAATATAGGATCAAGTGGGAAAGAAGCACTTGACTGGGACTGGGACTGGGACTGGGGCATAGGCTCTGCTCTCCCGGTAGCACTCACCCCCAACTTCACAAAATCCAAACAAGACAAGAATCATTGAGCACTCTCATTATACACACTGAATCCATTTCAGTTTTTGCCATGACTTCTTTTATTGTATATAAATATATTTACTTTTTCCACTCTCTACCTTTATTTATACTGTTTTGTATTTTTCCTAATTTTTCTTGATTTTTTAAAAATAATACTGTGTGTGTGTTAATACGGTCAGCTCTTATTTTTTCCCTTATAAGTGTGTACTTTTGCTTTTGAATGAACATGACTGAACAGACTGAACTTTAGATGTGTATGACGCCTACGTCGAAGTATTGAACTTTATATACTCTAAAGCCAGTGCAGCTCTTTTTTGGAATTTGAACAGAACATACGTAGGGTACTTAGGAATAATATAATGCAGATAATGGGGAACAACAACCGCACATTACAACCATCTGCATTAAGTGAAGTTGAGATAATTTCATCTATTACTTTTCTGTCGCCCCAGTCTTGTGCGTTTTCCTTGTGTGCTTGTGTGCTATGCCTTTAGTATGTCCTATCTATGAGTTCTTCGAATTCGACTTGGGCTTGGGATTTGGGTGTTCATATCGCTCCCAGTGCCAGTGCCAGTACCAGTACTCGTGTGGAACACAGTGCTTGCTCATTCTTGTCTGTGGGATGCCCAGAGTGTAATATCAGTAGCAGTAGCAGTAAACCCGGGAGTAGGAACTGATAATACTGTGTAATAGAGATAGGAATGGCCATGACAATGGTAATAGTCTCTATATGTGTGGGGTTCCATATTTATGTGGATATCAGTGAGAGTGGCTACCTTACATACAATGCAGTTAAAATGTTAAAAATATATTAGATCTCTTCAGAGTTTCAGACTGTGCTCACATTTAAAGGCAAAGGACAAGTTGCAAAATGTCTACCACTGCCACTGCTACTGTCACTATGTACAAGGATTTTAGATACTGTTTTTGTATGAGTTACTACGGAATTTTGGATTTGGAATTTATATGAGCTCTCTACTACTACTCAAAAAGAGTGAGACGGATACAGATATAAACTTAACGACAATGGTAGTAGTAGTAATAATGATGAGGCTTTGAAAGTACGAGTACGAGCGCTTTAGCTTCCCTTGATTCTCTCTTGTATATAGTGTACGGCTATATAGGCATGACTACTATACATATACGACCGTGTCATCTTAACGCTCAAAATCTTTTTCTTGAACAAACGACCATTTATATTTCTTATCATAACCATGCATCATTTTAACTGTACTGCCCACGTACACAGAGATACTTTCGCAAAATTCCAAAAATTCCAATCGTAAAAAGAGAATCCAGACAAGAGTCTCTTTCTCTCTCTCTCTCTAATATTGCCAATAATTTTTATCGTGGCTTGTCTCGTTGTCACCGTCACTGGGATTTCTTTTGAAAAGCTACACGCAGTTATACAGTTACTGTTACAGTTTAGTATATTATTATTCTTTTCCCTTTTCTTCCTAATTCCAATTTCTTTTTCCTGGCTTCAGTTTCAGTTACGATTTTTGGGCCTCGAGTTCTCGTTCAGCAGCATGTGCTTCATTGACTGACTTTTGGTTGAGAAAGGGTCACGTTGTCCGGGATACAGTCAAAATAAAAAGAACTATAAAGCGTCGTCGAAATTGGGTCGTATTTTTAGTATTTTGACAAATCCAAAGCCAACTTGCCACAATATTATCGTGTTGTAGTTGTAAGAAATTGGAGTGATATATGCTTTGCCATTAATCGGATAGATAATAATAATTCACACGCGGATGGGATTACATACTTTTGCCCAATTTTTATTATGCTATGTATTTCTACATCTACTTGTTGTGTCACAGCTGACCCCCTTAAGTAACATTGTAGGAAGTTTGAAAATGAAATTTTGTCAATACCTATTTCTGTAGAATCCATATCTACCGCCGTCGAGACGGAGCGGAAATGTGACGACTGCAAGAAGCAAGAACGGGAGCGGGTGTGAGAGATGAAACATGGACATGATAATGGGAAAAACAGGTGAAGAAATTGTATTATAATTTTCTTGTATGAAAAAAGGGAGATGGGGAGAAAAGAAAACTGTAGCAATTTTAAAATTTGCGATTTAGTAGTCTATATCCTCGTAATGGTTTGATACTGGTCTTCGTCTTGATCGTCGTTTCAACTTTCATTTAAACAGCCTCAGTCAACTCACACAACAGCCACCGATACCGATACCGATCGAACGGAACAGAGACCAAAAACAGACTTGAGACTGCTTAAGCTATATTATATAGCTGAAGAAATAACCAAATAAATAAAAAAAAAATGAAAACCACAGACAAACACGTTTCTACTTCCTATATTTTTTCCCCCTTTATATTAGTATTATTTTTTTTACTGGAATTCTTTGAGAGAAATTTTCTTGTTGAATTCTTCCTTTCACATTTCCCTATGGTGGTGGTCGTTGTCGTTGTTGGTTGGTTCGTTGGTTACACGTTGAACATTAAGAAAAGAAAGGAGGCGAGGGAAAGCAAGAGGGAAATAGATAGATTTTCATTTTCACTATTCCACTATTATTTTTTGCTATTTCCGTATTTTCGTATGTGAGTCCCTACTGATCTCTCCCTTCCACTAACAAAAGCCTATATATTATATTGTACAAAATTACAGATCAGCAACACTCGTTTCCCAGCCACATTCACAATCCACATCCACCATCCATTCCGCTCCCCCTTATTTTCAACATCTTCGTTTTCGTCTTCGTCTTTTTCAGCCTCAGCTCGAGAAGCTGTTGCCATACATAGACAGGCCAACAAGAAATAAAGACATACTGTTAGAAGTGAAAGTCTACACCCACAATTCAGATACTGGACAGTCTATATTACTATTTGGATGTGGTATATATGAGTATAGAAACCATAGGCACTTCCACTGGTACTGGCACTGGCACTCCAGAACACTACACTCACTACTTCCAACCACAAAAAAAAGAAATTTACAAAATGTAGAGTTTAGAGTCAGGGTCCGAGTCGAGGTCGAGTACAAGAAAAAAAATTGAAACAGCTTTCAAACTCTGTTTTTTTCCTCGCTCTCTTTCTCCCTCTTTATTTTTTTTGTGTGGGTCGGACGTCGGACGTCGGACGTTGGACGTCGAATGTCGAACGTCGGACTCTCGGACAAGTTTAGAATTTGTAAAGTGGATAGTGCGGAAGTTTATTTCCTGTGTACTCTCTGTATAAATGTGTAGACTACGTCCGTCTCCGTCCACAAGTTTCTTCCTTGTTCAGTTCAGTTTAGACTTTTTATTTAAGAGTCTATAAGTTGGACTTGCAAGTTGGAGTTTTTGGATTTAGAAGTAGACGTATAGGCCCACAATCGACGGAGGTTCTTATCCATACGAAATGAAACACACCAAAAATGAAAACGAAACGAACAGTGTATATTCACAAATTCCCACAATTCACAATCCTGGCTATATATGTATACAAATGCTTCACAACGGTCAGTGGTTAAGAGTACAGTACAGTACAGTGAAGGAAGCTCAGGAAATCGGCAACTCAATACACAAAGGAAGGGAAAATACGGATATCTGTGTGTGTGTGTGAGAGTTGAAATGTAATGCTCTTGTGAGAATCTGAATCTGAAGAAACTTCAATACTCTTTGTCAGAGAGTAGAATCAGAATCAGACTTACTTAGTTCTGAAGCTTCACCCGAAACCGAATCCGAATCCGAAACCAAATCCGAAACTGACTTTTTCTTTTTCGTATTTTTTCTTTTTATTTCCCCTTTCCTTCCTGCCTCTTCTTGAGCAGTGTATTAACACGATTCGGAGAACTGTAGAAAATTGTAGCAATTTAGACAGCCGACAGCCCACTGTCGACGGCGAGAGTGTATCACGTTTAAAGACAGACAAATAAATACAAGGGAGAATATCTCTCACTGTATGTGTGTGTGTGTGTGTCTGTGTGTAGTTTGAAGAAGATTCTCAAAAAATCCAAAGTGAGCTTCTCTCTTTAATGTTGGACGCTCTCGCGTTGGAATAATATGTGAGAGTAGAGAAGCGAGTTCATCGTCGTCCTCTTCCTCGTCGTTCCAGTAGTCGACGGTCTCGTCCTGAGAGTGGAGAGAGAAAGAGAGCAGACTGAAATGGGATCTGTTCCCAAGCGTAAGCTCAACTTCACTGGCTCAACTCACCGAGTCTACATTCAGATTCAGGGAAGAAGGCGAAGGCAGCAGGGAAGACGAGAGCGAAAACGAAAACGAACCTACGAACCAAACGACCAAACGAAACCAAACCAAAAGGAAGAAGGGGGAAGAGGAAGAAAAAAAAAGAAACTCGACAACGTCAGCCTGCTCAATGTATGTATGTACCTACACAGTCTATGTCCATATATCCATATAGGGAGGGAGGGAGGGAGAAGTGAGGTACGTACTGGAGCAGGCATATACACTTCACTGTATCCTGTGTCTGCTCTGCTCTGTGGCTATACTCCTATTCTTCGGTTTGGTTTAGCTTTTTTGTGGCTCTACAAAGGTATGTACCTACAGATATGTGGGACATGTAGAATGTAGAATTTAGAGGGAGAGAGGAAAGATACTCGGAGCGATTGAACCGACTACGAACTGAACAAACCAAACCACCGACGCGGGCAGCGCTCACTCCACTCGCTCTCCCAATATCCCCTACATTATACTTACATACACTTCTACGTACTACGTACCTACCTATACTCCCTCCCCATTCCCTGTCCTATATGCACTAACTCCATAACCATATCCATGCGATCAACACACTCTCCACATCCACTGCAATACCTGCTTCTGTGTAAACTTTGGGAAACCCAACAGGCCATGGCCATAGCAAGAGTTGGAGTTGTACTTTACATACTTATCTTTAGTTGACAGAACATATACCCATGTGCCTAGCATGCTATGTAGTAATGGCCTGGCTCGGTATAGGGCTCGAACACGAAACCTTAGGATTAGTTTTTGGTTGGTGCAGAAAGGAAAGTTGATATGGTAGCCAACTCCAACTCCATCCATGCTACTCCATAGTGTATGGATCCGGATATGGATCTGGGTATATAGTTTACCTAAAGTTAACATTGGCATTGGGTTGAGCATAGCAGTTTCTATTCTCTCAATATATGCTACGCGCTTTTTGCACTCCCCACTATGAGTGCCTACTCTAACAAAAACGAAAGCGAAAACGAAAACGGCAACGGTAATGGTAACGGTAACGGTAACGGAAGAACACGGGAGCGGTATTATAGGAGCGGGAGTGTGCAGTGTGTGGAGTGTGGACTGACACATTATACACTTGCACACAGCTACTGCTACTATTACTGTCTCTGTAGTGCAAGTAGGTGGGTAGATACTGGAGAGCTGAAGAAGTGTGTGTGTGTGTGAAGGAAGGGGAAGAGATACCCCTTGTCATTGCTCACACTCTAACATGAGTTAGATTACATGAGGAGTCCATCAGAAGGACTTGTTTGAAGACGCACATTTAAATGTATCTGCATACATTACCTTCCTCATGGCTGATCAGTATTCCCCTAGTCAGGGTGAATTATACAATGCATGGGAATATCCCGAGAACCAAGGGGATTGTCTTTTGAGATGCTACTACCTACACTTCTGTTGCCATTGGACCCAGTGCCGGTCCCGCAGTAGTACCAGTACCAGTATTTTGACTTGGACTTATTCCGTATCCGTATGTAGTTCAGGCAGGCCTTGTGTGCTCGGTTATATCAGTAGTGCAATAAGGGGGACATGGGATGGTAAGCACTGAGTACATATCATTGACATGGGATGGAAATGGAAAATGGAGTGGAAGCTAAGTAGCTGTCCTATGTATATATATACGTATTCTGTATCTTGTCTTCACCGTGGCCGTGTAGTCTACCTAGCGCTGGTGCTGGTAAAGTAAACTCGGTTGAGTTAAAGTGGAAGTGGAAGTCGGAGTGAGAGAACCTTTGCCTTGGCTCTACTCAAAATTCCAATTCCAAATCCAACCCTTATACACTTTCTCTCTGACCTATCTCTCCCGAGAATCAACCTACTTTCTCATTCTCTCATCTTCCTTGGCTTTCGTTTCATCGAGTAAGAAATTACGGACATCTAAACCTAAAACATGTTCTCTCAACCGCCTCAGCCACGAACCACACAAGAAAGACATGGAAACCATTGGCACTTCACTGCCGATGCGACTAACACTACCACTACCACTGCTGCTACTATGTACAATCGCTATACAACTAGGACATGGACAGCTATATATATAGGCTTTATAGGAGCTTGTTTGATTATTATTGTGGTCTGGTTTGGATTTACTCACAAGTTAAGACAGGCATACATTCTATATATATCGTCTGTGAAGAACTAAAATGACACATATCCAATTTAAGCCAGAATCAAAATGAGCTATGTCATAAAAACAAAATAAGAAACATGCGTCAAATGTTAATTACGAGTTTTTCAAAAACGTTAAATGTTCCAATTCCATGGTTTTGGAAAAGTGCAAAATTTTCTAATTCCATGTTTTCAAAAAGGTGCAAAATGAGCTAATTCTATGTTTTTGAAAAGGTGCAAAATGTTCTAATTCCATGTTTTTGAAAAGGTGCAAAATGTTCTGATTCCATGTTTTCAAAAAGGTGCAAAATGTTTTAATTCCATGTGTTTGAAAAGTGCAAAATGCTCTATTTAAATGCTCTCAATGCATATTTGAATAATTGTGTAGATAGTGGATATTATTTTTAGCTCAAAATGGATATATAGGTCATTTTGGTTCTTCACAGGCGATATATGTATAACTCCTGTTGTAATTATAATTTGATACCCTTCAACGTGTACAGCTATAATAAGATGGTATAATTAGGTAATTTATTTAATATGATGAAACTGGCAAACATATAGGAATGTGTAGCTATGTCGAATGCAAGATATGCAAAGGTAATTTGGAATATGAAATAGACTAGAAAATCGTAAAAATGAAATTTATGTTAAACAGTTTTGAGTTTGCTTTGATTTTTGGACTAATTTTGAGGGGGGGGGGGTATCGAAATTTAGCTTTAGTTAGAATTTTAGAATGCATGTAATATACAATGCCTATCTTTGTTTGGTAGATGGAGATACGAGATTTTAGCTGAAGATTGTGAGTGTAAGCTGTAGATTTTGTGGTCAAGGTCAAAAAGTATAAGGAGAGCTTCTATAATTTTACGAGAGTGATTTTCTCCGGTGAATTTAGTTAGAGGAGTTGCATACCTAGTAAAAGCTCTGTAGATCTTGGTCCTGATCCTCCCTGTGATTAGAGACGGAGTGAGACAAAGTGAGTCATTTTATATGTACAGCTTGCTATGTGTGTGCGGTTAAGTCATATATTGAGGTAGGTTTTGATAACTATACATATATAGCGCCATATCTATATGTACTATAACCAAGTACGGAGACTTCTTAAAATTTGGATATTAAACTTGTATTGTCTCTTACGTTATTACTTCATTCTCTGGAATTTTATGATGCACAAAAGTTATATGAAAACAAGAGATTACATTCTGCAGCTAAACTATTTTATATTATTATTTTCAACGCGTATCACGTATCTACATATTACTTAATATGTATAACGAAGAACCAATCAGTTTTGTACCTAACATACTTGTAATCTTGTAAATACCCTATCAATATTTTGTTAATAATTTTCTTTGGTTAACAAACATTTTCTGCTTAAATATTTTTAGAAAAGTGCAAAATGTTCCATGTACATGTTTTAGAAAAGGGAAAATGTTCTATTTACACGTTTTAGAAGTGTGCAAAATGTTCTATTTACATGTTTTTAGAAAGGTGGGAAATGTTCTATTTACATGTTTTAGAAAGGTGCAAAATTTTCCATGTACATGTTTTTGAAAAGTACAAAATGTTCTATGCTCATGTTTTTAAAAAGGTGCAAAATCTTCCATGTACATGTTTTAAAAAGGTGCAAAATTTTCCATTCACATGGTCTTTTAAAAGTGTCAAATGTTTTATTTGCATCTTTTTAAACTGTACCCAAAAGAATTATTTGCATGTTCTTGAAAATGCAAAATATTCTAATTACATGCTTTTAGAAAATTCAGACAGCGGGGGCTGCCTCCGCTGGCCACATTATCCGGCCCTGAGAATACATCCCCTCAATTCAACAAAGTATAGCTGTAGTTTTCTTTATCAGCATCAGTTTCACTCATGTAAAAATAGGTCAGCTGGATTACTGAATTTCTATAGTTTTATAGTAAATACCAAGGAAGACATTAAAATTAACATCAAGTATTGGGGATTTAGGATCTACTCAGATCTAATGATAAATGCTATGTAGGTACTTTTTTGTATTTAGAAGAATTCCAAATGGAGAACACAATCTTGATTTCATTTTTTAAATGAAATTCTGTAAATATAGGATTCCTTTTTATCGAAAATTCCAAAGCTATTGCTAGAAACAGAACGAGAACCATGTAGCCTTGAGACTTTATTGGGGTTTGTAGTTTTAAGCTCTACAGATATTCCATATTCTCTCACATGATCCGAAGGATAATGATATATGTGAAAAAAGCCAGAGAGATTGAGGATTGAGCGAGAGTTAAGTCATCTGTATATAGTTACAGATATGAGTTTAAAAAAAATAAATTTTGTGTTTTCTCTTTCCTACTCTTATCGTCTTGGGTGTAGAGTGTAGATATGTGATGTGTGAAGGGAGCAGAGATTCAAGACGTGGGGGGAAATGTTGAGGGGAACTTTTATATCCTGAGTCAACCGATTTCCTCTCGGAAATGAAGCTACCAAGAGAGATTTAAGACGAGATGTAATGTGACGGGAGTGAATTGCGAGAGTCAGAGATCAACTTCAACCTTCAGGCTTCCTCACACATATTATCTTACTCATCATATAGACGTCTTTACTTGAGTGTGGAGAAGCAAGAACAAGAACCCAACACGTAAGCCTTAAGAAGCATAATATAGATAATATAGTGTAGGCGGCAGTATAGCTATATCTATAGCTGACGGTGACGGTCCTAGTTATGCACAATATAGTCGGTACTGCATATAGTCTGTGAAGAACCAAAATCACCCATATCCATTTTTAGCTAAAAACAATATCAACTATCTACAAAAATATTCAAACATATCTTGAGAACATTTAATTAGAACATTTTGCACTTTTCAAAAATATTTAATGCAGCATTTTGCCCCTTTTCAAAAACATGTAAATAGAACATTTTAAAATTATCAAAAACATGTAAATAGAACATTTTACACTTTTAAAAAACATGTAAATAGAACATTTTACACTTTTAAAAAACACGTAAATAGAACATTTTACACTTTTCAAAAACATGTAAATAGAACATTTTACACTTTTCAAAAACATGTAAATAGAACATTTTACACTTTTCACAAACATGTAAATAGAACATTTTACGCTTTTCCAAAACTCATAATTAACATTTTACGCATGTTTCTCTTTTTGTTTTTATGACAGCTCATTTTAATTCTAGCTTTAGTTGGATATGGGTCATTTTGGTTCTTCACTGACGATATACTGTGCTAAAATATATAGTTTCAAAGAATTTTACAGAAAAAAATCCACCGCTTTGCTTTCAGCTGTATTTGGATTTGGATTCAGATTACAACAGCCTCAGTTAGAATCTATAATACCATACGTACTACGTATGCCTAATGCCTACTGCTGTCGTGTGGTCATGACCCGTGCAAAAATCCGTCACCCTAGGTATCACGATGATGACGTCCAGTATAAAGTCATAACTATGGATACGTACGTAGGTGTAATAGTACCAGTAGCAGTATCAGTTTTGAAGGATGATACTCTGTACTGTATTTGTATCCATACTCCATAACACTTAAAGCCCCAACTTTCAAATCTATAATAGATCAGTATCTTGAGCCAAACCAACTTTCACTTCTTTCTTTCACCCACACCCAGATTTCTACCAAATACTGAAAACAAGTAGGAGAAGTTCAAGCCTAACTCTACTAAACGTAAGTCAAAACAAAGTTGAGAGTCAAGGCGCATTTCAAGCCAAGTCAAAGTCAAGAGAGAAATTCAGCTACACCTTTCTCCAATTTCTCAATATGTCTTCCGCTAAATTGACTTAGCAATAAAATCAATGGTGAAAATGTACAACGGGAAAGCACAACCAAATACTAAAACCAATATGGAGAGTGATAGTAATGTAGTTGAACTTTTGTATTTGTGAGTCCATGGTCGATGAAGAGGTAATAGTAGCTATAAATATTTCAAAATTGAAAAATTTAAATTTTTACTAATTAAATATCACCAATGTTTTTCAAGACAAATGCACTATGATAATTTAAAGAATGTTTGAAAATTTCATACTTGCAATTATTGAGATAACATAGTTTACAACTTTTTTCAAAAACCTACACCTCCGACTTGTATTGCCACTTCTTGAAAAAATTGTGTCTGTATTTTTTTAGTAGTATCTCTAGTATATTAGTATAGATTATCCATGATTTTTTTTTCCTTTGTGGTTTCTCGGTTTGAAAGAAAGTGAACTTGGTGTATTTACTATGTATGTATGTATTTCGTGAAAAGATTGGAGGAATGAGAAGTGACAGTTTCCTAGCAACATCAAGATCAGAACTCAAGCCAAGTCACTTTCTCCAATACTAACGAGATCCAGCCTTCTCTCTGTCTCTCTCACTCTCTCCTACTCCCTAAAGTCATTGAGAGAGAGAGTTGAATTCCGAACTGCATTACATTACCAGATCAGTCATGATCAAGAGCTCACTAATGCGATCAATGATCAGAGATCCAAGACTTGACTCTCCCATATATATGTACCTACTCCCTTTCCATACAGATCCCATAATATAATAGTTTTCCTTGGCATTTGCACATAAAATGGATTATCATGTACATTTTCCTACAATCTATAGGTTTTGCATCTTTGAGCAAGATTCTTTTCCAGATTACAAGTATACCTAATATAATTTTGATAATCATAATAATATGTTCCATTCACTTTCCATTCCTATTTCCAAATGAAAAGTCAAAGAAAATTGTGTCAAGCACAGGAGGAAAGCCATTGCTGAATGAAAATTTTCATTCGGTCTTATTTCCAATAAGTCGATCATCACCATGATCATAATCATTGTCATTTAAAATCATCGTTATGATTCTTGTAATGACGAGGATATTACACACATCTGTGTGATACAAGTAGTATAGTATATATGTATAGCTTCCCCTTGTATACGATATACGACAGATCTGTGCGGGAGCTGTCACAAAAATAGAAAGAATCAGATTAAGCTCAAACTAAATTCAATCTATGTAACTATATACGGCAACGGTAACGGTAGAGAGACCCAATAAATTCTTATAATAATAACCATATTACCAAAGTTAATGCTATTACCACCATTAAACTCTCAGAAAATCTACACACGTAAATAGAACTTCCTGTCTGACTGCAGCAAATGTAGCTGAAAGGTGAACACCTCTAAAGAGAAAAAACCCGTGATAATCATAATCATAAGTGGTCACAAGAAACAGCACAAGGAAAGAAAGAAAAAGAAGGAAGGGTGTATTTGTAAAAATAAAACAAAGAAATACGGGAGGAAAACTATTAGACACGAAAATAAATTTCTCCAAAAGACTAAACACAGTTTATTGGAATTGGAAGTGAAATGAAAAAAAAATGAAACGAGGAAAAAACGAGGGATCGAAATGGAACAATTCATGTAGTAAAAGTCAAACTGACGAGAGACACTTGCTACGCTATTAAGCAGTTGAACCAAAATTAAATATTTTTACGCTGTTTTCTCCAACGTTAAGCAGTACCTCAGGATTGTGCCCATGCGCAAGATAATAGATTGGTTCAAAAAAGAAAGTTTTCGACGAAGACGTTGAGGATATTTGTTTTAGAATTTGTTATTTCATTTTTTAGCAAGGTCGTCTTCGTCTTTTATCACTAAATAATTTAAATTCGAAGCTTTAAAACGTGGATCAAGCTCTCGCAATAAAATTAAACGTTATAAAACCTTTTTAATCAATTTAAAAAAATTCAAGCAAACAAAGAACAAAAAGAACTAATTGGCCTTTTCAAAGAGAAAATTAAATACGCAAATAATTATTTTAGTTGCATTGTATAGGAAGATAGGGCAGCAAGCAGGGCCAGATAATGTGGCCAGCGCAGGCAGCCCCCGCTGCTTGAATTTCAAAAAACATGTAAATGGAACATATTGCGGTTTAAATAAATATTTTGACTTTTCAAAAACATGCAAAATGTTTTTTGTACATTTCAAAAACATGGAATAAAACATTTTCCACTTTTCTCAAAACATGTAAATACAACATTTTTCACTTTTCTAAAACATGTAAATACAGCATTTTGATTTACCAAAGAAAACCATTAATAAAATTGAAATGGTTGTTTTCGTATGGAAACAAATTGCTGCCTAAAAGCAATTCCTTCGTCCGGCCCTGGCAGCAAGCCTTCCTCGTGAGTATAAGTATGTTTCTATAGGCATTTGGTCATATATACATATTATTATATCTCTAGCCAGCATTAAAGGCATGCCCATAATGCTAGTTCTAACAGTGAAAGTTGATAGTAATAGTAAACATATTTGTGTTGGTTTTCTAGTACATATAGTTGGCTGTTGTGCAATGTACAAAGCGTACAGTACAATTTTTAAAGTTAGTGTTTTGTGCTCCAAGCTCCCATGCCAGGGAAAGAAATATAAGTAAGAAAATTGCACCGGTTGGCTATGAGTGTTCCAGCCTGCATACTGTGCTTTTATTTTTACAGATATCAGGAAAAAATAAAAACTCATCTGTAACCCGATCATGTGGCACACATGGCAATCTTAATACTCAGAAATTGTAAAAGAAGGTGAGCCCGACACCACACCACTTTCTCCCCATATGAACATAGGGTATTCAATGTCGTGTATAGACTTTGGACTATGGACTATGGGCTACAGACGTACACAAGTCTTTGCAATAAACTCAAGAATTTTATAGCGCAATTGGAATTGGAGTGTATGAACGTCGGCGTTGGCCTATCGGCGGTAGAGTAGGGAGGCAGGCGTTGGAAGGCCGATAGGTCGAAGCCAAAGCACTCAAAAAAAAAATAATACACGACGGGGAAAAGGATGAAGAAAACAGTCTCTCTGTTGCACCTTTAAGCTAAACCAGTCACAAAGTTGAAAGTTACAATAGAAAATATTATTGGGAGGATAGGTAGCAAGATGGTGTGCCCATACTACTACTCATGGCTCTTTGGTCACCGCATAAATATTCAAAAAAGCTCTCCGACATGAATGCATAAAATGTTAGACCATGGTTGATGGGGCCTGGGCCCTGTGTGACTTTATAAAGATAGTATTACATGCAATACTACTACTACACACCATACCGTAACGTCCCGTCGCTTTCATTTGACTTTCACCCCATACTAACGAAACACTACAAACCTACATCTCTAATCCGTCCCATCCAAACCAAACGGTGCCTATACACATATAGGCTTTAAATAACAGTGAGCCTGGACCAAAGCGTATGCATATATTTTACCCTCCTTGTACAAATATCCCAGATACATTTATATTACCTTATCTACATGTACCACACCTTTAGCATAAATACATTTCTCTTGTCTTCACGTCAAGTCAAGTCAAGAGGGAAAGCCAAAGGGAAACGCAAAGGGGGCCAAAGCTTTAAAGTAAAAGCCTATTTCTATTTCTCTTTTATCTCTATCTAAACTAAATGAACTCTGAAGCCACGAAAAGGATGAGTTTCAAGTTTGCTGAGAAGAGTAAGAAAGTCAACTTTGTATGGGGAAGCTTTCCCATTCAAAACAAGCATGTAGAGACTGAGCTTATATTTTGAGAAAGACTGACTAAATATACGCGATCATGTATACGGAAGTCAAACACGCATACTGCTTTCTCCCGCCGCTCCTCTCAATAGTCTTGGGTAAACTTGACTTCCCATCACTTCCTTTCACTTCACCTTCCTTGGTTCGTGTCTGACGCTGACTCAGAAAGCCAGCCTTCTATCTTATGGTATTTCTTTGGTTTCGGTTAAGGATCGAGAGGAGAATTTCTTCAATAAATATACGTGCACATGTATATAGAGTGTGCCCTATGCATATGTTGATCCCGGAGACACACACACACACGCACACACCCTGTTGTACTGTAACAGTTACAGTTACAGTTCAGAGGGAACTTCCCTAAATTATTCTGAGCACTTAATTTTTAACTTGATGGATTAGAATAAAGTTTTACTTTAGTAGGAAATGTGAAAGAGTTTTAACTTTCACTTGGATATTCCACGTGCGGGTGCGTACCATTACTACTACTGCTACTACTACTAATTCTACTCGCAAAATTCCTTCTACCACCGTTACCGTTCCCTACTGTCTATCGTGGTACATGTGCCCGCAGAATCCAAACTTCCAAACCAGCAGCATAAGCCTTCCGGTTAACTTTAACGGTACGGTACAGTACGGTAATAGTAGAAGTAGCAGTGCTAGTATCTCGAGGCATGAAAGAAAAGATATTTCTAGCGTTGTAGCGTGTGCTTATATGTGTATTTGAACAAGAGTATCAGCCTCAGCATCAGTTTTTAAATAGAGCTAGACTTCAAGCTACGCGTGAGTTGAAGTGAAAGTCGACATTAGCATGGGGGTACATACACATTAAATAGGCATACACACATACTGCACTTAATCTTACTCTCAAGAGATGTGAAGCGGAAGCAGAGTACATATTAAGACCATAAACCATAGCTAAGCAATAATAATTAATATATGTCGTAATTATATACAGACTGTTTCGAGTTTACGAATTTCACATTATACCAGTACCATAGTACCATAGGAAGAGGACTACAGAAGTTCCAGGAGTCTCTCTATGTGAGACGATTACTGTACAAAACCTTAGTTTAATGTTTAATAGCTTTTACACTTGAGCTTAAGGTCTACTGTCTAAATTCTAAGAATCTACACTCCACTCAAATACGTCTATCTCACTCTTTTTCTTAAACCTAATCCCAAGCTAACTTTGGTTTTGGATTTGGACTTGCCCTTAATTCATGAATAATATACTTGTTGACCTATTTTGTGACTAGAAGTTTTAGATTGACGCTCTCCTTGGTTTTAGTTGAATGTTTGTGGGGGTTGACAATAATTTGATGTCTTCTTGACCTTGGTATCTAAACATCACTACATGTATGGACAACTATGTGCATGAAAATTCTAATCTGAAAGTTAGAAACACCAGATAGCATCTTTTACGATTAGAGCCCATGCTAGATATAAAGTTCATTTTCAACTTTTTACTCAAATTGATACTCGAGCCAAAGCACTAAAGCTTGTTTTTTCTTAATTTGAAAACATCAAGGTGAAAGCTGTAAAAACTTTTTCTACTTTCTTAAATGATTTGTCAATTATAAGAGACAAGATGGACAACAGTGGGGCTTGTGTGGTGTCTCATTATGGCAAGACTTTGCTCACAGGTACTTTCATGATACATATATGTTATACAATATTTACGTCAGTTGATTGATGACAAGCACGAAACATAATTTAATCGAGAAAACTTGTTTGTTAATCAGGATTTGGATACCGCAAAGCAGTAGCAGTAGATGTAGTAATGATGAGGAAACATGTGACTGGAGTATTCATCAATGTACATTATCCAATTTTAGCATGGAAATAGAGTGCCGAAAATTACATTGCCGCATGCATAGCGCGTAATTTATGAAAAAAATGTGTTTCTTAATTATAGCCGAACAGTAATACGATGAATAATATGCTTTATTGTTTAATATTAATGTTAGTTTTTTATACCTGTAGAAAACTTGATTTTGATACAAATTAATATTTAAAAAACTAATCTTTTGCATATAGCTTATGCTTTATATGTAGGTAAAAGCTGAACAAAGGAAAGTTACCCACCTTGTCCTCCGCTTCATCCGCTCGGGTTTCAGCCTCCACCACCCGCTGCTCCAACTCCGCCAGCTGAAATATAAAAGAAAATTATTAGTTCATTGAATAAATTTGTTTTTATATAACCTAACGCTCTCGCTTGAATTTCCTTGTCATGTCAAGCTAATTAATTTTAATAATACAATATAACTAAAATATTATAGCGTGTGTACTAATATAAAATTAAGTACTGATAACGCCTTCCTATAGGCATTACTGCTACGCCTTTTATTGTCATTGGTGTCTTTGTCTTTTTTGAATTTCACCCTTAATTATTGTTCTGCACTGAAATGGGGGAAAGCACAAATTCCTACTCTCTAAAATACTTGTCACTAAATTACTAAATCCTTTCCAAGAACAAGAATAAAAGTATAGATATTAACCATGCTGATGATGAACAAAAGGGAGAGTAAATAAATCATGGGACCTGACACCTATAATTAATTTTACTTAATCCAAATCCTGTGTACGTATATGTACATGCTTGAGATGCTTGTATGGTGTACAGGACTTTCAACCCTGCCACTTCTACTATATGAAAATATACTCACAAATAAATAGAATTAGAAACAAAAGCTTTTCCTTATACAATATTGATTTGAAGTCGTGTTCAACACACTAAATATGTTGCAGGGGAAAGCAAATTGAAAGTTACCAAACCGAAATTGCAAAAAGGGAAGGTATAGAAAATCTCTTCTAAGAAGATGCAAACCAATCAGATCTCAGTCAGTACAAAAATTGATTTCAAATTTTATTCCTGTAAATCTCATTCGTGTGTAGTATAATTAATATTTATAGAGATTAAAAGTCGACTTTAATTCTGTAGCAAATGTTTTTAAACCCTGTATCGAATGCAAATTGCAAAATTGTAAAGAACGCTAATTCTCATCCTAACACGTACACTTGTAAATTTTATATTTGTATTTGGAAGACACCTTAGCGTAGGAATTGGAGAGTAAAGGAAAGTACAGACAGGCCAACAAGGAATTGGCGCAAATACTAGAACCAAGCTGATCCCATGTAAAGTACCTAATGTAAATACATATTGGTATATACATAATAATGAAAGGCAGGTTTGCTTATATTTGTACATTACTCGTATGGACAGGCGTAGGAAACAAATTACTGGGTATGCCTCGAGCATTACTTAAATGTGATGTCCGGATGCCAAGAGTAAAATAATGTAATTTACTTTTCCGTATCTTCGAGACTCCGAGCTCACTCAAGGAGTCAAAAGCATTAACTTTCAATTTAAGATCACATTAATTCATCAATTCCGACAGTACAATCTTGCTCCAGTTAATGTTAATGTAAAGCCTTCCTTCCTCTAAATCTAACCAAATGCCAAGCTAACTTTGTATTAGCCAGTGTAAGAAAAAAGTTCATAATCGTTCGTTTCGCCTCGCATGAGCTTCGTTCAATTTTTGGGCGCAAAAAACGGACTCATAGAGCTTTCGGAGCTTTGAAACGGACTCAAGGCTCATGTGGGTCCCTGAAAGCTCATGAAAGCGCGTTTCCACCTCCCGGCCGTCTTGACGGACGGACAATATTTTGTCTACCTGTAGATTTTTTCTCTTTTCAACTTTCCACTCTAAAAGTACCTAAGTACCTACTACCTACTTACCCACCGCCTACCAGGGCCTGGGCTATATGAGACGATATGAGTACGAAATGTTTGAATACTATGAATTATCAAATTGTGAAGTTATATCAATGGAGTTTGATAAGTTTAATTTATTTTATGACTGTGTGTGTAATTTACTATGTACTATCAACATCCAACAACTAAAACAACAAAAAATAATTGTAGCCTTTGTTTTTTTATTTTTTAATGTTATTTTATTTAAGATTTTATTCAAATTAACTTATAAATTAAAAACAGTAGAAAAAGCAAAATATGGTCGAAATCATTAACCAAAAAAATGCATTGTAAATAACTATCATTATTTTAAAAAGTAAAACTTTATAAATATTCAGTAATAATAAATAAAAATAGGCCATAGGTATAGTCGTATAGTATGTCGTATTATCGTTATCGTTAATATAGTATGTATTGAATGAATATTTATATTTGATATTGAGAAAAACTGCCACACACCTAGAACTCTTTATTTTGGTTGTAACTCTAATACTTTGAGTTTGCTGTGTAAGTAGTAAAAGATAAGTTGTAAGTGTAAGCTTTTTTTCTTTTTTAGAAGTTTTAGAAGTTATGACGTACTTTTTGATTGGTCGTCAGTTGTCAGTTTGGCTTTGCTGTTGGTTTGGTATTTTAGTATTTTGGTTTAAGAATGCACACAGTTTAAGCAATGCAGCCGCACCTTAGCAACTTTTAGTTTTACAGATTACACTCAATCACTCAACTAAAATACATAAATATTTTGAATCGGTCTGACAACTGCTTTTATTTTCATTAGAATTAATACTATGGGGGTTCTAAGATCATAACGTGATAAAGTTTGAGGGAGGTGGGGTCTGGAAAAAAATTCACCCTATCACTAACATTAGTCATGCACAGACACAAACAGATTTATATATGATAAATGGGCTAGACAGAATTTGAGGAAGTTCGTATGACGTTATAGCTATGAGACCCTTTATATTATAGTACCTTCTATACTTAATCCTTCCTATACTGTGTTCACGATATACATACTGCCTACCTACCTGTGCCAGCAGAAATTGTCAACTCGACTCCCTAATGGTAAAACGCTCCACCACCCCAAAGCGCGAGGGCTCCTTCGGGGGGCAAAACGGACTCAGAAGCTCGGCCTTCGTGCTTTCCAAATCGAAAGCTCATGCCTTCGGAGAAAAATAGAACGGCGCCCCGTTCGCGAGGCATCGTTCAGCCGTTCGACCGAGAGAAGTCTTACACTGGTATTAGCTTCAGGAACTGGCAGTACGCATACAGGATCCCATTAAATCCAAATCCGAAGCCGAAATTTCATTCTTCTTTTTTTTATTTTCTCTTGACTTGAAATATCTGAACTCTCGTACTGCTCTGTTTCCTTTATATTCCTGTATGTAGGTGTAGATGCTTTATAGTGTATAAAAATATCTGCAACGGCCCGGTCCAATACAAAGCTCAATGTTAATATATAGGTACCTACTCTGTCTATAGCAGTTAGTTCACTAACGAAATTCGAGTTCGAGTTCGAATATTTAGTAAATTGTTTTGCTTTCTCCGCGTATTGTATTATAGGCTTAGACTCTTCACTCAATCCACAGAATTAACTCTGCTAGATTGAGGGAAAGTCATAGAGAAAGTAGAAAGCTAATGCCAATAGGAATGCTAATGGATAAGCTGAAATAAATCACACATACATTTGCTTGAAACTGTATTTTGTTTTTTGCTCCATTCTTTCTCATTTACAAAACCAAAGCATACTCAATACAGTCAGTATAATACTCACCAGGGACACTCGTTGTACTCTTTCAAGCACTACAACCGACGCAATAAATCTAAATTAAATCGAGTTTATTATACATTTGTTTTTGGTCAAAATGGCCCGCTAAAGTTTTTAAAAATTTAAATTTGGAAATTGTGTCGCCCTGTATTTTCTATAGTTCTCATCTGATTTTGATAAGTTTAATTTAGACTGATTTCTAAAAACAAATTAAAATTTTTAGAATTCAAAAATATTGATTTTTGTGTAAAAATTAGTAAAAAATCGATCCCACAAAAATATGCAGTTTAAG
Source organism: Dicyrtomina minuta (assembly GCA_949802685.1). Classification (NCBI taxonomy): domain Eukaryota; kingdom Metazoa; phylum Arthropoda; class Collembola; order Symphypleona; family Dicyrtomidae; genus Dicyrtomina; species Dicyrtomina minuta. Next base: position 50,657,056 of record OX461811.1, on the reverse strand, counting down.
ATTCAAGATTAAAATCTGCTTGTAGTCTTTAGTTCTATTGGACGTTAGTGTAAGAAAGTTGTTTTCCTCGTTAGTTGAAATGTACTATACTGGCCATGTTCTACATTTTACATAAATTTGTGCAATATGTTGAGTGTTTGTTTTAAGTGTAGCGAACCGTGGCATAATAAGTCTGGTGAGCTTGACTTGTGTGAAGAATAAAGACACTAATCTAAATTCCTTTATTCACTACGTTCCTAATCTCTAAACCGCATTACGACCACAGTACAGCTACTGCATTAAAATTTCCATATTAGTTATTGTAATGGACAAGGAAATCTGTGACTGGTTGTTTTGTACATATGGCAGCACAAAGTCTTAAGCTAAATTCAAATCCAAAAATGTAGGGAAAAAAATTATTATTCTGAGACAATAAAAAATTGAATAAAAATCCGCAACAGTCGCAGACGTAAAAACAACAGGCTTGAAAGTCTGGGTCTGACATTACATAATATAAGGCTCACTAGCCACAGCCACTGCGACAGTACAAACATTATTATTTATTTATTTTTCATCTTTAAGTTGTACACTTGTTGTGTTTTTTTTGTTTTCTCTATGTATCATAGTTTTAAGTTTTTAAAATTCTACTTGGACGGAAAGTACATGGCATTATTTTATTGGCAACACAATAATGGCATAAAATGCAAAATAAAAATTAAAAATAAGCTCCAGCGTTTTCTGTACATAATACAACCATAAAGAAAAATGAACAGCATCAATAATAATCTTTTTCTACAGTCAAAATTAAGGAATGCTTCATACCAAAGAGAAAAATAAGAAACATCTGTAACTGCTAAACTAGACCAAAGCTAAAATTACATGCATTATTGTTTTTTTGATTTATATTAAACAAATGTATTTTCTCCAGAAAATCTCTAGTCTTTAATAAAATATTTTTAATAAAAGTTTTATCTTAAAACCTGGTGTAAGAAATGCAATATGCTTTAATATAGTTAAAACATAAAACGTGATCTAATAACATAAATCCACTACCCAAGCTTGAAAAAAAAACAATTTAAAACACTCTGCCTCGCCACGGAAGGGAGGCTCAGAATAAAATGTAGGTACCTAGATATGATCTGATCAGCAGATCTTCTAGACCTACGGGGTCATGCGAACATGACAGGGATAGTAATCAAAGTCAGAGTGTCTCGGACATGGTCCAAGCTCAAGCTGACCAACTCAAAATTACAAAACCAAAACTGAGTGAGATACTTTTCTAAAAATGTATAAGATGTAAAGTGGAATATTTGAATTCAAAATCTTAATGTAATCCCCACCACCAACACAAACCCTATTCAGGCTAACCACAAACACATCCATAACATAAATATACATTCATAGATACAAACACCGTATGTAGAATAGTATGTAGATTTTTCTAATACATCTGTACATCTCTTTCTTCACCTATCTGCATGTGTACTGTAGAGGACTGACAGCCTGACAGGGTGGAAATCTGGAGTGACACAGAAATGGATTTTTGGTGTGTGTGTGTGTGCGTGTCTCTGATGCGACAAATGCAAAAATTGGACAAATCTTTTTTGAAGCCAACGAGGATGTGACATATAACATAACCTTTCATGTATGTAGATCCCCTCAGATAAAACAGTATGCAGATAAATTCGAAAATATCCATTGGCCTATGTAATATATCTATCCATCCATATGTGTCGGTCTCGGTCTCAAACGAACCTCGTCCCCGTGAAGGATCCAATAGACGAGAAGGAAAAGGAGAAAAGGGAAAGGGGAAATGTTCATGAATTTTATGCTGGGCTGAGCCGTTGTCGTTGTCGTCTGTGTGTGTGTGTGAATAACATCTTTGAAATTCACATCTACATTGATCAAGTTCAAGAGACGTGTCGCATATGGTTTCTCTCTCTCTCTCTGTCTTTCCTTCATCTTTTAAAATTTTGCATCTTTTTGACACAGAATCTTCATGTTCTCAACATCTCAACATGTACAGCAGGGGTCTTCACTAATTTTTCTACGCGTGCAACTTTAATTTTTTGAAGAAGAGTCGCGTGCGACCTGTAATTTAAAATTTTTAAAACTTAATAATATCAATTAATAAGGTACCTTTGAAGTAACTACAATCGCAAAAACGTACGTTTGATTAGATGCTCTGTACTTAATTTTTTTAATTTGCTAATTTTAGTTAATTAAGTACTCATCACGTAACAACAATCGTAAAAACTTACGTTACATAAGAATTAGATGCCCGACATTGCATTGAGTCTGCGATTCTTTCAAAATCCGGAGTGTAACTAGTTACTGCTAATCTCAGGCAATCGTCAAGGTGCGTATCTGTAAGTTTAGCTCGGTGTTTGTTTTTTACGAACTTCATATCCGAGAAGGAAGATTCGCACGGATAAGTTGATCTGAAAAACGACGTGACACGAGACGCGACAGATACTCATGACGGAAACTGCTGCTCGTTTACAATTGACCAAAAGTTGGTTTCAGACCTTTTCGATTTCAAAATAATATTGTTTTGAAATGACAATAATTCGTTTTCTAGTACAGCACCATTCAACTGAAACATTTCTGCAACTATCTGCGCAAAGTCAGACACTATTATTTCCATAAATGGGGTTTCCACAAAAGTAGCGACAGGTTCCAGCCTATGGAAATTCCTTATTATTAAAAGATGCAAATAATGTGCTTGCAGCTACAACTAAACTTTCCCTAATCATTTCCCCGTCCTCAAATGACTTTTTTCTTTTGGCAATAACATTGCATACTTGAAGAGATGCAATCGTAGCCAATTGTGGCTTTGGTTTTGTAAAATAGGACTGCTCAGTACCTAAATTCGATTTCAACTCTAACACACGATTTTTACGAAGTAGTGAATTTTTTGGATACAGTTGGTAGTATGTTTTGTGTACTGTACTATAATGTCGCTCGCAACATGATTTTCTTAAACTCACAGAAACTTTACAAATTAGACAAATGCACTTGTCTTTACAAAATGTAAAAAAATAGCCTTCTTCCCACTCAGGATGAAAATTATACGTTTTCTGTTTTTGTTTATCTGGTTGGGAACTCATTTTGGAGTTACTCACTTTATTAAGATTAGTTGCTTCTGCCAGGTATTTTTACGAACAAAAACTGAGACAAAACTAAATCATATGAGATAAGAAGACCGCATGGTGGAAAAAGCTACGAATCCGGAAACAACGTTGTCTGTTGGTATGTATGCAAAAGCTGTAATTTAAAGCCAGCTCTGGCTATGGATGAATACATTTTACGTTTGGCAACTCCCGCAGCCGGCAAACGCGACTGGAACGACGATCGTACATTTCAAATAAATGTGCTGGTGCCATTTACCAAGTTTTCAAGGGCATCGTCTTTGCCAATTGCATATATTTTTCAGCAGATCTTGTCCTTTGTTCCAAATTGACAAAATTTTGTCCTTCAAACAGTTTTAATTATGTTCAAAGCTAGGTTTTTATGAAAAATTTTAATTTCATCGCGTGCAACTTAAAATCCCGCCGCGTGCGACTCGTCGCACGCGTGTGACGTAATGAAGACCCCTGATGTACAGGCATCTCAGCCGTCCTCAGTGTTCCCCTTGTACTTCCTCTTCTGGATAATAACATTTCATGTCCCAAAGATGTCTTACATATCAGTTGAGGCTGGATCTGGATATGCAGAGCTGTATGTAATTTGTATACAATGTAGTGAACATTTATGGATTCATTTTTATATCATTGTAGTTGTACTGGTATGCATCTAAAAAGAAAACGAACCCGAACCGAACACCCTTTTCTCAAAAGACCATTGAAAAAGGCACACTGACACCAGTACCGGTCTAGGATTGAAAGAAAGCACCACACACAGCAAAAGTGAAAGCAAGAGAAAGAACATATCTATCTATAGCTCCCATAATATTTCACTCTCGTGTCACTTTTTCCATTGTGCAAATTTCCCTTCTTTCTTTTTTCTAGTCCTTATTTTCTTTCTTATCTACATGTGTGTGAATCCAATCTACTTCTTCACACATACGAGAGCATAAGCTCTCACTCTAGAACAACTCTCCAGAATTCTAGATTCTATGTAGACTCTGGAATGATGTACGGAAAATGTCTACTTTCGGTGTCAGCTCCGGTCCCGGTCCCGGTCGTGTCAACACACTCACACAAGCAAAAACGAAGAGGAAGGAAATCAACCAGAACCAGAACTACATACGATACAAGAGACAGAGCTCGTGTAAGATTAAGATACAGAATCAGACACATGATCCCAATCCAGCTTTGAGCTATGCTATACTGATACCAACTTAGGTTGTTTGCAGTTTTGTAAAATGCACGGAATTCTATCTACATTTTAACAAAATTGTTATATTCTGAAAAAAAGCAAAATTAATATTACTGTATATTTTTTGTTTTTTAAAGCACGTAATCTGTAGTCAGCGTTGAAACGCTTTTTTGAAAATTTGTAAGTGCAAAAACTCCCAGGTTATACAGCAGGTACTTACCCACTTCTTTAAATTTTGAAATACAATACTGAACTTTTTAAATTGCATTTGTTTGCCTTATAGAAAAATTGGGGAAAGATGCAAATCGAATATTTTGCAGGCTCAAGTCTACATAGAGTATAAGAATATGTACACCTCGTAGATGCGGTTTTAATATTCTATTTATATTCTGTGCTATCGTCTGCCACAGTAGTAGGTACTCCGCCTTGAACGAGAACGATAGCACGCTAAGGCTACATATAGATTGAAGTACCTACATACATATTTTGTTTTACATAGGTATTTCATAGATGTACAGTAATACGAAAGTAAACTCATACAAACCCGACAATTTTTCACACTCTCATCCCTTGTAGATTTTAACATAAAATTGTATATACAAATAGTATAGATATTCAAATATGTTTGGTACGCCTCGTCGGCAAAGAAGCATTTTGGCCTAAGTCCAGTGAACTTGCCTTGGACTTAGGCCATCTTCGCCCCGACGGCCGACGGTATGCATATCCACAGGGCCGGATAATGCGGACCGGGCAAGCAGCCCTTGCTGCTTGAATTTTAAAAAAAACGTGTAAATGGAACATTTTGCACTTTTCAAAAATATGTAAAAAAGAATATTTTGACATTTCAAAAACATGCAAATAAAATTTATTTTGTACATTTAAGAAACATGGAAATAAAACATTTTTGCCACTTTTCTCAAAGCATGTAAATAGAACATTTTGATCTTTTCTAAATCAAGTAAAAAGAAAATTCTGCACTTTTCTAAAACATGCAAATAGAACATTTTGCTTTACCAAAGAAATCCACCAATAAAATCAAGATGGTGGTTTTTTTATGGAAACTAATTGCTGCCTAAAAACAATCCCTTCGTCCGGCCCTGCATATCCATAAGAATAAAAAGCATGGGATATAGAATGAAGAAATGCAGAATCAGTAGAATGTAAATTGTAAAAGCTTGAGATAGAAGAGAGAGAGAGAGAGAGGGAGCAGACAAGTGAATTTTCTCATAAGTAAAATTTTCAAACGAAATTCATAAATATGTCACAATGCTGGTTGTTGGTTTGGTGCGGGGTTTCTGTCTTCTGGTAGTGGGACCCTTTCCCCCAAGGCTACAAGAATATGGATGCTGCATTAGTCTTGCTACATCTGTGTGGCTTAAATATTTACGTATCCATACACACGTGTAGGAATAGGAATAGTAGTTGTAGTTTTCCAGTTCTTAGTTGGATTGTTCAAGATGTTAGATTTTTTTGAGAAGACAGACGTTGGAGAATGGAGACGGAACAATGTGTGTGTGTGTGCACTTGACTGGAGATAAAATATATTTACATAATACATTACTATTACTTTAACAACAAGATATACGTCTTTACTGGTGTGTAAATAAGTCTTGCCTTGAGCCTTGAGCGGCCGCTCGAAAGCCGAGGCCAAAAACAACCTTCAACATCTTTCAGGCGGTGCAGTACGGTTTACGGTGGGTGTAGTCCAATGTCACACAAAACGAGACACACACACACACACACACAACAACAACAAGGGAAACTTGGAAACAGAGATAGAATAAATTCACTCTGTAAATTGTACCTTAGAAGCTAGCTTGACGGAATGACAGCAGTAAAATTTCAAAGCCTTTCGTCCCATTCTCTGTATGTCCAACATTAGGTTGGATACAATACAACAAAAATGATGATTTACAGCTACACTTCTGCACCATTGGATTACCTGGATTACACATACAGTCCAGGCACTATACACACAGACTCTGGAATCTTTTACAATTTGAGCCTGTTAGCTGAAGCCAGCCCAGCAAAAGTAATGTACCAACAATAAAAAACACAAGATCCTGCCATGTATACTGTTCACTATAGATATAGACGTCTCATATGCACAATTTAAATGTGTGAATAATAATACTACACAAATGAAGAAAATTAAATGCTATACAATATAAAGTCAAGCATAAAAGCTACGATGGTTGCTTTTAGAATAGAAGAGAAAGTGAGAAAAAGGCTTTCCCCTGAGTAGAAAGCGTTGCCAAAACTGAATATGTAGGACAGTGTAGTTTTGTACATCGTCTGTAAAGAACCAAAATGACCCATATCCATTTGTAGCTAAAAGCAATATCCACTTTCAACAAAAATACTGAAAAATGTCTTGAAAGCATTTAAATTGAATATTTTACACTTTTCAAAAAAATGTAAATACAACATTTTAAACTTTTCAAACACATGGGATTAGAAAATTTTACACCTTTCATAAAACATGGAAATAGAACATTTTCAACCTTTCAAAAACACGCAAATAGAACAATTTGCAACTTTTCAAAAACACGCAAGTAGAACATTTTAAACTTTTCAAAAACATGAAAATACGACATTTTACGTTTTTCAAAATCTCGTAATTAACATTTTACACATGTTTCTCATTTTGTTTTTATGACATAGCTCGATTTGATTCTCGCTTAAATTGGAAATGGGTCATTTTGGCTCTTCATAGAAGATAAATATGGGACGGGAAATAATAAGATTGCAAATAGTATTTGGCTTTAAAATAAATTGTTATCAGCAGGACAAAATGTAATAAAGTTTTGCTACATGAAATGATACACTGGTTTACATCCCAACTAAACTCTTTGAAGAAACTAACTGAATATATATATTACCACCAAGGACAAAACCAAAAATAGTGCTAAAGCCAGTAGAAAAATGAGATAGAAACACACAGATCTGAGAACTATTTTAATGTGTACTATAGGCTAATACAAAAATTTTCTCTTAATTTTGGTGAGCAAGTAGTAGACAAACAATATATACATATAAAAACATTTCTGTAATGAAAATAAAATGAAAGAAATATAATTTGTACTCTACTGGCTAAACATTTTATGCCATTATATTTCTATTTTTGTTTTGTGGTCTTTCGTTTTTTTTGTCGTAGGGAATTCGAATTGAGAGTTTTATGAAAACTGTCCCATTTATTTTATATCCTATTCTTTTATTATTTTATTTTTTGTTGTTGTATTAACTGTGTTTTTGTTTCTATTTTCCATTTCCTACAAGACGATTATACGTTCTCCGCTTTCCCCTTTCGCCTTTGTTATTGAGTAAAATGAGAGCCTCGACAGCCTATTTCCTAACCTAAACTGTTTGAGTGTCTACTACTACAAAACTTTTGTTTGGTGTTTCTTATTACTAAAAGGAAATGCTAAGTAATAAAATTTATATTAATATTTTCCAGCGTCTTATATTCATCATTACATTTATGACATATAACTATGCATATCAGTCTCAGTATCAGAGAATGCTTATATAAAGTATAAAGAAATTTAGAGGGGCATTTACATATATATATATATATCTATTCAATCTACTGTACTTTAGGATATATCGCTCAAAACAAACATTTCTACACCCATATAGCAGTATGAGTATATCCTTATGCAGGGCCGAATAATGTTGCCAGCGCAGGCAGCCTGAATTTTCAAAAAACATGCAAATGGAACATTTTGCAGTTTTCAAAAATATGCAAATAATTATTTTTACACATTTCAAAACATGCAAATAATTATTTTCACACATTTCAAAACATTCAAATAATTATTTTTACACATTTCAAAACATGCAAATAATTATTTTCACACATTTCAAAACATTCAAATAATTATTTTTACACATTTCAAAACATGCAAATAAAACATTTAACACTTTAAAAAACATTTAAATAGAAAATTTTGCACTTTTCTAAAACATGTAAATACAAAATTTTGCTTTACCAAAGAAAACCATCAACAAAATCAAAATAGGGGTTTTTGTATGGAAACAAATTGCTGCCTAAAAGCAATTCCTTCGTCCGGCCCTGTCCTTATGTCCTTGTCCGTTGTCGCCTTGGTACAGATTACCTACATACTCCATACATAGACTGCATATAGAGGAGAGCGAAACAAAACGTGGGCCTAGTTATATATATCTACATACCTACACAGTATTTTGGGTGAAGTGAACTGCGAAAAACGTTTTGTTTAAGTCCAAGTCCAAGTCAGAGTCGGAAAATAAAGAGAATGGTTTAGTGTTGTGTTTTGGATCTGGATGTGGAAGTGCTACGTGGCCGTGGAGAAAACAAAACCGTAGAAAAATTGTGAGTTTACAGAAGCCCTGCCTTGCTCGCTGTGTTCTCCTCCTTTGTATGTATCACTATTCTATTTAGGACTTACCTACATACAACAAGGGCAATAAATAACATGCTGGATCAAGATAAAAAAGAAAGATACAAGGCAACATGGAAATTTTAGCTCCTATCTCACTTATTGGTCTATTCCATTTCCACTTTTACATCCACAACAATAACAACCAAACATAGCTACATCGAGAAAGGTGCTTGGAATAAAACTGTTAAATGAAGTGAGCGCTCCATAGTAGATTTGTACGTTGTTCTTAGTTTGGTATGTAGTTGGTAGCTTTTTTTATGGGATATCCCTCACGTTAATTTATGAATAGGCGCCCACAGAGTATATACTATACAGTAATGTAGACTGTAGACGGCAGACTGAAGCTTTACAGTATAGTCAGGTATGACAATGATTACCGTAATATAAGAAAGGCAAAAAACGATGCAGAATTTTCAAACATAATTTATCAACCTATTACTAGCTAATGTATGCGCAGTAATAGAACTAGAAACAATTTTACTTTGTTTTTTTCAAAATAATTACAATTTTCTTGCAGGTAAAGAAGTCAAGACTTTACGTGAAGTTAATGTACAATTTGACGATTTTTTCGTGCTGTAATTTTTGAGAAGCAACTAAAGTACAAGTAGTATATCCAACGAAATTTTACTAATATGCAAAATTGAGTATCTGGATTTTAGGTGGTTTAAATAATAATTATTAGAGTCTTACATTTATGAAGGATTCAAATAATTTGAACTGTTTTTGGTTCTTTCTAGGAAATACTTAAAATTAAAACATTTTGCATTTTTTAAAATGAGTAATTAAAACATTTAATGCTTTTAAAAACTGCTTAAATTTAAAACATTTTGCATTTTTTAAAATGAGTAATTAAAAAATTTTATACTTTTAAAAAGTGCTTAAAATTAAAACATTTTGCATTTTTTAAAATGAGTAATTAAACATTTTATACTTTTAAAAACTGCTTAAAATTAAAACATTTTGCATTTTTTAAAATGAGTAATTAAAAAATTTTATACTTTTAAAAAATGCTTAAAATTAAAGTATGTTGAATTCTAAAATAGCTTAATTATATCATTATGAAGTATTAAAAAAATTGAAATTTGTATATATAGCATTCAAGTTTTTAAAGGCAATTAAGGGTTCAAATAAGCGCAGATCTCAAATAGACGCCTCGTGCTGCGAGGAGATTTAAAATTTAATAACTGCCCTGGCGCTTATTCAAAAATTTACGGTATTTTATTTCTATCATGTTAACAGTTAAATTTCCTAAAAGCTCATGCCACTGCTTAATCACTGACGCTCTGTGTAATTTGTACTTAAAATTTCCCACATGTAAATCCCAAACCGTTGCTATGGCCCTGAACTCTTCTTTATCTCAAAGGTTGTACATTTTCCTTTATAATGATAATAGCCTAAAATTAAGAAAATTAACGCAACTAGAACAAAATCAAGAGCGAGATGAAGAAAGATCGCAGTTGTTATCCTCTCTCCTTTCTCTGAGCATCATGTATGTGTCTGTTCCAATTACATCAAGTCTTATCCTTGAGATTTACTTTCTCCTATACTATATGCTGCTTCGACATACCAATTTCCTTGCATGCACGACATGTGGACTTACAAACTACAAATAGAGAGTACTACGGTAGAATGGATACTGATATTGACTGCCTACTGCTACTGCCCTTGCCGCCTGGCCCTGCTTAGGCTGATTCTGATTGTGAGTAGAATATATTGCCGCTCGAAAGATACATTTATATGGATGGGATCTGGGGATGAGACGTGAGGCATGAGTCCATTACATTTTACATTGAAACGTGGGAGCATATGAAAAGGTCTACAGATGCACTCCACTCTCTCTCTCTCTCAGGATCTGGATCTGGATCTGGACGAACAATAAGACGACGACCACGTTTTCCTTTCACAGAGATCTACTCCGTTTTACTTTACTTGTACCTCCACCAGTTTTTCGGTTTCGCGGGAGTCAAAAGAACATTTCTACGTTTCTACCGTTTCTATTACTGTGCCAAGGAAAAGGACGGGAAAGGCGATTTTTTTTGTTCTGAAGAATTTAAACAAGTCATATCCTAAAATGAATAAGAAATCATATTTGAGAATAATTTTGCCAAAATAGCTTCCAAAATGACGACGAAAATATTTTGAATATAATTTATGAGTGAATTAATGAAATAGCAGACTTTCTGACTACCACCTGGTATTTTTATTACCTAATATTTGAAGTTTAAAAAACCCTTTGTCAGTTCACTTTGCGTTTCTTTTTAAATTTTCAATAAGGTGTCTTCCTTGGGGCATAATTCTGGAAACTTAAAAATACGTATTTTGCAATTTTTGAAAGCAATTAAAAATGTGCACGTCGTAATTTTTTAAAAGCGTGCAAATATAGGGTGTATTTGACTGTTTCAAAACAGCTTAAACTGTATAATTAGTACTTGAAGAATACAAAAAACAATGAATTATACGAACGTAAAGTTGTAAATAATTTGTTTTTATTTACTTTTTTAAAACCAACTTCAATATTGTATATTTTGGAGCTTCAAAATATTAAAAACAATTTGTGTTGGCAACGCTTAAATAATTAGTTGTGTACCTAGTTAAATAAAATTACAGTAATTAAAAATATTACTACATTTAATTCTAACACATTTTCTACAAAGGCGAACGTATTGTATTTTTGAGTTCCTACGGTTGCGTCCTTTAATTCTTGGTAAACTATAGCTTGTATTCACACTTCAATAATGCCACACGCTTTCTCATACACTCACGCTTGGGTAATTCAGTTTGTTCATGTAAAGAGATAAATACACCTGTGCGCATTCCGTTCGTACCTAGGCATATTCAGTTATGTTTCGGTTTTACGAATTTACATTCTCATGTGTGCACTCACCATTCCAAGAATCCATCCATTTGAGAGTGTAAGACAAGGGAAGGGGAAACCTACTAGACGACGGGACGCTCGACCCATCTTTTCCTTTTCCTTCGCCGGAATTGGCTTCGTTTGGTTTGGTTTTGGCTCTGAATATTTGGCCAATCCCACGCCGATTTTACAAAAGGCTTAGACACATACACACATAACATAGAGAAGAGAGAGAGAGATAAAGCTCGTCGGGACTTATGAAACTTTTGAGAAAACACAGCATCATGGCCAGGGCCATAGGACCGGGACCGGGACCGGGACCAGCATCAGCAACTGAACACCAAGAACTTTCAATCCTGAACGAATATTTATACGTTAAGTAAATTTTATTTACACTGCCAGTGGTCTCATGTGGAAAAAATAAGAAGATGAACAAGAGAAGAAAATTTAAATCCTTGTAGAACAAGAAATTCTCTATATTTTATGCTATTTTGCACCCTGCTAGATAAGCCTTTACAAGCAGACTACTCACAGATGCATGAATCTAACAATATATCCGTTTAAAAAAAAGCATTAGCTATGTTGTACACGCTGTAAAACTTAATCGATGTACCGTTTACGTATACATATATAATGCTTTTGCACCAATTGAGATGATACATACATTGAGTATGAGGCCATGCTTATACATATAGGAAAATATCTTTTATCCGGCTTTTGTTGTAGAATGTATTTGATGTCGGCTGTTGGTGTAGCACAAAATCGCTGTTGAATATAGAATACGATCCGTATAATAATATCGTTTACAAAATTGAAATTAAAGATTTTTAAAGTTGTTTTCTTTTGTAGTTAGGGCGTTCTACTAATAAGCTTTGTAATCACATACTTGTGTAATAAGTTTTATTAAATATATACAGGGCCGGACGAAGGAATTGCTTTCGGGCAGCAATTTCTTTTTATACAAAAACCACCATTTCGATTTTATTGATGGTTGTCTTTGTAAAGCAAAATGTTGTATTTAAATCTTTTAAAATAGTGCTCAATGTTCTTTTTACTTGATTCAGAAAAGTGCGAAATGTTCTATTTACATGTTTTGAGAAAAGTGGAAAATGTTTTATTTCCATGTTTTTAAAATGTGAAAATAATTTAATTTGCATGTTTTTAAAAAGTCGAAATATTTTTTTAAAAATATTTTTGCAAACTGAAAAATGTTCCATATACATGTTTTTTGAAAACTAAGGCAGCGGGGGCTGCCTGCGCTGGCCACATTATCCGACCCTGAATATATGTACCATTTAGAAAACTTTTGAAAGACGGGTCTGTAATAGTTTTCTAAATGGTGTTGTTAATTCCTGTTTACATGTTTTAAACTGGATACAATAATTATTCTATGCTACATCATCATCGCAGTCACTATTCAGCTTTTAGATTATTGTGAGTACCTACTTTCATTATTTCTGGAGATTATAAAATCGGGCGGGACATGTTGAGATGCTGCTGTATTGAGTCTTCAAAGCTCTTGCAAGTTCTATTATTTACATGAATAGTATGTGTAGTACAGTACCAGTACCGGGTTTCAGTCCAGACCCAGACACACTTTTATTCTTGCATAACGTAATTCTTTTGTTCTAATCGTAAGTCCAAGTGTTACAGAAAATGCAAGGATTTTGTTGGCATTGGGATACTCAAAAAAACATGTATAGTAAATTACTTTCCCTCATTTGAGATCCAACTTAATATTACTGCACAAGCTGGCACTATGGGACTATAAGACTAGAACTTGAGTACTGGAGAACTGTTATATTATTTGTACCTATGCCTACTATATGAAAACAATTGAAAACGGAATATGGAATTTTCTTCCGCCTCTCTTCCACTCTAATTCTATAACTAGGTTTTACAAAGGGCTGAAAATGAAGTAAGCTCCTAATTCCCACACCTGGATGATTTCATATGGATTTAAGTGTATCATAAAAGAAAACATTCTCTTTCAGGGAGTCCTTCAAAATATCCTGCAAATTTTTTAAGACTTTTACTACGCAGTTAGAAGTACTATGTAGCTACGAGTCCTACTATATAGCACTGCCACTGCTACCATAGATAAAACTACTACTGCTACTGCCACACTGCACTGTAGAAAACGAAAAAGTAAAAATGTGTCAGTTAGCACGAAGCGGAAGTAGACAGTAGTCGACCATTAGAATATGAGTAGACTTAACGGTAACGGTAACGGTAACGGTAACGCCACCGTACGAATAATGTCCCTAGGAAAATTGGGAACATACTTGTTTGTATCCCGTGCGGTACAGGGCTATATTAAACCATCACCATGGTCATAACATTAACCATATAAAATATAAACATACAGGAAGGTAGTTAATTTTTTGCCTTTGTTCTTACAACTTACAGCACAGTGGTTTAGGTCTACAGTCTACAAAAATCATTGGTTTGAATTTGAAGCCCCATGAACTTATTAAAACCTCATCCATGTTACACGTAAGTAGTATAGTACACCCGTAGAGCCATTGCATGCAGACGTTCACGTTCACCTCAGTCCTACACAGACCCCACCGAACGGTACGAGGTTCACTTAAGTTTAATATATGGGAAGTTTATATTTTTTTAATTAACATTCTTCACTCTGATTGAGCTCTGTGAGCATCTCGTGTCAGATAAATGGACTCCCATGGAGAATATTGAAATAAAAATAGTGATTATCTTGTTCCTTTTATTTCGTTTATTTTCCACTTGAGACTCCAATACAGATGTGAGTAATTATTTTGCTTGCTTTTTTTTCTTGATAATTTGAAACGAGGTCTGGCTTACTTAGCTATAGGTACTTACTTATTAAATACACGTCAAAAACATTAGGGCTAAGTGAGGGCTTAATCTGCAGCATTAAAAATTGTAGTAGTAGTGATAGCGATGCATACTGCATATTATTGTAATATGCTTCCACAGGTACGGGTATAGTAGATTCTGTTTTTTCTATTTATATCTCAATCACAGCTTAAGACAACGTTGACTATTGGAATTTACAAAGAATACGTCTAACTAACGCAATTTTAGTATAATACAGTGGCTTTTGGTAAGAAACCTGTGGCTATAGGATACTTAACGTTGTGGGTAAAGAAAATTAAGAAAATGCCAAAAGCATTAAGAGCCATTAACATATTAGGTTACCAAGGGGGCTTGCAGGGTATGTGCCAGAGGCCTTATAAGTATCATCGCATATCTAACAGTGGCGGAAAGGGGTACAATTTGGTAAGTATTTGGGCCTAATTAATATATGCACGACTCTTTAAGGTAGGTGATGTGCTTATCAAAAATGGCGACCAGGAGTCAAGACGTTTGGGGGAATTCATAAGGAACAGTATAGCGTATAGTTTTTTAAAATGAAATTATGTATGTAGCATAGTAGCATGTCGTATGTGAAAAACCAAAATGACCCTGATCCATTTTTAGCGAAAAAAATATCAACTATCTACAAAAATATTCAAATATGTCTTGAGAGCATTTAAATAGAACATTTGGCACTTTTCAAAGACATGGGATTAGATAATTTTGCACCTTTTCGACAACATGGAATTAGAAAATTTTGCACCTTTTCAAAAAAATGGAATAAGAACATTTTGAATCTTTTCAAAGACAGAATTCGAATATTTTGCACCTTTTCAAAAACATGTAAATTGGACACTACATTGCTGAAAACATTAAATCAGAACTTTTTACGTTTTTCGAAAACTCCTAACTAACATTAGACGCATGTTTCTCATTTTGTTTTTATGACATTTTATGGCTCATTTTGATTGTAGTTTAAATTGGATATAGGTCATTTTGGTTCTTTACAGACGATATTCGTATATCGTAGCTTGGTCACTTATTCATTTATTCATATAGCACTATTTTAAAATCGTCACGTTGGCCATCCGGAAGTCTAAGTTTAGTTGTGTTATTTTTGTTCCAGGAAAGGAACAAAGAATATGTTACGAAAATCACTACGCTTAAGACTGTAATCTAAATCCATTGTGGTATTTTTTTCTACTATTTATGACTGTTACTCCTATAAAAAATGTATTTCTAAGAAAAGAGTTTATGTATTACATATATACATATTTATATAACTAAATCTTTTTGACAGGGACTATAGTACTACTGACGGCGACGGCACTGGTTCTGCCTTGGTGATAAGTAATGTAGAAAGCCTTTGAAAAAATGATAAACACGAAATCAGTGAAGATATCTGAGCAGATTGAAGGCTAGCCACCTCTATGTCTTGTATGTATGTATATCCATGTATTCATCTTGACTGATA
Organism: Dicyrtomina minuta; assembly: GCA_949802685.1. Taxonomy (NCBI): domain Eukaryota; kingdom Metazoa; phylum Arthropoda; class Collembola; order Symphypleona; family Dicyrtomidae; genus Dicyrtomina; species Dicyrtomina minuta. Next base: position 50,641,164 of record OX461811.1, on the reverse strand, counting down.
AATTGAACATAAACGCCGTATCGTAAATTGACATAGCTCCTTCTTCTGTATTTTAAGGATCCCTCTTTTCAATAATGCTACAACCAAGTACCAAGTGTACTGCATAATAACACTCACACATTCGAACATTCTGTTATAATTAAAACATTTTTTATTATAGTCGTTTTTGTAAAATTGTTTTATGCCAGAGATATAAAACAATGTACATACGGTGGTTTAACAGTTGGGCAGGTAATCTATCAGTACTCCTAGTTTTAATGTCCGCACAATATCATGTTGCTAACAATAAAAAAAATATACAAACATTGAAAAATGCAGTGGTCTTTCTCAAATGATTATCAATAAGATTACTGATAGAAATCGTAATCGTGGTCATGGTTATTGAACTCAGCGACTCTAAAATATTTTATTTACGAGTTTTTGAAATGTGCAAAATGTTATATTTAAGGGTTTTTGAAAAGTGCAAAATTGTTTATTTGATAGGTTTTGAAATGTGCAAAATGTTATATTTTAAGGGTTTTTGAAAAGTGCAAAATTGTTTATTTGATAGATTTTGAAATGTGCAAAATGTTATATTCAAGGGTTTCTGAAAAGTGCAAAATTGTTTATTTGAAAGATTTTGAAATGTGCAAAATGTTATATTTACATGTTTTTAAAAAATGCAAAAAGGGTTTTATTCACATGCTTTTGAAAAATGTAAAATGTTCCATTCTTTCAAGACCATGATATTTTTTTAGTTTAAAGACAGTGCATTTTATTTTAAGCTTAAAATTTAAATCTTTCTTAGACGATGTAATACACATTTGGTTTTGAACTATAGGTATAGATAAGAAATCACAGCAATGGGGAAACAGTTCCAACTCAAACCATATATCTACAACAAAGCCACACGTACTAAATACAAAAACGACTATCCACATATGTTGTGTAATATGTATATAGCCCATGGCAAGTATGTCACCCTGGGAAAAACACGCAAAACATTTATTAGGGAGCATTGAAATTTATTATCTCAAAAGCTATGAATGTTCCATTTACAAAACCACACACCGCACCGAGACCGACCAGCACAGCACTCCTCTCACACCACCACACTCCATGAGTTCAATATATGACTACGATTAGAGGACATAATATAATAAAAGGGAACTAGAAAGGAAATATACGTGGCCATGCCATGCCCTACCATGCCATAACCCGTTCTTTCATTTCATTAACCATCACCACACACACACCACTATAAATACTAAATACATTTTGATAAAAAATCATAATTGTTTATCTCTCCATTCTACATACAATTTTACAATTTACATGGAAATTGTGTAGGATTTGGGTTTCACGTAATCCTAATCGTAATCGTAATATCGTATGTCCAATGTTTCAGGAAAGGGCACAAACACTGGCACAGCCACTGCCACAATAGCTACCATTTCCAACACCGACACCCCCGACCACTGCACTAATTTAATATATATATTGATATACGTCTCGGTAAAATTCTTTAGTTTAAATTTAATCCTACTTAGGATAAAATATATCGTCTGTGAAGAGCCAAAATGACCCATATCCAATTTAAGCTAGAATCAAAATGAGCTATTTCATAAAAAAAATGAGAAACGTGCGTAAAATTTTAATTGCGGGTTTTTAAAAATTGTAAAATTTTCTATTTGCATATTTTTGAAAATTGCAAAATATTCTATTTGCACGCTTTTGAAAAGTGGAAAATGTACTATTTACATGTTTTTAAAAATTGTGTAAAATGTTCTATTTACATGATTCTGAAAAGTGTAAAATATTCTATTTACATATTTTTGAAAAGTGCAAAATATTCTATTTATATGTTTTTGAAAAGTGCAAAATATTTTATTTACATGTTTTTGAAAAGGGAAAAATATTCTATTTACACGTTTTTGAAAAGTGCAGAATATTCAATTTAAATTCTTTCAAGACATGTTTCAATAATTTTGTAAATGATAGTGAACTAACTTGTACAGACATAAACTTAATATATACATTTTGTTTGGTGCAATATTTTAAAAAGAAGAAAGGCTGACGACAACACACAATAATTTAACAGTTTATAAGACCTATAAAATAATTATAAATATTAGCAACATCTATGCATTTTTGCATTTTATCGTTAAGACATAATCCTACCGAAGATCAAACTATACTTTGTATGTAAACGCACTATTAATTGTAATTTAAAGGGGTTGTAAGGGCTTAGGCCAGATATCAACCAGATGAATAAATATATCTTTAATAATTTTGTAAATAGTAGATTTTTTTCTAGCTACAAATGGATATGGGTCATTTTGTTTCTTCACAGACGATATATACATTAATAGATGAAATTATTATGGGACCAGTGCCAGTGGCAGCGCGAACTCGCGTTATAATAAACACTCGTGTTTGTAAGGGCCTGCATATGTACAACAATTGGCATTATTCTCAGCATGAGTTCCAGTATCGTGCAATAGAAAATTGTATATATGCACCTACTTACATGTAAATTCCTTCGTTGGTTTTGGTTTTAGTTTATAGGCTTGGGTTTCAAGTTTTAGTTTTAATTTGAGTTCCTCTCTAAATGAAGCCAAATTTGCCTAATGACTATGACTTTTATTTTAATTCCTCATACTATACTCATTAAGGTCAGGATTCTGACTGAGGATGGGGATGGGATAGGGACACAAGTCCTGTCTGTGTCTGTTTGTATGTGGAGGACAGTGGGACAGAGACAAAGAGAAAGTTGTCCTTTATTCTCCCCGCCCACTACTCCACACTCCTGCTGATGCTGATGCTCTGCAACCTCGCTCCTCGTTTAATGAGACTTTCTCCTGTATCCAACTCCTAACAATGTGTATAAATATATTATATGTAATTATGCTTAGAGAGAGAGAGAGACTAGACGGGGACACGAGAACACGACCAACCAACTTATTTTCTTAGGCTTCGTGTTCGTCTTGGTCTTGGACTTGGCCTTGGTCTTTTTGAGTATATAGAAGATGTCGCCAAGTTTTGCTTACATTGCATGCATCCGTGACTTTAGTTTGGGTCTTTTGGTTTGAGTTGGAGAGCTGGAGATGAAATGAAATGAAATACAAGAAACATTATTACTCTTTTTCTCAGAACTAGAACCAGCACCAGACCAGTAACTTGTATAAGTTATGGACCTAATTTAAAAGATGAGGGGGAACGGATAGAGCCTTTTGCAAATTCAGCTACTACTAATACACATCGTCTGTGAAGAACCAAAATGACTCATATCCAATTTAAGCTACAATCAAAATGAGCTATGTCATAAAAACAAAATGAGAAATATGAGTAAAATATTAATTAGTAGTTTTTGAAAAGTGTAAAATGTTCTATTTACATGTTTTTTTCAAAATGTAAAATGTTCTATTTACATGTTTTTTTCAAATTGTAAAATGTTCTATTTACATGTCTTTTTCGAAGTGTAAAATGTTCTATTTACATGTTTTTTTCAAAGTGTAAAATGTTCTATTTACATGTCTTTTTCAAAGTGTAAAATGTTCTATTTACATGTTTTTTTCAAAGTGTAAAATGTTCTATTTACATCTTTTTTTCAAAGTGTAAAATTTTCTATTTACATGTTTTTTTCAAAGTGTAAAATGTTCTATTTACATGTTTTTTTCAAAGTGTAAAATGTTCTATTTACATGTTTTTTGAAAAGTGTCAAATGTTCTATTTAAATGCTTTCAAGACCTATTTGAATATTTTTGTAGATAGTAGATATTGCTTCTAGTTAAAAATGAAAATGGGTCATTTTGATTCTTCACAGACGATATAAGTATAATGATGAGTGTAACAGCATTCCTTTGTTAGTCTGTGTTCTGATCTGCCCTATTGATATACTCATATAGCTGGAGTGCTATGCAACGCTCATTTGGAAAGTATGGCATAGCAGCAAACATGGAAATTTTACCCACTAAAGTGAATACTCTTCTACTCCTTTTGCTGTATATATATTAACGTTACGTAAGCATTTAAACGTTTGCGCACTTTATTATAAAAAAAACAATGCACTGTGACTTTGTATTACAAACACTATGAAAAAACCATTACCAGACAGAGTAAAAAATAAAATGACAAATTAAGAATTACTTAAATATTTCATTCAGCATTGCGGTGATCCTTTCTATTTTTTTCTGGTAGCAATGCCGGTCGTTGATATAAGACTTGGTCACAAGGCCACTTTAAGCCAGCTGCCAAATATACATACATAGTGAGTAAGACATTACTTATTTTCTGCACAGTTGACTTGCCAGTAATTCTTTTTGTTTTTCTTGTTCTCAAGTTAGAAGTTGTATGAACAGAAAAATATTTTAAATGGTGTAAATATAAATATTAAGCTTACACTTTTTTCAAAAGTTTTAAGCGTTTTGAAATTAAAATGAAAAATGTTTTTTAATAATTTATTGCAAAAATATTAAAAAAGAAAGTAAAAATGATGTAATACTTTTCAAACTAATCTGCATGCAAATAAACTATTTTTTTTTGCAATTTAATATTTATAAAATAATATTATACCTCTGCCGATGACGACAACGACAACGATTCCAACTTGATGAGATCTTTTATGCCAAAAAAAAGAAAGAAAAAAATCCATGTAAACCCTAAAGCTAAAGCCTAAGCCAAATCAAAATATTTTCCCTATGAATGTAGGTAGGTACCTATCTAAGCTTACCTCTAAAACTCAACTTTCCAGAGAAACTTTCTCCGTCAATTCCTGTCTCTTCCTGGCACATTCATACTCTTTTAAAATGACATTCATAGTGTATGTATGATACGAATCTATTTCATTCAAACCATCTCCTCTCAGAACTGATACCTATGACTCTACGATGAGTTTTTTTTCTGGGGTTGGGTATAGTGGTGTTGGTGCTATATTTGGTCTGGGTCTGGAGTCTAGAGTCTCGAATCTAGATCTGCTAGGAAAGTAAAAAGAAAGTTGAACTATTGACTCCAGTCCTCGTCTTTCTTGACTTCATAACCAAAAGAAAAAAACGAAACCAAAGTAAACCAAAGCCAAGCCAAAGGAAGGCATATATACGCGAGGCCGGGGCCGGAGTCAGTAGCAAACCAAGATCAAGACACGAAAACGGAGGCAACGCAAGGGAAAAAAACTTGGGGCTTCCCCTAATACTTCACTTCACTCACTCAATCTTGTTTTTCTGTGGACCATAATACCTACAGTCTACAACCTACAACCTTCCCCGTAGATACATCGATATTTCTTCCCTATATATTTCCTTTCACCATGTAAGTACCCCCATTTATAAGTTTACCCATGTATGCCTACCTATTATGTGTGTGTACACGTACAGCAAACCTACGAATTTGGAAATACCCACTGATAGAGCGTCAGCGTATATACTTCCCAAAAGGAATAAAGGCACCTTATATATATATATCCAATGCCAAAAACGAAGAACCCAACTCAAGAAGACACTGCCACACAGGGCGAGATAATGTGGCCAGCGCAGGCAGCCCCCGCTGCTTGCTTTTTCTCAAAACAAGTAATAAAACATTTAACATTTTTCAAAAAACATGTAAATAGAACATTTTACATTTTTAAAAAACATGTAAATAGAATATTTTACACTTTTCAAAAACATGCAAATAAATTTGTTTGCCATTTTCAAAATCATGCAAATAAAACATTTAACACTTTTCAAAAAACATGTAAATAGAGCATTTTGCAATTTTTAGAAACAAGTAAATACAAAATTTTGCATTTTTCTAAAACATGTAATTTACAATATTTTAGTTTATCAAATAAAATCTAGAATAGAAACCCCAAAACGGTGGTTTTTGTATGAAAACAAATGGCTGCCTAAAATAAATTCCTTCGTCCGGCCCTGCTACCACACATACGTACTTTTGAATCCAAGTATCTACTTGCCTATAGAGAATTATACATGTACGCCTATCAACTATGGAGGAGGTAAAAGAACTAGACAGTAAGGCGGAAGATAGTAGCTACATAATATGTGGAAGGGAAAGTGAGGCTGATTTCTCGGATTCCCCACATTCTCCCCACTTCACTTTCTCCCTAGTCTAGAATTCGATCTCTTGATGAGTCATGCAGGAGCAGTCCACAGACTCGGCTAGAAATGGGGAAGGTAGGTGCTCAGACTCGTGACTGCATTTCCGCAGACACATACACACACAGAGTGAGAGAGAGAGAGAGATAATAGTAAAGTAACATGCTATCCCCATTTCCATTTCCATTCCCATCCTTATGTCATTTCAGTCTCCATTCTACTCATACGCCGTGCTGTACCACACTATACCATCCCAATGCCATTATGTTCGATTCAACTGTTACTGTATGCACATACACTGTTATGCACAGTGTGACTCTCCTGCACATAAGTATAACCAACAATTTGAACTGTTACAGTCGCAGTCCCACGACGAAGAGAGCGAAAATGAAAACGACAACGACAACAGGAGTGAGTGCCCTGACAATGAATACTGTCCACTGTCGATGTCGACCGCGTTCCTATGGTTCTGGATGATGCTCTGGCTCTGGCCAGGCTACATGTGTAGTGGTACTGGTGGAGTGGCAGTGGGGGTCTCTGTCCGTAGTAGTGGTGGCATGGTGGTTCCTAGACATAGAATAGAAGTAATAGTATAATAGTTGTAAGTTGTAAACATGATACGAGTCATTCCATCTCCATCGGAACCCATACAACAACCAAACAAATACAGATCCACAGATCCGGATCCAGATCATGCAACTTGCAACTGCTATTGTGTACAAAAATGTAGCGAGAGTTGATATGCTTCTGGTTAGAGGCTTTCTAAAGCGGCTATGCCCAACTCAGAAATAATCTATATAATCTACCACGGACAGGTACTAGGACGCCGACCACCAATGGAGACTTTCTCTGTTTCTGTCACTGTCTCGAGTCTGTGAGTTGGTGCTGATGTTGTAGTCAACGGTTCTTGGGGACAATGGTGAGGTGTGTGTACCTCCTATATCTATAAGGTGCCAAATACCTATACCTATACGTATACGCATATGCATATAGCTCTTCCCTATGGTCAGGACCATGTGAGTGAGAACAAAAACGACAACGAACAGAAGAGAGGAGAGGGAAAGTTTGGAAGCGTTTTTGAGAAAATCCCAAATTTAAACAATGTGGAAAAGTAAAGCTCATTTATCTTAATTATGTCACGATTTATATACAAGACATTTTCCTCAATTAGTGTTCACTGCTATCATCATTACTGTCTATAGACGGGGTAATAAAATGGTTCAGACTCGTCTCCATTTTCTACTTTCTCCACAATTTATATTTTCATCACATCCCTAAAGACTTTCCAATGCTCATTATATCACATTTCCCGGAGCTCTCAATATGTAATTCCTCCAGAAATCCACCATTTTGAGAGTATCCATGTAATTACATTACTTTACGTATAATTATGTAGAATGTAGATCGAGTCTGCGACTGTATGTATGAGACATACGTTGCTGGCCCTAGTCCTGCTACAGACCATGGTACTGGCCTTTGTATTGCACTCAAAAATTTTAAATGCAAAGAATAAAGATATTTATTAATAATGTGATGAACTATGCAAAAGTAGTAGGAGCGACAAGGAACAACGGTTTCTATGCAGAATTCTGTAGTCATCATTAAAAAAACAAAAATATTTGCAAGTGTACAAAATCAGGGCCGAATAATGCGGCCAGCGCAGGTAGCACCCGCTGCTTGAATTTTCAAAAAACATGTGAATGGAACATTTTGCAGTTTTCAAAAATATTTAAAAAAGTATATTTTGACTTTTCAAAAACATACAAATAAAATTTTGTTGTACAATTCAAAAACATGGAAATAAAACATTTTCCACTTTTCTCAAAACATGTAAATAGAACACTGAGAACTTTTCTGAATCAAGTAAAAACAACATTTTGTACTTTTCTAAAACATGTAAATACAACATTTTGCTTTACAAAAGAAAATCATTATTAAAATCAAAATGGTGGTTTTTGTATGGAAACAAATTGCTGCCTAAAACCAATTTCTTCGTCCGGCCCTGTACAAAATAAAGGATTTCCCTCAATTGATGTCATCAAAAGTCCCAGAGAATGACTAATGAAATGGGAGTGACGTATTTCGTATTTCGTGGATGACGCTTTACAGCACTATTGCAAAATGCAATAAAATGACTTGTAGTCTATGAATGTAGTGACAATTTATGTAGTCGTTTTTCCTACGCTTATATGGAACTCTCCTCAGAACAGAAATGAAACGTTGAGTATAGTTTCCTCCAGCAAAAAATTATGTTAAAAGTGGACTGGCGAGAGGTAAACGTGAAAAAAAGTATATACAATTGTTTTGAGAGTGTAGTAAATAGAAAGTAGAAAGTTGGGAAAAGTAGTGAAAAAATAATTTGTGTTTTATATCATATGAAATGGATCCGGCTCACCATTAAATATCAAAGCGGAGGTCTGTGAACAATAAGAAATGTCTCCTATGGATACCATCTCTATGTCGCTTGCTCCTCAAGAAGAAAGAGGTCAAGCGGATTTTTTTTCCATTCTTTTTGGTATACTTTCGAACCACAAGAGAGAGAGAAAAAAAGAGAGAGGCTACGTGAGCCAGATATTTATTTGCCATGTAGTTTTGTTGTCTTCAGATTGTTTTTTGTTTTAAAAACTCAGTGGATATATACATACTATATAAGGTAAGACAACCCAAGAATGTAGGTAGGTTCTTTAATACATTTAAAGTGCATGGGATCGTTCGCCTTTTTATTTTCCCAGTTGTTTCTTTTTGGTGGTCTTGTAAGAGACCGATAGAGTTTTTTGAAAACTGAATTCTGCGTCCAAATATTCACTCATTTATTATATATTATTATATGCTATATAGCGCTGCGGCAACGGTAACGGTTACGGTTACGGACAAACTTGAAAGAATAAAACAACAACAGTGCTGAGACCATCTGTAATCGAAATAAATCCTGACTTAAGATTTTTTATCTGCCCCCAGAAAGAAGAAATATTGCGATATTTTTTATACTCACGTTTCACTAACTTGTACACTCAAAATTCATACCTCTTAAGTGCATTAGGACAATACGTGTGAATGCATATCGTCTGTGAAGAACCAAAATGATCCATATCAATTTAAAGCTAAAAACAACATCTACTATCAACAAACATATTGAAACATGTCTTTAAAGTATTCAAATAGAATATTTTACACTTTTCAAAAATATGTAAATAGAACATTTTACGCTACTCAAAAACATGTAAATGTAACATTTTACGCCTTTTAAAAACATGTAAAAGAGAATTTCACGCTTTTCAAAAACATGTAAATAGAAAATTTTACAATTTTCAAAAACTCTTAATTAACATTTCACGCATGTTTCTCAATTCGTTTTTAGGACATAGCTCATTTTGATTGTAGCGTAAATTGGATATGGGTCATTTTGGTTCTTCACTGACGATATGAGTCCTTATGTGGCTCCCTTGTTTTTATGATTCCCATCACAATTGACAGATATGTAGAGATATCTTTACATCTTATTTATACGAACGCTACAAAAAGCCAGCGTACAAAACCATTATTTCCTCTATGACATTGCCTACAATTTTGAGGGTGACAAGGCCGATCCTGATATTAATGCGAGTGCCAAGCTTACCAAAAAAAATCTAAGGCGTTGTGCGGGACTAGAGCAATTTGACTCTCGTTAGAAATGGTCAGTTTCAGACATTGCAGATTCTTTTAGTGTACAAGAGTTTCAAAATTTCAATAATACAATACGAATACACTCACACTACACTTGAAATCTGGAGCTCTGAAATAGGGACTAGAACTTTTACTGTCCATCTACCCTTCACCGCAAAGGCACTCAAACAAAAGGAAAATCTATAAATGGTTCTACAGTTTCTGGCTTTGTGTCAGCAACGGGCAGAGACAGCACACAGACAGACGTGGCCATAGTCAACATAAAACTTGTACTGGTGCCAGTCCCTATACCGTAGTCACAGGACCAGGACCAGAAAAAGGACCAGGACCAGAACTATAGCCGCCTGGGCCTGGCCCACATGAATGCACAAAGCATGAAAAGACATGAACTAACTTGGAGGATGTGGGCGCAATTCGAGTGTAAACTTATTGGTGTAATCTAACATAGTTGAGCAGCATTACATTTACAACATTGAAACATTCATGTTCTGCCCAAGAAGCTGAAACCTAAAAAGGAAAATCCTACATCGTGATCGCGTACATGGTCGTCGACGTCAAGCCAGGAGCAAGGAGCGAGCAACTAGTCGTGTGGAAGCAATAAGTTATCGATGTCGTTCATTCATTCAGCGTGGAGAAAGAGAGAGAGAGAGTGGATGTTGATATGGAGTAAGTAGTAGGATAGGCTAGTCAAAGACTCTTTAACTACGAATTATGGCCTTAACTTCTTCAGTCAAGATTGGATAGAAACTTAGAATTGGTTTTCGTTTTTTGGTTTTGGCATTGGCAACTTTCACTTAATCGGCTTTCGTTATGTTATTTTATATGCTTATATGTACACATGACTCCTACGTTCCAGTTTAAAAAAACATCTAGCATCCATTTATCAACTTTAGAAAAGTAACAGAAAAGAAATTTGCTACGTTGATAATCGTAGCTAAATTACAGCTTAAAAGACAGGTTTTTTCACATTAAATCTGTCATTAACGAACTTTTAAAATGTGGCAAATTACTACAAAAAAACAATATATTAAAATAAAAAGGCTACATGGACTGCTGTAATTAAATATTAACGATTATCATAAGGGATTAACAACATTTTTCAAATTTAAATTCTACATAAATTATCCAAAAAAGTAATAAAAAGTCTCAACATTTAAAATACGCGAGTGATTTATAGCCATTTTATCAGTACATTACTCAGGCCAACGCGTTGGAAAAATTGTTGACAGTACGGTTTAGGCCGTAACCGTAAGCGCCTCACGTAACAACAAAAACACAACATTGATTTCTCCATGAGTAACTCAAGCCCTCTCTCTCCTACTCTAACAGTAGTATGTAAGCAAATAGAAATTCAAGAAAATGAAAAACCAGTAAAAAGTGTGACTCATATGAAACTGCAGAATGCAGAAAGAAAATCTAAACCTGACTGAAACGGAGAAAAATGAATTCACCGCAATTTGAAGAGTGAAAGCCACCTAGCGCTCTAAACCAGAACTGTATCTACTTTCTCCTAGTCATTCCCAGGAAGGCTGCTAGAGGGATCTTAAACGGGAATGGAAAGCAGCATGATTCTCTGGGTGAAAGTTTCCATGCGTACTTTCCGTGTAGATTCCCGCTTCTGGAAAATTGAATCAAAAAATTGTTGTGTTTCACTCTAAATAACAAGAAGATCAATTGGTAGAGGTCAGTGCGGTTTAGAGATTTTTACTTCGATGTAATTTTCTCTGCTGACATCCTCATCATGAGTTGCACAGAATCAAAAGAGAAGGTCAGTGATTTTATTTTTCAATCTATATTTTTTATTGGCGGCTGGCTTCGGCTTGGGCAAGTCATTTCTAAAGTAAATGTACATAAAGAAGGAAAAATCCTAACGCTCATATCCGTCAAATTACATCATTCTGGGCGGGCAATAAGGCGGAAAGTTAAAAGGGGAAGCTGAAAATCGAAATCGAAATTTTTTTGGTGAAAGAAATGAAGATTTGATTTCGGATATTATATGTAATAATATATAATACTAATATAATTTAAAGATGAGAGAGCTAAACTGAACTGGGATTTGAGTTGAAATCGGATTTCCGCATTGATGTACCTACGTACCCATACTCATAGTTGCACTTCAACCAAATCGAACAAGTATTTCTCGGACTGTGCGGCTAAAGCTAAAAAGTCTGTAATAAATAGTATTCCTTTTCCTTGACATTAATTCTATGTAGCTTATTAAGTAAAATCGTTTCTAACCACTGCACTGGATCACTGTATTCTACATCACTTCTGCCATATGTGGCGTTTCTTTTACCGTATGAAACTTTCACTTTTTCCAATGTAAAGTCCTATCAATATATCTTTTTAATACTTTTTTATGTAACAAAATTAATTGGGTAATCCATACACTTAATCAATATTGAGCATTGCTGCCTTTCTACTCCTTACGTATTTAAAAAGCTGTGGCACAATCCCAAATTGATGCAGCTCTGCTTCCAAATGCTTTAACTGTGATCGAACTCAAAGAAAAAAGTTGCTTCAGCAAAAATTATTTAAAAAATGTAGGTTATGACTGACTAAGATGGAAATCACTATACCTGTAGGAATAAGACCTTTAACATTTTTATTAATTTTCTATTATATAATCATTTCAAAATTGTTTGAAATTATTTCTACCTATTTTCATGATTAATAATTTCTATGTAAATTTCTATTTTATCTTAAGCTAGATTGGTTACAAATTTTCTCTTGTAGTTTTCGTTTTCGATTTTCGTATTTTCTAAAAACTTAATATACACATATCGTCTGGGAAGAACCAAAATAACCCATATCCATTTGTAGCTAAAAACAATTTCAACTATCAACAAAAATATTTACATATGTCTCGGGACCAATTAAATAGAACATTTTGCACTTTTAAAAAATATTTAAATACAACAATTTACACGTTTCAAACACATGAGATTAGAAAATTTTGTATCTTTTCAAAAACATGGAATTAGAACATTTTGCACCTTTTCAAAAACATGCAAATAGGACATTTTACATTGTTGAAAAACATGAAAAAAGTACATCTTACGTTTTCCAAAACTCCTTATTAACATCTACGAATGTTTCTCATTTTGTTTTTTTGACATAGCTCATTTTGATTCTAGCTTAAATTGGATATGGGTAATTTTGGTTCTCTACAGTCGATATAAGGAATATATATCTAAAACCCAGGTTAAGCAACATAGACTAGATGATGAGTGGATGGAATTGCGAATTGGGACTCAAACAAAAAGTAGAAGTAAAGGGAAAAAAAGTAAAATCAACAAGCCTATAATTCATATCATATTGTTTACGCTCGTGAAATTTTAAAGAGCGCCACCAGCACATATGACATATAGATCCATACCCAAAAAACCCACAACTCCAGCCCAGTGTCTACAGTTCACATTTTTTGTCAGTCCACAATAAACAATGGCCAACGGTGAAGCGGACTGAGGGACATCTAAGTTTTCAATCAAGATATGAAACAAACTTGAGTCAATAAATAAAGCAATCTGGATAAACACTCAACGTTTCTGTCAGGGCACTTTGGCATTGGTCATCCCCTTGCCAAGCCATAACTAAGACCAACAGATGATGCAGGTCATAACTCCTACGGGTTCAAATACAGAATCGTCGTCGTTGGTCGGTATAATAAAAAATATGTATAGGAGGACTGGAGAATGCGAGGACGAGGACAGTGGCCACCCTCTAGAATGACATGAGAAGAAATTGGAAAGGATCAATCTATAGTTCGAGTCTTATGCTATAGCTATATACCACTATCATTGTAATACCGCGTATCCGTGAACTGAACCAAAACCATATATTCATCGCTAGCCGTAAACCATAAGCTCTGGCTTCGGTGAGACGGAAAAAAAGAGACAAGGGGCAATTCACCAATTTTGTGGGATATATAGAAATGGCTTGGAAATAAAATAAAGTTTACCAAGTATGACACAAATGGTGTATTTCACTCTCTCGGAAGATTAATATAAGATTCTGAATCCGTTTTTCCACGTTTCTAGACTTCCGTGTTTTCGTTTTGTCATTTCCCTACTTCTCCCTGTATTCCTGTCTTTCCTTACTTTGTCTTCATCTATTACGTTAGGCCTTGTTTTTTTGTATTAGTAGGCACTCACCAGTTTTGGAACGAACATATACCTAGATAGGTCCGCTGCGTATTAATGCCATATCTTCTCCGCCTATGAGTTTCCTGCTATACTTAATATGTGGCGGAAATGTTCTGCAACTTAAGACTAAAAGACTCCATCACCAACACCAGTCACCAGCTGCAGGATGGGCAGTAAGATAATACAGGAGCGGAAAAGAGGCTAGTTTTTGGCATTGGCAATAGTATTTAGTAAGGTAATCCTTCCCAGGGCCGGATAATGCAGCCAGATACGCTTTATGCTTATTTGTTATATTTACATTATATATATAATTGTAATTTGAGTTATGCTTAACGCTGCCTGAATTTTCAAAATACAAGTTAATGGAACATTTTCTACTTTTCAAACCTATGCTATGTAAAAAGAACATTTTGACTTTTCAAAAACATGTAAATAATTTTTGTTTGCACTTTTCAAAAACATGAAAATAATACATTTAACATTTTTCTCAAAACACGTAAATCGAACATTTTGCACTTTTAAAAAACATGCAAATTGAATATTTTGCACTTTTCAAAAAACATCGAGATACAACCTTTTGATTTAGTAAAGAAAATCTTCAAAAAAATCAAAATGGTGGTTTTTGGTATGGAAACAAATTGCTGCCTAAAAGTTATTTCTTTGTCTGGCCCTGGTCCTTCCGATACTTCAGTAGAATAAAGACAAAATAGTCATATTTAATTCTTTTTTAACAATTATGCTGGATTTTTTTCTATGTAAAGTATATAGTTAGGTTGCTTGCGGATAGGCCAAAATATTGGAATCAATAGGTATATACCCTGCCCTGGTGTGTGCAGATGGAAACACTAAAACTGGCACACTGCGTGTAATGAATGCCACATGATAAATACATTCACGTCTACATTCCAGTAGCTATTTTTCTCAAAATAAAATAAACCGAAAAAATTCTTTCACTTATTACATTTTCCTTTAATAAAGACTCCGATTCAAATTAAAGTATAGGGAAGTAAATTTACATAATTCATTAAAAATTACTGACACAGTATAGCCCCAAGACCAAGACCAAACGAATATTCATGTATCCACGTACCTACCTGTATCTATATTACTATCACTTCCCAAAATTTCACAGACTGTAAACTTTAATTGCGTTTTAAATTACAAGCATGCATACTCATATTTATCACATTTGAGGGAAAGTATGGCGATGACCCAGACCAAAACTAAAACCAAAACTAAAACCGAAACCAAAACTGAAGGAAGTTTCTCTCTGCCTTTTGAACAAAGTGCACTTGAAAATTAATACATTTTTGAGGTCGTACAGCTGATGCTCACCACATTCAGCATGTAGATCATTCATACGAAGTACAGACATATTTTAGTGCTAAACTTTTAATAAGTAAAATTTAATCTCATCATCACATGTAGACTTTCTACAGCGCCATGAGGCACACTCCGCACACACACACACACACTCACACTCACAAGAAAAGAGATAAAAGATTGAAGTTACCAAGAAGGAGGACTATATGTACAAGTATATGTATGCCGTATATAGTACCACTTGACGTTTTTACTGCACAGACCATGCATAAATACTATATATACATTATGTAAGCTAAATACGTGAGGACTATATCGTCGGTGAAGAATCATTATGTCGTAAGTCCAGTGCCCGTCTACAATTATTCTGTCGCAAGTCTATTCAAGTGGTTGCTGCACTTTTCAAAAACATGAAGATAAAACATTTTGCACTTTTTAAAAACATGTAATTAAAACATTTTGCACTTTTTAAAAACATGTAAATAGAGCATTTTGCACTTTTTAAAAACATGTAAATAAAACATTTTGCACTCTTTAAAAACATGTAAATAAAACATTTTGCAATTTTCAAAAACATGTAAATAGAGAATTTTGCACGTTTTAAAAAGCAGTTTTGAAAAGTTAAAAATGTTCTATTTGCATGCTTTTCAAAGGCGCAAAATGTTCTGGAAATGGAATTTTTATGACGTCTTTTGTGTGCGACCTCTAAGTGTACGTCATGAGTACAATACCACCCCCACCTAATGCATTGGAAAACGTGGAAGCGACCTCGACGGCAGCTACCAATTGAATGGACTTGCGAAAAAATGATTTTATACGTTTGCTGGACTTACGACAGAATGATTCTTCACCGACGATACACCGTTTATTTTTTCATCATTAATGATTCATTTTTACAAAATTTATCACCACTATTTCCACATTTTCTCTTCAAGGTTACAGCTCATATAAAATTTATGTTTCAAAAACAAAGCTAAAATCATACAATGGAAATTAACGGTGCTGCCTCCTTTTTCATGTTACTCCGCTGTGTATAGAGGGATTTAATGCAAAATTAACTCATTTTAATACAACGAGGTGGACAACGACAATTATGGATACGCTTTTAAGGTACGATATCAATGATGGTGGTGAGATTTGTATATAATCAAATCTACCTTTCTATTATTTAAGCATAAAACTACTTTTATGTAGGCTTGACTCGTAAAGTCAGTTTATCCCAAATGACTAAAAATTTGCCAAGTAAAAGGCATGCTAGTTTTAATGGCGGCATTTTTTAATCTCAACCCAAAACGGATGCCAATTTTTGTCATATATGTAACCTATACATACCTACATTTATTCGATTCTCTAAGTTTCTATATAAGTAACGTATATAGAACATATGTACACAACCAGTTATATAAATACTCGCGATATAAAAATAGAAAGATCTTATATATTTCCATTAAAACATTTTTATAGTTCCGTAAAGTCTGCTGAATCTGATGTTTGATTGGCCCTTGGCCCACAGATAATTCAAAAAGATGTTATCATGGGAAGAAAAAGTGCTCATTTGGCATAGCGTAGCTTAGCAATGATAGATATCGATATCGGTATACCATATAGCACATATATAGCTCATTTCTACCGTAATTATAAGTAAAAATACTAGAGTTGTTTTCCTACAATATCTTTTTTCACCTACTTAATTCTCATGACTTTTACTCTTTTAGCCTAGCTATACCAAGTAGCATTTTTGTATTTCAAAAGTTTTGGTTGAATTGTGAATTGCAATATTTGAATTTCGAAATAAAGAAAATTGCAATTTTTTAAAAATTAAAGCAAGAGGTACCAATTTTGAAAAATAGTGTTCATATTGTCTGACCAAATAAAATGCATATGTGAAGAACCAAAATGACCCATATCCATTTTTAGCTAAAAACAATATCCACTATTTACAAAAATACTGAAATATGCCTTGTAAGCATTTAAATAGAACATTACGCAATTTTCAAACAATATGCAAATAGAACATTCTGCACATTTTATGAAAACATGCAAATTGAACATTCTACTTTTTTTCAAAACATGCAAATCGAACATTTTACATTTTTCAAAAACATGTAAATTGAACATTTTACATTTTTCAAAACCATGCAAATCAAACATTTTGCGCTTTTTAAAAACTCCTAAAATTAACATTTTACGCATGTTTGTCATTTTTTTATGACATAGCTCATTTTGATTCCAGCTTAAATTGGATATGGGTCATTTTGGCTTTTCACATACGATATGGAACATTAGAAACTTACAGCGGGACTGCAACAGCAGGCTTGCTTGCTGCTATTACTAGCCCATATTTTTATTTTATAATGCAGGTACGAATATTATAGGCTCAGTTAGACGCTTTAGGCTTTGTGTAACCTACTATCAGTCAGTACTCGCTGTTACACATAAAAGTCACAAGCCAAAATCAATTAAGCGCTCCATGGAAGTAAACATGGTAGTAAAACTTGATAATATTTCCATCAAATATCCTGCTCGATGAATAGTTGAACGCTCTCCACACCACACTACAGTACAGACTACAAAGGAACTACATAATATAGGGTTATCAAAGGAACTTTATTGCTTTATTTCAATGACCCTATTACTATTACTCTAGCTTGGCCGCTTGGCCATATTGCAAATCTAATATCTAACACAACCATATGAAATGAATTATATCCCCATTTATAAATTATATTACACGCCTATTATGATACCAATACGATATCAATACGTCAACGTCTAAAAATACGAGGATAGGAGATATGACTCACTATAATATGATTTGTATTTAGGTTTCTAGGGAAAATGATAGTCCAACATTCTAGACGGTATACGAGTAAAACGCAATATTGAAACGTAATTTCATACTACATTACTACCATTTCTATTACCACTGCATGCCCTGTGCTAGCATTTTTAATAATTTAAGACCAATCTGAATTCAAATCTAAATTGTGGTTTGGATCTGGCTGAAATTAATATGGAACTCGAAAACAAATATTAAAATGAAGATTAAAGGAAGTCGCATTACACAGAATCACAAAGTTACTAATATTCATTCATACTAAACACAAATTTGCTATTACACTGAAACAGAAGCCAGCCAGGGAGCAGAATGCTCAACGCTGAACTACTGTAAATACTGCGTGGATTTTTACCTAAACACTTTATTTTCACCACATCAATAATGAAACTAGGCTGTTAACATGGCAGCCATAGATTAGATGCGTTAGGTAAGGGATCTAAAAATTAAAAAAGATGAACTTAAATGATGTAAGCACAGAGACAATTTAAAATTGAAACTTTCGCAGTTTGTAAGAATTTAATTGTAACGTGCTTTTAAAAAAATGAAAATGAAATGAGCATGTTCTATTATTTCCCTTGGCGACTCTATTTACAAAAAGAAAAATTATAATCAAAAATTAAATCGTAAAAACGTGAAAGTAAAAAAGTGAAAGTAAAACAGTGGAAGTACAATTCTTAAAAGGAAAAGGAAAAGAAAAAGTATTTTTGAAAGTTGAAAGTAATGACTTGGTAATAAAAATAAATATAAACCATAACTATTATCGTGAATAGAAAGCAATGCACACTTTGAAGATGGCCATTTTTGTACTCACGATCTCTATTACACTATTCGAAATCTGACAATGCTTTCTCTCTCATGTTCGTCTTGGCTGGCGGTTAGTTTTGTGCCTGTTGTTAGAGAGGAGTTAGACAAAATCCAAAAAGAAAAAAATACAGAGAGTGAAAGTGAATATAGAAAGGCATGCGACTATAAAAATAAAAGGATTACAGTGCTAAGCATAATATTGCCGCATAAAAATCTCTCTTATTGCAATGTTATTAATGTTGACCATTTTGAACATCACTTGAGCAGTCAACTTCATGACAGTCTTTCAAGGTATGCGTATAGCAGATGCATGCGACTTTCTCTATAGAAAATCTAATGCAAAGAAATACATATACATAATATACACATGCATTAGTTGTACAGGACATACACAATACAAATACTTTCTAAGCTGAAATACTACAATAAAAATAAAGAGGTAATCCAAAGGCGCTTATATCAGTAAAAAAAACAACATAAAAATTCAACTATGTGTTGAAATGAGGTACTCGGACTAACAATAAGAATATGTATTATCGTTATTGTTATCGACACTGTGATCGTCATTTATTATTTCTTTTCATGCTTTTATACACTTTCCCCATGGAAAGAAACCACACGAGACACGAGGACATGGTGTTGGTACTCGACGGAGCATTTTTGTGCCGGTACTTAAATTTACGGTTAGCCGTGAATTCTAATGTAAGACGCGTACAGAAAAAAGCCAAATCCATTTTCACAGATATTATTATTTTGAAGGGTTGAGTCCCTCGCATAAAAATCATTGTGTCATTCATCATGGAGGGATCGAACAGAAACCGGAGAAATAGACAGTCCCTGTCATTTTCCCCACCAGTCTGTATTGATTTCCTAAGTTAAGTTTAAAGCAAAATCATACGGAATGAGTATTTTATGCAAGGATAAACCACGAGCAAAAGATTTATCGAAAAATGTCTTAACGACATCTCGATTGCTTTTTTTTCATCTCCCATTTCTTTCTTCGTCTTCGTCCCTTGCCACCGACCGCGACCGCGACCGCTCTTGCAGCCCACCTTCTTCAAGAATAGGATATAATGTGAAAAGTCCGTACTAGGACCCTACCATTCTTCTGCATTAGGAAGACAAAAGAAATCTCCCAATCCATTCCTATACTTATGGGGAGTTGGGGCAGTGCTTTCTCTTGGTAAAGTTTCCCTTTATCTTTGTATTAGTGGTATACGGTAAGACGTGGAAGTGGAAATGCAACAAAAATCACTAACCAATCTTGCCATGCATGCATGGTTTAAATGGTGAAATCAGTGTGTAGGGTAAGGAAGTGAAAGGGACAGTGTACAGGAAGTACCTACATATGATTGAGCTCAAGCCAAGTGGTAAATCTCCTGTGCAAAGTGCAACGAGTAGTTGGTTTGGTGCATATATACATTGTGGTTGATGTTTTAATACCTGCCTCGTGACCTAGTGTAATCATCAAAAAAATTTTAAGCATTTATTTAAGAGCAGTAATTTAATAAATAATTTACCATCAACTGTGTCGTTACAGGCATTAACGTTGGGTTTTATTCAAAAATAAAACATGTAGTTAGAACATTTTGTACTATTAAAATTCTAAAATAAGGCTGTAGCGTTTGTATCATTACTTCAACGATCGATCACGTGTAAGGGAAAGCTTAAGCTTCATGTTATCTTGCTAGAGATATCATCGACCATCTAGAAAGCAAAGGGGTCGAACCAGAAGTTTTCTCTTATCGTTAGTTACTATTGTGCAGACTGACGAGCTTCCTACACATTCTCTCACTTCTACGAGAGGGGGAACTGCATTTACTTTGAAGCTTGAGCTGATGCTTTATCTCTTTGTATTACCAGTCTCAGTCTCTTTTCAAAGCTGAAGCAGAAGCCTTAAGCGCACAGTCCATCCAGCTCCAACAGAGGTGGGAGTGGATGAAAGGAGCATCCGCATTCAAGATAAAAAATGTGAATGCAGAATGCAGCCTGAAGTTGACACTTGGTTAGATGGTCGTGGTCGTAGTGTGCATAATAGGTGCGGATGGGGGTGTGAAGGGCTAGGGTTATTGTCATTAAAATCTGTTCAAGAATATACGGAGAAGTACGACTACGACGCTGATCGTCTTTTGGCTGTGTAAAAAGGTCATAAATCTCCAAAGCTTTCACACCAAGACTATATAGTTCCACTACCCCACCAATGTACCATTGCATTTCCATATAGTTCTATAATATTAATACTAAAGCTTAAGAAGCTCACGAAAGCTTCTTTCCTTTCCTCCGCCTCAAGCATCTTACAATGTAGCCATTATACACTTGTCGATTGAAAATGCCATAAATTGCAATAGAATTTTGTATCTATATACGTAGCTTCATCGCAGGGTAAATTTTAAATTCAAAAATAAAAAAAAATCAAAGACCCTCCAAAATAAATAAACAGAAAGTATCCATTCACTTTCCAACTAAGGGCACTTTAGTTACGACGGGAATAAAAACATACTCCACCCTCTATTTTCCCATCGACTTGGATTTTGTAGGACCAAACCTTATGCATTTTGGTAGGTAATTATAAGTTTTCAAGGTAAAAAAAATGCGTTTAATTGCAAACCCCAATATTGCTAATACTTTACATACCTATATATGAAGCTATAAAAGCAGAGCTACGAGTAATGTTTAGGTTTTAGGTACTTTCACTTTTATATAAATCTTTTGTAAAAAGGAAACTTGTACCATGGAAATAAACAAATCATTTTTGACTGTCTTGAAATTAGACGAAGCGGGGAAAGTAAAGAAAGCCGCTTTCCTTCCATATTCAAATAAGTTACATATCTAATGCATGTTGAACATAAGAACGACAAGGACAAGGGCTTGCATGCCTCCATCACATCACCATCTTCTATCACCCTAACATTCTCTATTTTCATAATAAACTACCCACACACGGTTTATTCTGCAAGCTATCAAATGCAGCATGTTATATGTAATGATTCCCACAGCCACAATAATGGACACAATGGATAAAGTCTGCTTTTACTATAACTTGATGTTATAAAACCACTGCAGTGAGTTCAGCTTAAGTTACATTGGTTTTCGTGAGGTACTTTCCAACTCATGTTCCCATATCAACTTTCACCTACTCTCTCTCTCTCTCTCTCCAAGTTTTGTGTACTCACGTGGAAGAATACCACAGTGGAGGCAAATGTATTCAGTTGTTTGAAGTGTAGAGTGTAAGAACATATCTTGTGATTGTGTGTCTACCCCGTTAGAAAGTAAGCAGGAAGAGTTTTAGGGAAAGCAAGTAAAGTAGAAAGTAGTCACAGTCACATCCCTTCAAGGTTTTATCTACCAACATTCCCACGCAGCTTCCAATCAACATTAACAAAAATTATTATTGATCGCTGTATTACATTCAGTCCTGTCATTTTTGCCTTCATATTTATATTAAGTCCGCTCAACTTTTTGCTTACTTAATTGAGATTGCAGGGTTTTTATAGTTGCTTTACGTCCTTTTTGTAATACCAGTAATACCACCCAAATCCCAAATCCCACGTCGGAGTTTTAATATAGTTTAAAAAAATAATTTCGCTGCATAATATTGCTACGATTGCTAGGTAGAACACAGAGAACACAACAAAATAACACTGACAAATAAAAATATTTATAGGAACTAATTTCAAGGAAAAATTTGCGACTTTATACATTGCAAAATTATTTTTGGCAGAACTACTAAAACACTCACTTAGGGCCGGACGAAGGAATTGCCTTTGAGCAACAATTCTTTTTCAAGCAAAATCCACCATTTTGATTTTATTGATGGTTTTATTTGGTAAAGCAAAATGTTGTATTTACATGTTTCAGAAAAGTTTCAAATGTTCGATTTACTTGATTCTGAAAAGTGCTCAATGTTCTTTTTACATGTTTTGTGAAAAGTAGAAAATGTTTTATTTCCATGCTTTTGAAATGTGAGAACAAATTTATTTGCATGTTTTTGAAATGTACAAAATAATTTACTTGCATGTTTTTGAAAAGTGCAACATGCTCCATCTACATGTTTCTCGAAAATTCAGCCAGCAGGGGCTTTCTGCGCTGGTTCCATTATCTGGCCCTGCACTCACTGAGTGAGACTCATGAGACAGAAGAATTAATACAGACATAAATAAAAAATAAAAAAAACCATCATGCTTCCGAAAAGTTCACAACAAAATCTGGATTAAATTCAAGAAACTTTTTAGGTCAAGCATTTTATAATGTGTTTGTAAACTTGAAGTTTCAATGACTAAGGCATAGTCGCGTGTAAATGTACTCCTTCCCTCTTCCTCTTTCCCAGTAATCTGATCTGAAGAATAAAAATGTAGTCACTAATTCTTTTCCTCTCTCTAGCCGAAACGCCAAGACCACCACCCATGGTTTTAGTCTCTGAGTTATTTTACAGGAATAAATGGTGGAGTTAGTAAACTATCATAAAGTGCATAAACGTCAGTCTCTATAACTTTCCTGCTCGGTCCAGCGCATAGTGCATATTTCCAAGCCAGTTTGTAGCGAGTGTTCTCAGCTATAACTTTGGCAGTGTGATGGCACTTTCCATCTCACACGGTGTTTTAAATTTGAACAACATCACTATATAACAACGTAGGTACATGTATCTTTACACTAGAACCAACATCTGAAATATACAAACATACAATGATCATACATACTCAAGCAAAAAATAGGTCTAGAGTGTGCAGTCTCTATTATGTATATACTTATACAGGATGTGCGGACAACCGTGAGGACATAATACGCATAAGGACTCATGTGGAAGCTGATGTGAAGCGAGCCGTGAATTTTGTGCATTTTATTTTACTGGCGCTAGTAATGGTTCTGGTTGGTACTGGTACTGGTGCGGGAGCGGGTCCGGGTTCGGGTTGAAGAATGGGTTGGTTGTTATGGTGCCAACGGCGCGTCTAGCTGACAAAAAGCCTTCGTGGATGGTGGATAGTGAATGTATATGGGATGTTGATGTGCAATGGACTAGAACTTGCACAGTATTTTCCCCGCAGTGATGAGAAGTTAATCTTCTCTAAGAATCAAAAGATAAGCAAACTTCCATTTCTCCCATCACCCCCTCCCACGTTTTTACATTACCTATGTATATTTCACTCAGGGCCGGACGAAGGAATTGCTTTTAGGCAGCAATTTGTTTCCATACAAAAACCACTATTTTGATTTAATTGATAAGTTTCCTTGGTAAAGCAAACTTTCGTATTTATATGTTTTAGAAAAGTGTAAAATGTTCTATTTAAATGTTTTTGAAAAGTGCTAAATATTCAATTTGCATGTTTTTGAAATGTGTAAAAAAATTTATTTGCTAGATTTGAAGAGTCAAAATATTCTTTTTACATATTTTTTAAATGTTCCATTTACTTGGTTTTTGAAAATTCAGGCAGCAGGGGCTGCCTGCGCTGGCCACATTATCCGGCCCTGATTTTACTGCACATTGTATGTTTGCATAGAAGGACATACTAATCACCAATCAAGAATCTTGCTGCCGTGTGTTATTTGTGTAAAAATGTATCAAGTATCCGCAAAAAATACGAAACATTTTACAATGGACACAGCAATTGCAATACAATAAAAATTTTTTTTAAACAATTTTAAGCAAAAACTCTCCACAAGATTTTGCCTTGCAACACACTAATATTTTGAATTTAAAAAGAAAAAATTTTGAAATTATCATACCAACATTTTTTTAAAGCCTTACTTCCAATCTTCTGACTAAACCCACGGCCACAGCCAGAACCGGTATCAGGGACCATTACCATTATTACATGAGTGTTCATATTGCTAATATATAAAATTCCCCGCATTATTTATTTCATTCTCATACTGGAACACACAAGAAAACTCCATAAGTCTAAACCTACAATCATACCTATGTACAAGTTTCTTTCCTCCCTTCATCCACCCCCCCCCCCTCCAAAAAAATAAAAATAAAGTTATGTATTTTGGCAACAATAACAATAGAAACAGGAAGGGACACACACGAGTTCTCGCGTGCAAAAAAAAATACTCATGGAATCTTTTTCTAAAATGCAATAAAGTCTAGAGAGGTCTCGAGTTACGAGTTGCGAATATAATACAGTGGCACACTCAAAGGAGAACGATGTGTAATATGAATAGAAGGAATGGATTTTTTATGCAAACTCTTATTGCATTGTAAAGAAAGTTCGGATTCGGAACAAGTAAAGTATTTAAACTCTGTGGAGCATAAATAAAAAACTACTATGTATGCATGGAAACACAAAGTTGGGTCTCGTCCTCTTCGTTTTCTCTCCTTCCTATATTGTCATTCCTGTTGTCGTCCAAGTAGTTGACATTGCAGCCATTCTCAAGAGTAGACCCAAAGCCAGTACCAGACTAGAACCAGACTAGACTCCACTATGAATAGTATGAATGCAATATATTGTTATCGCCAGAATCAAAGCCAAGGAATGCCGAGGGAAAGCTAAAAGGAAAAAAAAAGGAAAACACATACACACACCAAGGAGAAAAAGGGATACATTTAAAGAGGTTAAAAAAAGTTCTAGTTCTAGTTTTACATTCTACTTTGTACTTTGTACTTTCTCTTCTATTTCTATTTTCTATGTAGTAGTTTCTTCTTTTTTTTGCTGCTGTTTTCCTTTGACGACGGCCACGGTAAGTACGGGACCCGGACCACTGTATTATATTATGCTGTACTGTATTCCTCCGTCGTACGTCGTACATCTCACATTTTAGATCGTATTCTTATTCCTATTGCATTCTATTGTATTTTAAGAATCTTTTCTTTCCTTTCTTCCCCATCCCTCCTGCTAAGAATATGAGGAGAAAAGACATTATGTCTCCGGATCCAAGATCAAATGAGAATATAAAATTAGGTGGTGAAAACAAGAGACGGGATGAAAATAAAAGACAGAGAAAAAGTAAGTAAGAAAGAAAGAAAGCAAAAAAACGGATTGGCTTCTGCTTTGGGCTCTATGGCTTGAGCGCTGCTGTCTATTGACATTGAAATGGCAATGGATTGGATATTGAAATTGGGATTTGACTATGCGAGTATAATGAAGGTTACATGTATATTGTGTATAATTATACAAATTACAAGAGCAGGGAAATAGAAAGTATCTCGGGTGTGTTGATAATATTAGAAGTATAGAAAGAAAGCGGAAGACGTTTGTATGGATGTGTGAGTATGTGAGTGTGATCAATCACATGTGCCGACGAATATCTCTCACGGAATGAGGAAAACAACTCAGAGGGTCCAATCAAATGTAGGACGTTATAATCCTTCCTGTCTTGGGACTGATTTCATTACTGTGCTCCTATTGATTTTCATTCCATCTTGACTTCTTAGGTCATGGGTGACAGCCGTACTATAATAAATCGTTCCCATGTCCAAGTCCAACTCCAACAAGGAAAGTAAAAGTACTCGCGCGTCTCTCGCCGTCATTCCCAACGCGAACGCCTCCCACAATAAAAATCTTGTAGGTATGTACGGTTTGGATTTGGAGAAAGGTTGATGTCGGCATTCACATTTATATTACTATGTTCGTATATATATTGCCTTACTCAGCATCACTATTACTGTTACGATTACTTTTTTTCAATCCGTGTGGCGTTCCCACTTTCCTACAGACCAGAAGCGAAAGCCCGTTTCTGTTTATATCCCTTCGCTGCAACTTTCGTTTGGTTATTAAACATGAGTGCATGATGCTACATACTACATACTGTTCAGCTTTTTTCAGTGCTGCGTTCATACGATTTTTCTGACGGTATTGGTAAAGCTACTACCGGCACTGCACTGCCGGTACGAATACTGGTGTGTGTTGAGGATAAATGACATTGGTCTGGATTTTTGGATATATCACAGTACTTTGTCTTTTATTTTCCTCGCAATCTCATCGTCAGCACTAAAACTTGTTCATTTCCTTCGTATTTTTATGGGCGTGTACATATCAAGTTAAAGTCAAAGTCAAAGAATGAAGGTTTTGTCGTTTCGTACTTTTATTTCAATGATGGGAAGTCTTAGAAAATCAAGGACTATACAGGAAGAGGAAATTAGACTGGAAATACTGCCCGGTATTGAATGCAAATTGCTATAAATACAAATGCGAAATTTAAATATTGCCGCTTCTGCTCTTTAATTTGACTGTTGTATTAGGCATAATTTTTTAATTTCAATTTAATAAATGATGTGAAGTGACAAAATTTACATATAGGTTAGTGACTTGCATTATACTTATTTTACCTACAGTTTGTAAATAGCGTATTTTGCAACTTCAATATGAACAAGAAACTATTCGGGAAATAAGGAATGAAATAATCTTTGACGTTGACTCTTGATTGCTGATGTTGTCGTGGTACTGATACTTTTGAGAGGAAAGGTTCGGGAAGTAGCTATGAAAACTTTCTTTTGGCCGTAGCCGTATTCCTTAAAGTTCAAAGTAAAGATTTATTAATGGAACAAAAACGAAACATGGTTGAACCAGATTACATCTTTATACTATATGTATAGCTACGTTTACACACACCCACTCCCCCAGCACAGCACTCTCAATCCAGAACTACCAACCAAAGGAAATGCGGGTAGTGAAAGAGAAAGTTGCATAAGGGCGGACGCGGACCCGGACGAGGCTGAAGGCAGTGAAAGCGGCGATCATGTTTTGTTGTAAACTCCAGTTGAATTCTAACGATAAGACACCAGCTGCTTGTACGTAATTTCTGCTTCTACTTTTCCCCTCAAGAAAGGCAACCACAAAAACCAAAGCCAACAAGTCACCATCACCTGCACCAGTAATTTACTATTTACTTAACCGCTCTTTTGTGAACTTTTCATTTTCTCTCAAGATTTTTCCTCCCTCTCTACATAGCTCAGAAGTCTCAAACTCGAACCGGGTTTGCCACTAGATCTGCCTCTGGTTTCTTCTGTACTATGGTTCTAATCTCTGATACTTACATACATCTCTGGTGTGCATTGCATTTTTAATTGAATTTTTCAATAAGTCTATATTTTTTTCCATTTAAATATACCTATGCCAACTACCACAAACAATTTTGTGCAGAATACAATCGTTATCCTAAATTTATTTCTCACTTTCAATTTTCACTAACAATCTATAGTTTAATTCTTATTCGAAATTTTCGAAAATAACTGTACAAAAGTGGCTACACTTGTTAGTTCGTCTTCGTGATAGTAAGTGGCTAGTACTAATGATACGTTTTGACGTAAGCCTCTTTCCAACCCACTCCATAAACTATGCGATCATGACAATACAAAGAAACTTTGTGCATGCAATAGGACGATTTCACTTAGGAACTTTTCAACACATTTGTAAGGAACTATTGTTCCTTATAAAGGCCAAGATTAATCGCAAGATAGGTTGAGTACAAAGATGATAAAATCACGATACATGCCATAGCTTTGGTCTGCACCACAAGAAAAAAAGTACATATTGGAAAAAGTATTTTCAGTATAGAGTAATTAAAACGGAGCTACATGCAACTGCTCGTGGACAACCTGTCGAGTAGAATTTATGGAAACATTGAAGTATGATAACGATAATGGATAGCGAAACATGTTTAATTTAGCTTTGAAAAATCATAATGGCAATAAGGCTGGTGAAACTTTACAATTTTAGCTAAATAACGTTTTTTTTATTTTACGTCTAAAAATAAGTGACGCTTGTAAATATTTTATCCTAAATGTAACAAAGTGGTTTGGAAAGAAAGTGTGTGGGCCGGAACATTCAGTATATGTACTGCAGATAACATTACAAATAAAATCTATAATAACTGAAAGACTCTAGCCATATCAAAACCAGAACCAGTAACACCTTCAGTATTTAGCATTCTACTCGAAAACGTTTCAGACATAATATACGATGCTCCGCTCTGAACTAGATAAGGCATGGGCATGGGTTAGAATTAATTGTAATGATACAAGTAATTATCTGAGCAATAATAATCTGCGTTTTACTATCAGCTAGCCGATCCTCTTTGGGGAGTTAAATTAAAGATATGCTAAGCAGTGGGCGTAGGCGGAGGTACTCTTCTTGTACTTCATGTATCAGGGCAGTAGTGAGGGAGTAGTAATAAAAATATCCACATCCTATACTACTAAGAGCATGGCATCTACGTTCAATTTTACTAAAGCGTTTTAAGCACATATGAAGGCGAGGAGTTTATTGCTAGAATGACGACCCCGTTACTTTCCCTAAAATTTAGCTCTTGCCAGTAGTGAAAGTGAAAGTATGACGTCGGTATTTCTGTATCTGTAGTTATGTTGTACTGCTATCGTTCAAATTTCCCTTCTTCCTATGTTTATAGTGTATTTTTAGAAAATTGTCTCTTGACTTTCCCCCTTTCTACTTTCCCCTTTTTCTACCCTCTGTTTGAGCGCACGTGGAGCTGGACTATAATGTGTTGTCTTTATTTAACTATGAGGCTGGCCCTAGCATTCAGCTTTGGCTTGTGTTTGGCAGACGATAGAAAGCATACGTTGTTGTTGAAAGTTGTTGGAGCCCGTTATATATATATACTATATTTTGTAGACACACTGCTCGACAATGGGCTGAAATGACGGGATGCAAATTTAAGTATAAACTTAAACAAGGGAAAATACTATCAAAATTCTTGTACATGGCTTGACTTCGAACTAGAATCCAGGACCAGAGAATGAGAAAATTTATAAAGTCGAGAGAAATGTGAAGTGACTTTCTCTTTATGAAGATGAAGAGAAGTTCATCGTTTTCTCTTTCCTTTCTTCATAGTTAAAAAGGAGCAGTCTCTAGTCAACGAGTAATTCTGGAGCAGCTTAAAAATATCTCCCCTCCTTTTTCATTAAATTCCACATTTTATTGGCTCAAGACTTGACTTGATAATAAAGTGAAAATCATAAATATAAAAACATAATGGAGGTAGATCAGAGTCAGATTTTAGTATTTTTAGTTTTTGCATTCTACTATATGCATTCTTTTCATTTTAAGTCCTATAATATCTCGTATCACATTTTTCCATTTCGATTTTTTCCAGAATCTCCCACCAAAAAAAAACATCTTTATTTTCACATTTATTTTTAATGCACTCCTTAATGTGTGGATATAGTAATGGGAATACAGCAGACAATTTTGACTGCAGTAAATACATACACAAATAGCTAACGTATTTATACGTAAATAAAAAAGAAATGCCAAAATAACTGACCTAACTTTAATTTTTATGTTTCGTACATATGTATGTCGCTGCAGTCTGTACCCTGTAGTATACAGAGTGAAAGTGATATAGTCATACGTATAGCCTCAGAAGTGCACGTAAACAAAATAATAAATCAAGGTAGGGAAGTAACTCAGGTCAAAATTTGCGGTCGTAAGAATATAAAGAGAAAGTTGGATGGTAAATTTGGATGGAGAAAGTAGGTGGGACCCCTCCTCTTTTCTCTTGCCTTTCTCATTTTTTGGAATATTTTTTCACATTTTCACACAAAAAAAATAAAAGAGGGTAAGGTGCAATCACCCTAGTGCAGTGCACATACCGAATACCGGAGTACGTAGCCAAGAGTGTATATCAGTATAGTTTATATAAATGTCTACATAAAGGACGGTTGCAAGTTTGGATTTGGATTTGGATACGGAGTTTACAGCTTAAAAGGTCTTATATAGGAACCCATAAGAATAATGTTTTTGGACTACGAGACCGTCGAAATACTCATTCATTTACCGTGTGTAATATATACGCTATCTAAACTGTCAGTGGCTCACGATAAATGTGATTTGTAAGGATTATCAAGGCAAAGCAGTAGCAGTAGCAGACTTCTACTCACTGAATACTCCAACCATAGACAAACTCTAGTAAAAACGGAATGGGATCGTAGAACTTTAGTTACAGACTACTTTCCTAAAACTAAATGTATAATGTTGGACTTGGATTTGGATTTTGAATGGGAAGTTTAGTGCAGTGCAGTTTTCATACTGACGATGAGAAGTGCAGAAGGGAGCCCACCCATAGGGCCAGGGCAATACAGAGATTCGAATTCGAAAGACGCTATAGGCTATCGTATGCAACTTGAACAAGGATCTCTCACATGAACTCTTCTGCATTATCTGCATGCTTATCATTCTTTCTTAGTCCTAAGCTATTCATAGCTATCTCTCTGACACTGGTATGGCTATTTCCCTGGCTATTTCCCTGGCGTGGTGTTGGTGTTATGGCCCTCAATACCACTTTAAACTCTAACTGATATTTCTACTTGTACTACATTGTACAGATGAGAGATCCCCCTTGTCCTCATATGAATACATACTTCAATGAACGAAACCAATGGAACCATTCCAAACCCAAAACAGACGCATTGACAATGGAATAACGTTGTATCTCTAGTAGTACAAACTTGTAATCCACCTCTTGTTGGAAGGTAGCTACAGTAACAGTTAAGGGTTTGGTTCTTCGGCTTCGGCTTTGGGTTTTAGGCTACTGATTCAAAGGCACTTTGGGCTTAATGCTACGACACACTGTGACCCTTTCCGTTTTTACTGTTACAACTAATTTCTATCTAAAACCTCGAAGATCTAATATGGGGAGAGTGTGTCTTTGCATGCTAATTTTCAAACTCCTATACAAACCACTGAACTTGATACTGTATTATCAAGCCTATACAATCTACTATCTACGTCTACCAACATTTTAATTACATAACCTAAATACATGAAAAAAAGCAGAGCAGATCCAAATTGCATGAACAATTTAACATTTAGAATATATAATTATTACAAAAACAAATTTCCTTATCTCCTGAAATTAAAATTGGACTTTGCAGTGGCGATTTAAGTAATTTAAATTAAATGCAAGTAGGTAGGTAGATTCATAATCTGCCCTAGAGATTAAAGTTTGATCTCTCTCACAGATACAAAAAAAAGATGTCTTTCTTTACACGGTATAACTGTGCTGCTCAATATCACCCTCAGCATTGTTTTTATTTTAAAGAAAGATTTTTATATTTTATACAAGGCTAAGCTACACCATAGATACACGTAATTATGCACCTGGTACTGTGAATGGCATTTTAGAATAAGAAAACAAAATATATTCGTTAAGCCTAGGTCCGAAGAATTTAATCTTACGTTACGGTTGGTCTTAATTATTTTCTTCTATTTCTGAGCTGTACAGTGGTACATACAAGTGTACTTCTACCTCAAATAAAATTGAGTCAGCAGAAAAACGGGTAATGATGCAATTTTGGGTGAATGTACTATACATAAATGTAGATACAGCTAGGTATTAACCGTTTATGCAACTGGCTTGCCCAAAGTAAGTTGAACATCTTGGTGAAATGTTATTGGAAATCATTAGACTTTTACCTTGGCAATGGCAGTCCTACTTTCCACTGACTGTCTCCCTTGACTTTCCCCCTTCCTTTTTCTTCCCAATCTAGATGATACTATTATCTTGGGCCATTATATACTTCTTCTAAACTTAAACGTAACTCACGAAATCCGAATCCGAATACAGAAACCGAAACCGATTCGGATGTTCTCCACTATCTCAACCTCTAAACTCACAGTCTACATTCCAAATCCCAATATTTACTCGAAAGTAGGGAAGAGCCACTCACCATCATCACTGTGGGCCTTGTAGAAGGAAAGACGAAACCACGAGCCTGAACCCAAAACGGAAAACCGAAAGACCAAGAAGAAAGGTTCTTCTTGCCTTAGTGTATTCTAAATTTTGTGGTCTTGCATTACATAGCGTATTGCATTTTGTATTGTATTCGATTTAGATATCCATTTCTACTGAATATGTAGTGTACATAGAAGTAGATAGGTACCTATCTAGGTAGATTTCCTTCTGATGAAATTCAGTTGAGTTAAAATGATCACGTCGAGGTCACGAGTACGGCATACCAAATACAAAATGAAGTTATTCCTTTCTCCTACAGATATTTCTATATTCCTATTCTTACCCTACCATTCAAATTCAAGCGGTGAAATTTATCTATGGATTTCAATAGGGACGAATTATAGTTATTTCGTCCTAGCCTCCAAAGGTATAAGTGCATACTGTTGAGAATTGAATATATACGCACTTGAGGTAAGGTAATCACATATAGGAATATTGGAATATGGTACCGTATATTGTATTTATGATTAAGTTATTTCAAAGAAAATTATGATTGTTTTTGTATCTGTACAGCGCAGCGTTCAAACAAGAAATTTTTAATATAAGTATTTCTTCAGCATGCAGTCTATTTCCAATCGAGCTTACTAAGTCAGTCCTCAGCACGTACTATGCATTCTAGTTATTGATTGTGTCACTGTACTGATATATAATATACTGCAGGAAGACATATATACATATATATAGGCCGACACAGAATTCAAAAAACGATATAAATATAATATGCATTAGTGCAATAAAATCCCTAGCCTTCCGTTCTTCACAAAACAGTAGTGTAGATTCAATTTCTTGCTCGTAATTTACTTACATGATATTGACAGAACTACTGCGTAGTAAATAGCGAAAGTGAAAGTAATAGTGAAAGCGAAACTGAACCTGCAGAATACATATATATCGTCTTTGAAGAACCAAAATGGCCCATATCCAGTTTAGGTTAGAATCAAAATGAGCTATGTCATAAAAACAAAATGAAAAACATGCGCAAAATGTTCTATTTACATGTTTTTGAAAAGGTACAAAATTTTCAATTTACATGTTTTTGAAAAGTGTAAAATGTTCTATTTACATGTTTTTGAAAAGTGCAACATATTCTATTTCAATGCTTTCAAGACATATTTCAGTATTTTTGTAGATAGTTGATATCGCTTTTAGCTACAAATGGAAATTGCTCATTTTGGTTCTTCACTGACGATATACAAGTATATGCTTGCAGCAAATGAATATACATGTACCTAGATACACATGTGAACCCTAGATATAGAATAAAGGTGAAAGCTAAACAATTTAGAAATCTGCAGTGCGTTGATCTGAATCCGGATAAGGATTTCCTTTATTTATTTTTGTTACCTTGTCACAGTGACAGAGTCAGAGTCATAGTCAATTGTCAGTGCCTGCCCGGGCCACTTGAAATATTCAGAAGAAAGAATAAAATGTGAAATTGTTCTTATCGATCCAAAATCTAGAAGAAGCCCAATTGCAAAACTTATGCTAGGTGAGAAACCCAACGAAAGGGAAACAAATATGTACATTTCACGCTACCGCAAAAATAGTGATACGTCTGTATTTGTACCTTATAGCCATAGCCATGCAAGGCAACATATAGGGTGAAAGTACAAAGAGAAAGCAGCAGTTGAGTTTATGTTGCTAAACAAAATAAAAATAAACAAGTTTCCATGTAAATATATAAGTTGCCACAAGAACAACTACAATCCCAACAAATCCTCAACTTTCCCCTGGAAATTGTTGTTGGATCGTTGAATTTTGCTTCTTCAAGACCAGTATTTTCTCAAAAATCTATAAATCGAAAAATAATCTAAATAAATGTAATAAAAAATAAACTTCCTTAGGGGGTATATTTCCAATTTTTATTTCTACATTGTTTTTAGCAGGAAAGGTGTATACTTCCTCCAATAAAACAAAATACATTTCAATCAAGTAGTTTTATTAGGTAAGTTGCAACTGCATGTCATAAATAGTAAAAGATATTAATACAATGAATTTAAAAAAGGTTTCTTCATAAAACATCTACATAAATGACTTCTGTTTTCTCTAAATTTTAATGTATGTGCTAATTCTAATAGCCAAGGCCAAGATTTTAATGCTGATTATAAAAATAAAATAATTTAGTGCGTTTCCCGTACTTGTATGATATTGTACGCCAAAAAAATATTATTGACCTTTGTTTTGGGTTTTGGCTAGTACAGCATTAATATGAAGCATAAGTTTATTAGAATGGGCATAAGTACCTCAACGTACAAATACATGTGAATGAACAATAAAAGTAGAGAGAAAGGAGTCCCAGCTGGGCTCATATAAGTTTTTATGACACTTTTACTTTTACTACTTTTATCAGCGTCAGCATGCTAATACTTAACGACTAACGATCAGGGATAACAGGGGTTCATAAGGCCACCTACGGCTACGGCTACGGCTACGGGTACGGCTATACTAAAGGTTTGGCCAACTTGCTTTTTTTTTGTTTTTTTTTTTTCTTATCATAAACGCAACACACTTGAAATCGGAGTAATAGACAGAGCAATTCTATTTTTATATTTATTAGTAGAAGACAACAGCAACATAAACCATTTTGGACATTTGCTTTGCTTTGAATCAGCTAATGATAAGGAAACGTAAAAGCATATTATATAACTATAAACATTTGATGATTTGATATAGTAGATTTTTAGCCAAACCCGTTTTTACTTTATTTTTTGTGAATTTACTGGAACTGGAGTTGCTTACTCACATTTAAAAAAATCTTGGGATTTTTTTTGTATTTTAAAAAACTTGAAGCAAAGTGTTGCGTATCAAGCAACTTAATCTAATCGTTAAACGGGTAGTAATATTAAGTGCAGCTGGAATACCAATTTGAAGATTTCTACAGAATACAAAACTGTACAGGTATAAAATAACCTACCTAGTTGAGACTGAAAGTAAAAGTTTAGTTTTAGAATACGATTGTGTTATAAAATATACGAAGAAAGTATTACAATTTCTGAAAAATGCATATTAATTGTTATCTATTTTAAAAAATCAAGTGTTATTAACCATACATTTTTAGAAAGTTTAAACATTTCAATTTGCTAGGTTTTAGAAAAATAAAATTTTAAAATGAACTTATTATTCCAGATTTGGTTTTTTGAAATTTTATCATTTACGTTCACATTTTAAAATCCTGATCCTTTACAAGTCAGTAGTATTTTTGCCCATGTGACTGTCATTAGATTGAGTTAAGACGGTTCCCTTGACACTCTACGTAGGTACAAGTGTTGCCACAGAGACCAAACACCGGACTATATCAATTGTAGTAAATCCATATCAATATCCATATTATTACATCCGCCCGTTAAGCACCTTACATAATCCGTTGTTCTGACAGGTTCAAATCAGAAAGAACCAAATCCAAAAACTTGAGCTAATGATTCTCAATTTCCGATGTAGAATAGCGTCCGACATGAATAGCTTTTGTTACTTTGTTTTCAATCCTTGCACGCAAAATGTGCATGAAATGAAGTCAGTCCTAGCGTATTTCCTAACATATTTATATAGGAAGGTAGGTATTAATATGCAGTAGGTATATCCGAAACTACTTCTGCTATGCCTGTAAGCAAGAGGAACGAAACCTTAGAATTAATTTAGGTTTTTGGCTGAATCTGAATTGTTCATGGGATCGTAGTCGTAGTCGGTCTGAACATGATTGTCAATGTGACGAGGAGGAGGAAATTAATGAACCTTGGCAAAGAACAATGGACCCATGCTCGAGCAATATTGTTAGTATTCACAAAAGCTTTTCCACCTCTACCTCTCTCTCTCTCTATCCTCCTGCTCCGTCTCCTTCCATAGCTTATCCCATGAATATGCAAGCATCCATTACGACAGCCATTTGGCCTCAGCTCCCTCCGATACCCCTCTACTGTATGTGTAATGAAACAGGGCCGGATAATGCGGCCGCGGCCAGCGCAGGCAGCCCCTGCTGCTTAAATTTTCAAAAAACATGTGAAGTGAACATTTTGCAATTTTTAAAAATATGTAAAAAGAATATTTTGACATTTCAAAAACATGCAAATAATTTTTTTTTGTACGTTTCAAAAACATGTATATAAAATGTTTTCCACTTTTCTCAAAACATGTAAATAGAACATTGAGCACTTTTCTGAATCAAGTTAAAATAACATGTTGCACTTTTCTAAACCGTGTAAATACAAAATTTTGCTTTAACAAAGAAAATTATCAATAAAATCTAAATAGTGGTTTTTGTATGGAAACAAATTGCTGCCTAAAAGAAATTTCTTCGTCCGGCTCTGTAATGAAATGTGTGCGTCTGTTGGACTGTAGATTGTAGATTGTAGATTGTAGTGGGAGGAAAGGACTATGTTGATACATCTAGCAGTAATTCTCTTCATTTATCATACAATAGCTTTCTCTAGAACAAGTTGTATTGATGCATGGGAAGAAAGCGAGAAAAGGGTTGCGCAAAAGTTGCTGGATTTGCTTTGTATTGTATTGTGTGTAGAGCTACTTTCTCTCTACGCCTACTCCTACTCCGACTCTCCTACTCCTACTCTTCCTGGTCTGTTTGTTTACTCATTACATGTAGCCATGAAGTTGAACGTCCAACTAAGTCGAGGCACGACCGCGAACACGGTTCGGATTCGGGATTCCAGGTTCACGTACCTACGTTCCGTCATAATAACTACACAAAGAATCCTGGGAAGGAAAACACATTATAGAACTGTAACACTGTGGAAATCTGGTTTCTGAATGGTTCGGCTTCGGCTTGTTGAGGGCAGAATAAAAATTTCCATGGGAAATGTATAGACATAGTGAAACATTTTCTTCATTACTGATATACTATATGTTCTACTATTCCAAACTTTACACAAAATTTGTTGCTACAGAAACGGATGAGAGTTGCTCCAAACATGAGTAGAGCGAAAAGAGCGTGAATAAAGATGAATAGGTACATGGAAAAGGAAGCACGTGGGAAGGACTCTGAACTAGATTTTAGAAACACAAAAAGAAAATAAAAAGCAACAGCCGACAGCATATTGTATAAGCCGCGTACACTATAAATGCTAGAAGAAAGGATATTTCAATTTGAGAAAATTAGCGTAAGGCTTTCACTCCCATCTCATAAATTTTCCCACTCGCTATAGTAATCGTGTGTGTTATTTTATTCGAAGGAAAAGAAAAGAGGAAATTACGTAAGTGAGAAAGTGCAATAACCTCGTTTTTTGGTTTATTTTTATTTTTGTTTTCTGTTTGAATTCATAATTTTCTACGTGCCTTCTTACATAGGTTTTTTAAGCAAGACAAAAATATTAGTTCATCGTTATGATGAATTTTAGAAAATTATTTTTGTTGTATTCTGCATATATTAAAATATTTTTTTAGATACAGTAAAAAGAAATAAAAAGTAACATAAGGTAATGTGCGTAAATATAATAAAAGAAAATAAGTATATCGTCTGTGAAGAAACAAAATGGCCCATATCCATTTTTAGCTAAAAACAATATCTACTATCTACCTACAAAAATATTGAAACATGTCTTGAAAGCATTTAAATAGTATATTTTGCACTTTTCAAAATCATGTAAATAGAACATTTTGCACCTTTTCAAAAACATGGAATTAAAAAGTTTTGCATCTCTTCGAAAACATGAAATTAAAACATTTTGCACTTTTCAAAAAATATTTAAATAGAACATTTTACATTATTTAAAAACCTCTAATTAACATTTTACACATGTTTCTCATTTTGTTTTTATGACATATCTCATTTTGATTGTAGCTGAAATTGGATATGGGTCATTTTGGTTCTTTACATACGATATAATATAACTATTCATATTTGAAAGTTGGTGAGGCAGAATTTACAAATTCATTAATATGCAAACTCTGTTAAGTGCATAGAAAATTCAAGCTTTTAAATAACAACACAGTGAATATACACAGCTAATAGATAGCAGCTCATGGCTGTTAAATAATAATTTTATTAGTACGAACTATCAAGTTTTTTACTATCACAAGCATCTTACTACCCGAACATGGGCATTCACTTTCTGTCAGTCAACATTCAACACACTGATATGTAACATTGTCGAAATTTGGAGGCTGACGGAAGGCCAATGAAAGCTCTATTAATTTTCATTTTGAATACCCAGTTTTTGAAAGTGATGAAAGCGTAAATACATTGGGCTCCTAGCCAGAATTTATTACATCACATAATCATAATATAAAAAAGTAAAAGGAAAAAATGTCTAAGTAGGTATATGAGTTAAAATATTACACGTATACGTTTTTTTTTATGCAGAGTGTGGAATCTGGAAGGAGCGTTGCCTTTTACAAAAATATTGTGTGCGGATCCTATGTTATATGCTGTATGAGTTACGCGTTAGATCTTACACTAGAAACTCATCATATTTGGCAATAATCATCCTCGTAATTTTACTTTCGAAACCACCACATATTATATCATATTTGCAGCATAGACACATAAAATATTATGGTGAATAAAAGTTTGTTTTTGTTTCGTACAGGCACCCCGCCTAGTAACTTACATCACACAAGAATAAACAAAAGTAGGTAGGTACCTACCTACGCGTGGATACTGATACATACTTTGTTCTTTCATAGACGCATCTGGTTAGATTCGAATTACATAATAAGTTTGTGGTATAGGTGCGTGTCTAATATTCAAAACACATGCGTAGGTGTACAAATAGCTTAGCAAATATTTGAACAAGCGATGTTGAGTGAATATTACAAAGAATCTAGTGCACGAACCTATGGCAAAGAGTACAATGGTATTACATAATAAATATTGTAAACATTGAGAAATGGTATATTTCAAACATGCAAAATTGGCCGTAGCAACATAGGTCATAACATGCTCAGAGTTCAACAATATTAAGTTCAAAATTTGAAAATTTCACAACTGTATTTTTAAAGTATACTT
Source organism: Dicyrtomina minuta (assembly GCA_949802685.1). Classification (NCBI taxonomy): domain Eukaryota; kingdom Metazoa; phylum Arthropoda; class Collembola; order Symphypleona; family Dicyrtomidae; genus Dicyrtomina; species Dicyrtomina minuta. The sequence goes on along the minus strand of OX461811.1, from coordinate 50,601,675 downwards.
TATTTTAATTGTTGTGAGCTTAATAACTCGTGGAATATATTTGTATATTTTTTAATCGGCCAAGTTTTTTGAATGTTTCAGGTTTCAAATTTAAGTATTTTATGCACAAAAACACTTATTTTAAAAATAACTCGTGGTCAAAATTTTGGTTCAAAATCATAATTGAGTATTTTTTTAAATTCATTAAATTTAGAATGTTTACTGTACAAAATACACTGTTTTCAGTGTTAATTATTTTAAAATGAGCTGTGTTCAAAATTTGATGGTTAAGCACTTTTATGATTTCCAAAATATCCTATGCTCCTAATCAATTTTTTCAAATTTAATATCGTAATATCCAAAATCCCTGATGTTTAAAATCTGGCGTTTGTATTTAAAATACCTTCTGTTCAAATACAAAATTTTAATGTGTTCTAAAGAAAATTTTGCATTTTCTATATTAGTTTGTTTGTATTGTAGAACATTTTTGAACTCAGCTATTGTAAACGCCGGATGAAGGAATTGGTTTAAGGCAGCAATTTGTCTCCATAAAAAAACTACCATTTTTATTTTTCTTTTGGTAAAGCAAAATGTTGTATTTTTTCATATTTTAGAAAAGTTCAAAATGTTCTTTTTACTTGATTGAGAAAAGTGTTCAATGTTCTATTTATACGTTTCGAGAAAAGTGTTAAATTTTTTATTTACATGTTTTTGAATTGTGAGAAAAAATTTATTTGCATGTTTTTGAAATGCACAAAAACATTTATTTGCATGCTTTTGAAAAGTGCAAAATGCTCTATTTACATGTTTTTGAAAATTTAGGCAGCGGGGGCTGCCTGCGCTGGCCGCAATATCGGGCCCTGAACAGATGATATTTTGAACTCCTATCTTATACAGCTTTCTTAATATGATGTTTTTGAACAAAAGCTTGACTTGAACCCTCCAAAATCTTGAACTTGAAGCATTTAAACTGTGTACGCAATCCGAGTAATATGAGTGTCTGTGAGTGATGCCATGCCTGAATCAGTCTACTATTAAGAGTACCAGTAGTGAGAGACATAAGACGAAGGATGAGAAAAAGGGAAATCATGTCATGTTCTCATGCTTTGTCGGCGAGAGTACAAAGAAAACCTATGCGTGTTCGGTAACGGTAAAGGTAACGGTGGCGGAACCGGTGCCGGTGCCAGTAAAGCTTGGGAAACCATGGCTGTGGTGATTTGTGAACTTTGCCAAGAGAGCAGAAGAATACAATGCTTGAACTTTCCACAGTGATTTTATGCTTTCGTTCCCATCACTGACAGAATAGACAGACAAGCAGAAACCGAGGCGGAAACCGATGCTGAAGCACAAGACTCCCTTTTCCATCTCCATCTCCACTTATATCACTCACTCACTCACTCACACAAACACAAACACACACACCACACAAAGGATCTACTCTTCTTTCTCAGATTCCCATTACCACCCCACATTCTATTCCTCCACACACACACACACACACACACACATATCTCTAGACATGTCAGGCAAAATATCAGCTGGTTAAAAGCTTTGCACACTGGAATTATCAGCTTGGTTAATTTTGGCAAAATTGCCAAATGCTTTTTTGGCTCTCGCTTCCCTCATGACATACGTACGAGCCCAAGTTTGGACTTGGACTTTGACTTGGAATGAAACTGGAACTGGGGATTTTGTTTTCTATTCCCATTCATGTTTTACATTGATTTTAGCTTCACTCATACCCACAATCTCTCAAACAACGGAGAGCAGCTAGAACTTTTGCACAGATTGCATCTAGCTTCGTGGGATTAAAAATTTTGAATTTAATCATGAAAGCAACTTAATATTGCAGAGTATTTTGGCAGGGCTTGGAATGTATTTATATATACTACTATACTAAAACTAGGTTTCAAAGCCGGGACCGGGACTACTCAGACAGTATTTCACTCAGAAATAAAAATAAATGGTTGAAATTTGAAAAAAATTTGAAAATGAAATGTTTGATATACGAGCGCTAGACTTTGAATTTGAATCAAAGCGACTTAAGCGGATTTTAAATTAGAGAGTGAATTAATTATTGTTCAGTCATATAGAGTAAAACCAAAAGCATTAAGAGTCCGGCAGCCGGCAGCATAGCCCCAGTTTACAATGCACAGTTATATTCTCAAAAGACTAATGAAAAGGTTTCCCAGAGTCTGACAGCCAGCTGAGCCTACAATACATATCTAGATTTATTTAGGGCACTGCTGAGAGGTGACACAGCATGAGGCTCTGGTCCTACATTACTACTGTATAGGCTGAGCTATACCCAATCAGGGGAGTATATTATTATTCTATATTGGTATGTAGATATTATAGAGCGTAGATTTGTAGATTTGCAAAAGCTTTGCTATTAACTATTCAGTATAGACTTTCAGTCAGTGTTCAGAAAAGATCCCAGATCCAGATCCAGGGAAAAATATCAGTAGGAGTCAATTGTATATGCACTGTGCAGTGTTGCTTTTCTACAATCCCACACTTTTGGCTCCGCGGTAATACGGGAGCTGTAAATTGTAAAGGGGTAACGTTAGCGTTTACGGTTGACGTTCCTTGTGAACTCATTGTTTTCCTCTGGGAAGATATATTGTTAATTAATGAGCCACATCCCAAAGGCTGCATACATAATAGGGGAAAGGAAAACCGACATCGAAACCAAAACCAAAACCGATGCAGGACTCGAAGCCACTACTTCCCAGTAGTCCGGATTCTCGTTCTTAGATTCTAGAGCTCAAGGTCTGATGGGATTTGGATACAAGTAAGGCAGTTATATACATATCGTCAGTTGAGAATCAAAATGACCCGTTTTCAATTTATGCTAGAATTAAAATGAGCTATGTCGAAAAATACAGTAAATAAGATGAATGCTTACAATGCTGATCACGAGTTTCTAAAATGAGCAAATTGTTCTATTTACATGTTTTTCAAAAGCTCGAAATGTTCTATTCACAAATTTATGAAAAAGTGCAAAATCTATTTACATGTTTTTCAAAAAGTGAAAAAGTCCTATTTACATATTTTTGAAAAACTCAAAATTTTCTATTTAAGTGTTTTTTAAAAGTGCAAAATTTCCTATTTACACGATTTTGAAAAGTGCAAAATATTCTGTTTACTTGTTTTTTGAAAAATGCACCAGGTTCTATTTACATGGTTTCATGAACATGCTAATTTAATTATGTCTGTAGATAGTGCATTTTGTTTAAAGCTGAAAATGGATATGGGTCATTTTGGTTCTTCACAGACGATATAGGTAATGCAACACTGGAGTGCATATATACATAGTACAAAGCCAGTGGACATTGTAATATATTTGAATTAATTTCTTAAAGCTGTTGGACACATGTATGTAACTCGGCTTTGTTCAATTGTTCAATATTAACTGCATCTCTCTGTATAATAGGAAATACTGCAAGTGTAAGTATACTCACTCACATCAGATTCTTACCCATGGCCAAGGCCACAATTCCAAGGGAACAAAACCCTGGATTTACGTTGAAATTACCCCTACGGAAATCTTTGACTACAAACTTCAACTGATGACTTCTACTGTTCTACTACCAGGATTAGGGTAGCCTAATTAGGATCTGATTACAGTCTTAACTGAAGATATTTTGAAACATACTTGACGTTTCTCAGGAAGAAAAATGAACCTTGCAGAATTTAAATTCAAAATATTTAATGACTATACATTGCTTAGCTTCAAGTCAGAAGTTAGATACCCTTGGAGCATAATAATATTAGATTTCAAAGTACAGATTGTCTTACGGATACGATTAGTCATTCAAAATAAAATCTGCAAATTTAATCGGAACAGGAGAAACAGAATAATACAATTTGCAAATAAAATTTCAGCTGTGGCTGCCCGTTGTGAAATTCAAACCTCCGAATTCCTTTGGCGACAGGCTGAAAGGTATTATGTTAATTTAAAAGTTTACTAATTAATTTATTAGTCCTACGATGCGGTAAAGAAATTCATAATAATGAAGAAAGTAGACGCTCACTGCCTCACGCTGAAAATAGGCTCAAAGTGAATTTCTGTGCAAATTGCTTTTATTTTTGGTTGAAAACTTATGAATAAAAGAAAAGCTATACGTACATACAATTATTTTGGCGAATATTTATGCATCTTCACTATTTTAGCAGCAACTGACTATGTACATAAATCTGCATACGTATCTGGGTGAGATTACGTACATACATTGGTTGGTTGGTGTTGGTATGCTGATTTATTTAAATTTTTTTACGTGTCCAAATTTTGAGAGTCTTACGTTACATTTATTTTTTTCGCTAAAGTCAAACTCAAAATCAATACAAGTTTATATATACTAAAAAGAAATAAAATGCATACCTTACTATGCAAATTCTGACAAAGTGAAAAGTACGAACCCTCCAACGAAAAAAAATAAAACGACGACGACAAAAAAATCCACCTACGTACCCACCTAGCTATTTCAACTTCAACATTTTACAACTTACAACGGACACGGACAGAATGAGACCTGGGACAGGATATTGTATGTAAAGTAGAATTATTCAACACTTACAGTCTTACAGCCACACATCGTCCAGACAGCGAGACTAACGCACTATAAACGTCACCAATGAAGCTTAACCAAAAGCACAAAAAATCCATGCAGATTTCTTCTTTTTTTTACTTTGCAATTTTGCACCCATAAAATCCTTATTTCCTTTTTCTATAAATACAAGTTGAACAAAGTAGCAGCTTACGAGAATTCATTTATCTTCCATTGCTATTTCCTGCACTTGTGTAGTCTCATAGTCTGCCTATATGTAGTGAAGGAAGTGTGTACAGCTTAGCGTACATATCGTCGGTGAAGAACAAAAATGGCCCATATCCATTTGTAGCTAAAAACAATATCCACTATCTACAAAAGTATTGAAACACGTCTTGAAAGCATTTAAACAGAATATTTTGCACTTTTCAAAAATACGTAAATAGAACATTGTACACTTTTCAAGAACATGTAAACAGAATATATGGCACTTTTCAAAAATACGTAAAAAGAACATTTTACACTTTCTAAAAACATGTAAATAGAATATTTTGCACTTTTCAAAAATATCTAAATACAACATTTTACACTTTCTAAAAACACGTAAATAGAATATTTTGCACTTTTCAAAAATATCTAAATAGAACATTTTACACTTTCTAAAAACATGTAAATAGAATATTTTACACTTTTTACAAATTCTTAATTAACATTTTACGCATGTTTTTCATTTTGTTTTTAAAACATTATTATCACATTATGTTTTGATTCTAGCTTAAATTGGATATGAGTCATTTTGGTTCTTCACAGACGATATGTTGCTCCTCCAACGGAATGCGGCAGACGTGTGAAAGCAAGTCTAACTCCTATAAACTAAACTAATACATATATCAGCATCACCTCGTTTACCTGGTGAGGCACACGCGGAAGACGCTGTATACTCTGAGCTCAATACTCAACACTCAACATCAACATCTAAAGTTAGTCGTTGGATGAAGAATAAGCTTATAGAAATAGAAATTGATCTATAGAAAAAGTGTACAAGGGATGCAACACAATAGCATGGTTGGGTGAAAGCAGTAGTAGTAGTCGTAGTAGTGCTTATACATTGTTTAAGATAGGGGAAAAATCGATCTTAAGCTTCCCAGTACTAGGACCAGAACTCAGAACCAGTACCAGTGAAAATTGGTTTTTGCGGGTTTATTTGTAAAAGAAGATTCTCCCAAGTATATTGCTACCCCGAGATATCTCGATGTATCAACATGTCCGCCTACGTAAACCCGGGAGGGTCTCGAGAAAAAGGAGAAATGGGAGAAAAGGAGAAAAAAAGGGATCCGGATATAAGGTGTAAAAGTCCACAGTGAAAGTGGCGAGGAGAGGATGATCATCAACATCATGCACACTCCACTTCCAACATCTTTTATCCAACATCAATCTAAGTATCACGCTGTCCTCTCCTAGGTATGTAGATACTTTCCCCTCCGTTCTTATCCTTATACTGTACTGTAAAGTATAAGACCGGCACCGGACAGAAAGATACTTTCTCCTGTAGCCTGTAAGAAAGTAAGTACCGTACTGATATTTTTCTCTACTACTTTTTATCCCTGAACTTCCTATTTCTCACTGATGGACTATTCTCTACCGTCTCCCCGACATCCACGTCGACATCGACATCGGCATGGACAATTTTGCTTTTCCTTTCACTCAGTCAATTCAGATCGGATCAGATCCCATGGAAGGATGCATGGGCAGGGTCGTGGTCATTGCCACGGTGGCGGTGGCCATGGTTTTGGTTTCAGTTAAGATTATGTTTAGGTATGTACATAATACTGTAGTACCTATCCCCTTACTTTCTCTCTCTGTCCGAAAGTCCAATCCTTTACTTGGTCTTCTTTTTCTGCCTGCTTTCTTTTCACTCTCTTTTAGTCTTCTTCTTCTTCGCCACTCAACTCATCTCGAAATTCTCTCAAGTCCTGACAGAGTACTAACAAGACAAGAACTACAACCCAAGAAACCGCACGACTTCCCACCCTAATTTAATGTTGCTCACAGTCTACCCATCCATTCTCTTTTTTTTTGACGTTTGCTTTCATTATTCCACTCAAAAAAGTAACAGAGCGAAACTAATTCTGAGCTAGGCAGCTAGGCTCAAGTTTTTCAAGTTGTGTGGGAGGATGCGAGGAAGACGCGAGTACATAAAGGTACGTTGTGGTGGGCCTAGAAGACATGTTATTTAAGATCTATTTCTGAATAAAAGTCCAGATCTATCTCGATTCTAGATCTTGTTGGTCTGTACTCGAATTCGAATGTGGTAGGTACATTTACGGAGTGTAGTCAGAGTAATTGATTATTGGCATGGTATGCATATCATTATTTCGTTATAAGCTGTTGTTTTAAAGCAAAAAAATTTAGACAAGAAATTCGAATGCTGAAATTAATTTTGCAACTAGAAGCTAATCCAACCTGTGAAAAGGTCTAATGAGTTTCACACATCACACAAGACATTAGGATTTGCTGCTTATGTAATTTACCATGTCGGCAACACCTATCTATCCAAGCGTGTCATCACTTTCACTGCCTTTCTCCTCTGAATTTTCTTTTATACTGTAAAAATATATCTTCTAAAGTTGAGCGGGTAAGATGCCTGAACCTTTAACCTATTGAAACTTAAGAAAAGCTCAAAGAATTTTTTAAAACCTCCCTCTGATTTCGCAAATTCATAAGTTTTGGCGAAAGGAAAGCTGTCTGTATAATATTATGTATGTTCAAACAAACAAAGTCTCTTCTGTCTTTGAGAAAGTGGGTTGTTAAGTACATAGAACTGATTCTAGAGAATTCTGGATCTGGATCTGGATCTGTATCTCATCTTTGTAAGCAAAGGTCAAACCACAGAGCAGAAAATCCAGCTAAATGGAGTAATTCTGAAATCTCATATGTATACAAAGGTACGAAGCTACAAAACGCCACATTAGATACTCTTCAGTGCCACTGCCACTGCTCTCACTATATACATTCACTTCTCTTACTCTTATACTTGAGTACTTTAACTTAACATCCAATTTGAAAACAAACCATACACTCTTATACCTATAGAAAGTAACACAATATTAGTTTAGGAGAGTTTAGCATAGAGATCGTCTAGCGTGACACTAAGAAATTCACCACATTCGGATCTGCAGAGTCAGAGAGTGTATCTGGCTGGCAAGTTAACCTTAGAAAGTTACTGACTGATATATGTGTATTTAAAATTTGTATGTAGCGCCACAGGGATAGGAGCGAGTACCTCTCTTCAGAAATTCCTATTTGAACTAGCAAAGTTTTTGAAAAGGAGACGGTGAAGTGGAGCAAGACAAGTTGTGGAAGGATTTATTCTCTCCAGCTGTCTTAATAATTTAATTAATGATGTTACAAGGGAAGTTTATGTAAATACCCTAGCAGTATGTATGTATGTACATACCTACTTGACTACTTGACATCTCATATTCACTGTATTATTTAGCCTACTCCCTGCTCAGTGCTGAACAATATTTGCAAAACAGGAGAAAGTTCAAGCCAACGTCAACAGTCAACGCCAAATTCAACTACAGCACAGTACAGTGACAGCGGCAGTGGCAACGTCAACAAGGTTTTTTGCCTTAAAATTTCATTGTGAATTTGTGGATTCGTGTGAATTCAGGTCAAAATTAATCAAGTAGGTTTTTGAAATTATACCCCTGACCGTGACCCGTGATGACTTATATAATGTACGACTTCTTGAGGTGCGCTGACGGTGACACATGGGAACATATTCAGAAATATTGCATACTAACAACAAGAATTTTAATTGGCCCATTGGAATTTGTGTTTGTGTGTAGTAAAGTCGGTAGATACTATATTATGGGTATGTGGTTTATTTTAAAATATCGTTAGTGAAGAACTAAAAGGGCCCTTATCTAATTTAAGCTAGAATCAAAACGAGCGATGTCATAACAAATACAAAATGAGGAAGATGCGTAAAATGATAGTCTAAGAGTTTTTGAGAAGCGTAAAATGTTCTATTTGCATGTTTTGAAAAGTGAAAAATGTTTTAATTTCATGTTTTTGAAAAGTGAAAAATGTTTTAATTTCATGTTTTTGAAAAAAAACAAATTGTTTTATTTGCATGTTTTGAAAAATGCAAAACGTTTTATTTGCATGTTTTTGAAAAGTGAAAAATGTTCGATTTGCATGTTTTTAAAAAGTGCAAAATGTTCTATTTGCATGTTTTTGAAACGTGCAAATTTTTTTATTTGCATGTATTTGACAAGTGCAAAATGTTTTATTTGCATGTTTTGAAAAGTGCAAATTTTTTTATTTGCATGTTTTTGAAACGTGCAAATGTTTTTCTTTGCATGTATTTTACAAGTGCAAAATGTTTTATTTACATGTTTTTGAAAATTTATTTCATTATTTTTGTAGATAGTGGATATGTTTTTTGGCTAAAAATGGAAATGGGTCATTTTGGTTCTTCACTGACAATATGTAAGCTAATATGATAAGGACGATAGTGAAAGTCAGAAATTTAAATTAAGACAAGGTACGAAATCTCCCAACAGCTCCATTGAAAACATATGCAGTAACAGTGTATAGGGTCTGTCTCCAGGGTTTCAATGGCTCTTTTGATATCTGTCTCTGTTGAGGTCGTATATTTATAATTTAATCAAAATTTAGTTTATGCTGAATAATTCAGTGAAGTAGTTGAAAAGCAGAAAAAACATTATACAATATTTATGTTATGAGTTTCGCCATATGATGTATTCTTATTTTATTTTATTTACGTACAAACAGTGCAACAAAACAACATTTGCGCAATGACAGATAATATCTGCAATCAGCATTTCTAGGTATACACAACACAAGTGTGATAAGCATCATGTATTTTTGCCTGTGCTAATCTAACAAGTCTTATTAAATTTTTCATGTCCCGCAACACTCAACGTCAGTGTGAAAACAAGTAGAGGATTTGCACGTGAGATTAAAATGTCTGTATTGTAATTTTCAAGAAATATGCATCACAGTAGAAGGCTAAATGAAGGTGCAAAACAAAATGTTCTACACCGTTACCGTTATGTAAATTTTCAGGGTCTGATGTAGTGGTTACGTGTGAATGACTCCATTTGTTTACAAGCTAATATCAAAAGGAAATTAAAGGATATTAATATGATAATCACATTGGTTTCTCACCAGTCAGTCGTGCAAATATCGTAAGGCTGAATGTCATAATTTATTACTTTAATTTGAAATTGTTGACTTTTTCGCGTAATATACGGTATACATTTATCACTATTAAGAAAGCACGTCAAAAATTTTTATTTTAAAAATCCTGTAACTAGAAAATTTCCTACTTATTAAAACATGTAATTAAAATAAGTTTTTGTAAAGAGTGTGTAGAAATAGAATATTTTAAATTTGAAATGGTTAAAAATGTAATGACTGCCAAAAATTCAGTACATTTACTTTCACTCCAAAACGAAGAAAATTGACTTAAATTACATTATTTCTGAAAACAAAAACTACCAAGCGTATCATATTTAAGGCTATTTAAATTATTTAATACGGGAGATAGAATAGCCAATTAAATTACGAGCACCTCAAGCAAGGTAATCTAATTACCTAGGTTTCTTTGAGATAAAATATGGTGTCTTTAAAAATAACTAAAACTATAGGACCGAGCACAGTGTATATAGTAGAGGCCGGGAACGAAAAAAAAATGCCACGGGCAGAACTCTGTTCTGGATCTAGCTCTGGTTTCCATTTGAACTTGTAATAAATTGTGAGCCGTTAAATCTAATCATATGTTTCTCAGAATACATAGACTATATAGTCACATGTTCAGGATCGTGAAAAAATGACTAATATGATGAAAGATGGAAAGCATTAAAATGTATGCCTTAAAATGTCTATTCTTATATCAGGGGAAAAATATGGTGAAGTATCGTTTGGAGTTGGTCGAGGAGGTATATGTAAATATTCCGCTAATGGAACTTTTAGACGGAGAATTGAGTACACACACCGACACACACACACCTTCAGAAGAGAAGGGAAGAGACGAAACCGAGAGAGTGGGGTTGCTGAGCTATTGTGTTTGCATGGGGTACATAGAAAGTATAGGTAGATACCTACATAAGAGCATACATTACCCGGACCGGGTTCGGGTATTCCTTTGAGCAAATTCAAATTTGTGCAAACATGAAACACGCAATAAGGAGCTCATGAAAATTTACGATGCGATGGAACACTGCTGAGATTTTGATTCGTTTCCGCGTAGCCACTATTCACAATCAGCTTATGAGACTTGAGTGCCGTTGTTCCTTCCAGTCATAGAAGAGACGTATGAGGTACTTTCCCCACACACAATCCACCCATACGCATCTGTTCTGTATTTACTAGATACTACGCATTGTTATGTAAAAGTAAGGTTACTTGTGTTTATACCTCAGATACAGATATCGTCTGTGAAGAACCAAAATGACCTATATCAAATTCAAGCTAGAATTAAAATGAGCTATGTCATAAAAACAAAATGCGAAACATGCGTAAAATGTGAATTAAGAGTTTTCGAAAAGTTCAAATTCTATTTACATGTTTTTGAACAGTGTAAAATGTTCTTTTTACATGTTTTTTGAAAAGTGTAAAATGTTCTTTTTACATGTTTCTTGAAAAGTGTAAAATGTTCTTTTTACATGTTTTTTGAAAAGTGTAAAATGTTCTATTTACATGTTTCTTGAAAAGTGTAAAATGTTCTTTTTACATGTTTTTTGAAAAGTGTAAAATGTTCTATTTACATGTTTTTGAACAGTGTAAAATGTTCTTTTTACATGTTTTTTGAAAAGTGTAAAATGTTCTATTTACATGTTTCTTGAAAAGTGTAAAATGTTCTTTTTACATGTTTTTTGAAAAGTGTAAAATGTTCTATTTACATGTTTCTTGAAAAGTGTAAAATGTTCTATTTACATATTTTTTAAAAGTGCAAAATATTTCATTTGAATGCTTTCAAGACATGTTTCAATATTTTTGTGGATAGTTGATATTGGTTTTAGCTACAAATGGATATGGGTCATTTTGGTTCTTCACAGACGATATCATCTTTGAAAAGAAAATACTAGCAATGTTTGTGAATATGGAGTTTTAGTTACGTAGGTACTTACGTATTTAAAGTTCAATTACCAGAATTTACCTATCAGAACAGTTTAAAAATCTTTGAAGCGTATAAATAGAACGCTTTTGATATGCATTTAAAATAACACCATGTTCTAAAGAATTTTAATACATTTTAGAGCCATGTAAAAAGCAAAAAGAAGAACTTCTAATTTAAAAAAAACATTAATCAAAAAAATTATCGACTTCAATTTGAATATATATTCATTCATTTATTTGTAATTTAACTATCTTTTCTATCTGTATTTACATAAATACCCATTTCATAATGGTGACTAGTTTCTGCCTCACAACCAGTTCTTAAAACCTTGGAAGATATTTTCACAGGCTATTAACCAGCAAAGCTGCAAAATAATGAACATAAAAACTTGACGAGAAATAGAAACAGAGTCAGCCAATATTTTCTGACATGTCCTTTCAACGTCAAATTTTCTCTTTCCTGTTTTGGCACATTTGAATTACGGTTGATTTCCTTTCCTGTACAAATATATAGCAAAACTATACATCAAATCCTATAAAATATACTTGGCAGCAGTCAGGAGGTAATAACACATAGTAGGTACCTACTAACCTTCCAGTTCAAGACTCGAGGATAGTAGTTCATAATATCAGTGTCTGTAATTCGATTTTTATATTTCGTGCAAACAAACTTATGCTATGAAATGGAAACCATTTTCAACAATAACTGAAACACAATGCCACAGTATAAGCTTTGACAGTTATTCAATTCTTGTCAAATTACAATCATCATGCCAGAGCTCTTATATATTTAGTCTCGACCTCGGCGTCAGCGTCAGCAGTCGAGAGTCTAGACTACCCATATAATATGTATATTGAAACTAGAAACCAACCACAGAATATAAAGAAACCACAACTTGAACTTTCTTGGAATGAAACCCTACGTTTTCACTAACAACACAGACAAAAATAACCAACACATTTATGGGTAGTATATTGAACTTTTGATTTTGGTGCAGTTGCCTGGTCTCCCCTCAACTCCGAAGCTCAGGGCCGGACGAAGGAATTGGTTTTAGGCAGCAATTTGTTTCCATACAAAATACGCCATTTTGATTTTATTAACGGGTTTCTTTGGGAAAGCAAAATGTTGCATTTACATGTTTTAGAAAAGTGCAAAATGTTCTTTTTACTTAATTCATAAAAGGGCTTAATGTTCTATTTACATGTTCTTGAAATGTACAAAAATCTTTATTTTGAATTTTTTTGAAAAGTCTCGATATTATTTTTAAGTATTTTTGAAAACTGCAAAATGTTCTATTTACATGTTTTTTGAAAATTCAAGCAGCGGGGGCTGCCTGAGCTGGCCGCATTATCCGCCCCTGACGAAGCTAGCACTGTAATCAACTAATTTACAAGCAGAAACTGCAAAACTCGAACAAAAGTTTTACTCGGATAGCACAAAATTCAGTTATTTTAATAATATTGCAGAACAATTCAAGTTTTCCCTTTAAACACTACTAGATGCTAATAAATCCATCATATGCAATTTTTCTAGTTTTTAGAAATTTGTTTAAAAGATTGTGAGCGTGAAGCTTCCACAAATAAATATTTACATACTAAAACTTTCGAGCTATTAATATTATAGTTATTCATAATTTGTGTATGTAAAAATTATTTAAAAAATTACTGCAACACGTGACTCCGGATAGGAAACTTAGTAAACAACGCTATATAGACCTTAATGGAAAAAAAAACCGCAGATACCATTTTTTGAAATGTTTATACACAGTACAGAAAAAAACAGCCAAGTGAAAGCAATAGGATTACGGATTTATATTTACTCATTATCGTACCCGTCCATTCAAAACTTTTATATTCTCAAATTGAATAAAGTTATGAAAAATGAAAATCTCCGCGGCAAAAGTATGTACCATTAGAAACATCTGGAGAATTAATAGGCATTCTGGAGCATAGTAAGTTTTTAACTATATACCACAGCACCATGACTGTAGCTTGACAATCATTTAAACAAAATTTCAATACATTCTCGCATATTAATGTCTCCTCATTCTGGATTTAATGAGCTTAAGATACACTAAAGATATAATATAATAATAGTTTATAATCACATTATACTTTCTCTGCTATGCCACCACCACGTATAAGTAGTAATGTGACATACGGAGGGGAAAGCTGGTACTAGTGCTATGTGAAGAATAGAAAGTATCTCCGCACATAGAAAACTAATGATATAAAAAGCCATACTTCGCGGCTTGGATTTTTAAATAAAAATTCCAGGAAGTTTTTTTTTCAAGAGAAATTTGCATAAGTAAATTTCGTACTTGTACATTTTTTGTAAGAGTTTATAGATATAACTTGAGGCATGTGTATAGTATTACTACATGTAGAAATATATATGTAGAATAGAATGGATGGAAATTGCGGTTCTCTCCCTAGTGACTTTCTTTGGTTGGCGTTAGTTAGGAACTGTGCAGTGACAACGGCTTCACTTGAGTCCTGAGTTGTCTCTACTGTTCCACTGCTTCCTTTTTTCTTTCTTACTTTCTCTCTCTCTCTCCGTTTAAACCTTCGAGCAGAATGCATAACTATACTAATAAACTAAAGTTAGGAATGAAATTCAAAACTTTTTAGTCAGCGTCTTGCGCCTGGTTGCCTTCTATTCCTATACTGCCTACTGTGCCATTGGTGACTTTAGACGGGTTTCTGTTTCTTTTGGACTTTGGATACAGATATACTTACATACATAAGTACTGCTTTGAAGCAGGAGTAAAATTCTTGCGATCGTTTGCATATGTCTCTCTGTGTGAGTGTGGGACGTGTCTGTAAAAATGAAGACTCTTATCATCTCTGCGTATCATTCTTTAAACCAAGCCACTAAGTTGATATTAGGGTTTTACATCTTCATTAACTTAGCTTTACATTTACGCAGGGCAAAGACAGAGACTGACGGTAATAGGAGGCTGCAAGATTGTCGTTGTCGTTGTGGTTTTATTCTTTCTACTTCCTTGGAGTATTTTGTTTTGTCTATGGATCTCGGTTTCGAACTTACACTTAGGTTTATAGATACATGTTGTGTATTATTACAAATTACAGTGAACTTTTATATTTATATTGGTAAATACAACCTTTTGGAAATTAAAAAACTATGGTTTGTGCCTAGTATGTACAGCGTTAGAGTACAGAGTTCACAGTTAATATTATTTTTAAATAAAGTTAGTACATAAAACAATTGTCAGTACTATTTAAACCATTTAAACAAAGCACACAAAAAGACTTGATTTTGACTAGTAGTTACTCCAAAAGGACGCAGAAATTTTTTGCAAACAACTCAACTAACATAGTAGCCTTCAAAATAGGCTTCCTTTTCATTTCTACATTGCTACATCACTATAACCCTGCTGCATGCAGTTGTAAACAGGGCCGGACGAAGGAACTGCTCTTAGGCAGCAATTTGTGTCCATACAAAAACCACAATTTTGATTTTATTGATGGTTTTCTTTGGCCAAGTAAAATGTTGTATTTACTTGTTTTAGAAAAGTTTAAAATTTTCTGTTTACTTGATTCTGAAAAGTACATAATGTTCTATTTACATGTTTTTCAAAAGTGTTAAATGTTTTATTTGCATCTTTTTTAAATGTAAAAAAAAATATTTGCCTGTTTTTGAAAAGTCTAAAATATTTTATTTGCATGTTTATGAAAAGTGTTAAATATTCTGTTTACATGTTTTTTTTAAATAAGGAAGCGCGCCTGCGCTGGCTGCGGTTGTAAAAGCATTGAAATGCAATTGCAATTGTTCTATTTCCAGAAATGTTTAGAAATCTTCTATGCCCCTATACCATATATCAATTTCCTTTAGCGCCCCATTCGATATCCTTATCAATATCAACATAGCCTCAGTATACTGACTGATAGAGCAAGTTTCATACAAATAGACTCGAGGTCCAAATAATTTCAATAACCATTCCTTTTCACAACTCTCACAATGCTCACGTCAGCATCAGCCTTCTCTATCACGTCAACATTTCAACATGTGGGAGGGAAGGTGGAGAAAGAGTGAAGCAGATGATGCAAATCAAATCAAAAGCCAAGGCCACACGTCTGCCATCAATTTAATCCAATGCAGCGCAATGCAATGTGAAATGTGATGCTGATTCTGATTCTGATGCAATGCAAACAAATGGAAAGTGCCTCGTGGTCCTCTTCCTCATCGAAATATGAATGAAAAATCCATAAAATATCTACATCTATCCCGAGCTCAGCACTCATTCACACCCACATTCCCATCCCGTTTTGACTTTTACCCAGCAAAATTCTGAGCAAGTAAGAAAAAAAAGAAAGAAACTGGAACGAGAGAAAGTCAATTTTCAAAATTGGAAAAAAATCAGCCAAAGCCACATACACATATATATATTATTTTTATTCCTATTTGTATTATTCGTTTTTCAGCCCCTGTCAAAGTAAATGTCAAGTAAAAGCAAAAGGGAAAGCATGGCGGAGGTTCCTATGAAGGGATGCTGGTAGTACTGCACTTTATATATAAACGTTTGGGTTTAGGTATTTTGTCCGATAATAATAATCCGATATTAGTATACCTATATATATATCACGGCATAGAGTATAGGCAGCATATATGTGAGTAAGTAACATTCCTAATGCACCTATACATACATACCATACAAACGAGAGCTTTCAAGCTGCAGATTAGAATGTTTCCATTCGCATCCCATCCAATACTTCAAGCTCAACAATACCAATACCAAGGGAGAGAGAGAGAGAGAACCGATCAGTCAGAAAAAAGAAAGGACCGATACCGGTACAGATCAAAACATAATGCACATTCATATACTAGCCTACAGAATATACATGTGTTCTTGGGTACATCAGCCTCAGACTCGAGTTTACGATGAGATAAATGATCATGACATGGCATTCGCATTCACATCCTTGGATGGCGAAAGAATAGTTTATGAAAAAAGTACAGTTGCCAGGAAAAGTTAGGGTGAGGGACGAGGAAGAAGATAGAAAAATTCCAGGAGTAAACGCCTGAGTGAGATGGATGGATAGTTTACGTCTCTGTAGATTTTTCTCAAATATAAAGAATATTGGACGAAATGCATAGAGAGGAGGTTTACTGAGTTTACCGTCATATTATGCATGTTCAATAGATCTCGATTCTGATATGCACCCAGACCCAGGAACATGGATATGGCTTGGTTCTGGCCCTGGCTTTTACTGATTATAAAGTGCAAAATGCGCTATGTGATTTCATTTTAGAAAATATTTTACTGCTGATTAAAATTAAAAAAATAGTCCGTTCAGAAATTAAAAACAAAACTTCAAAATCCAATTGTACCCTTCCATTAAACCTGCAGATATTTAGATTTCTACTTTTTGAGAAAATATATATAGGTAAGTACCTACTTACACTAATAATAATACTATCGCTATATTCATAACTGCGTGGGAAATTTCAAACTATACAGACACAAAATTTTATACCTTTATGGATATTCGGGCAACTTTTGTTTTATTTCATGTATGTGCTGAAGAGCGACACACGCATGAGGTAGTAGCAACAGCAACTCACACACACGCAACAAGGTACTCTTCTATTGCATTGTAAATTCTTCAGTGAGCTGATGCGAAACAAAAAAATGATGGACCTTGATCTTTTACATACTCACACGCAATATGACCAGATCAACATGGAGCGAAGAATCCTGTTCCTGTTACGGCTTGCTATTGCGTTTTCTTTCCCAATTCCATCTCCACAGTTCATCGAGGTTATGCCATGCGTAACGCATCGAATGCATGTGCAAACATTATTATTTTCCATATTACATATATGAGCGCAGAGGAAATGGAAAGTACACATGACAGGATCATGCGTCCCTTTTCACTCAGCACAGTTTTCCTATTACGATTATGATTATGATTACAAAATATGAATCAAGTAGAAAGTACAGATACGTGAGAGTGAAAGCCCTTACTTTATGCGTTCAACTTTCCATGTATTAAAACGTGTAAAAATATTTATTTTCAATCGCCCTGCTCGATCCCATTGGCTCACGGGGGATGCTTCTAGCAATATCAAGCGATGCAGTAATGAGCAATGTTTTATTTTATCAACGTTGGCTGGCTTAAAGTTATTACTGTTCAACACATTTTTTTCCTCTAAAATGATGTGTTATTTTATGTTAATTTCTAGTTAAATTGGAAATTGCTTGTGGGATTAAAAACTTAAATTTTGTATTCAACATAAGATAAAACATTTATTTTTACATTTTTTAAATGTATGCTTACACAAAACAGAATTGTAGTTTTTATCCAACGATAATAACAAAAATTAGAGGTTTCAACTGAATGTTTTGGTAGGTGCATTAGGTCTTAGTAGAAAATGCCCCTCGTGAAACTAAAACACAAACCAAAGGGAAAGCTAAGGGATGAAATTGAAAGTGATCTTGACTGATACTCACACAGATACTAGTAATTCAAAGGAAAATCTTCGTTTGATATGAAGCCATATATATATATATATGTTTCAATTTCGATGTCGAGTGCGTTTTTTTTTCCTATTACAAGCACCAGGTTTAGGACGACCAAGTCTATGATCCTACAAATATTACTACGCAGTGTTTTGACTATACAGCAGAACGTAAAGTCTGCATTTGAGTGGAGTACTTATAAGTAATCCAATGAAGTGACAAGGGGATGGTGGTTTCAATAAAAAATGACATTGCCTCCTTGATTCAATTACAGGGAATAGGCATCGAACCACAAGATCATTTATTGATAGGACGAGAGTGGCACACACCCATTAGTCGCACCCCATTCCTGTCAGGCCGAATCACTTAAATAAACTCTACGACAGTCACTTCCGACCCTTACTATACTTTCCCTTCCACAAACCCTAAACCAATCTACTCTGGCTCCTGCTTTTCCTGGCCCTCTCTCCATTTGTACAGATACAGGCAGAGCATCATCAACACGACAGACACTTCAAAGGAAAGCCCAACTAAAAAAATGTATATGATATTTACACTCTCAAAAATGGTAATAGAGAAACAGGGAAAGTACATCCCTGATAATATGTAGAAGAGTACTAAGGACTAAGACCAACTTCTGTACTCTTTTATATTATTGCATCTCACATCCCACTTTCACCTTATAAAACATAAACAGATAAAATGTAAAGATGTGAGAAGGAAGACGTACAAGGGTCCACAGAGTGATAGTGGTGATTGGAGTGAAAACTTTCTACTCTCTCCCACTCTTCTGTCTACTTTCTATAGCTTCAATATTTTATCTAAATCTCGTACATGCTTCAATTTTATTCTCCATTAAATAGCTTACATTTCCGATTCCGAACCAAGCTTTCGAATTACTTGTACTCGTGCTACTAGGGGTAGTGTTTTCATGTACAGTATTTCCGTATCATCAATTTACTTTGAGAACATTATACTTCTTCAGTCTCACGTAATTATGTGGTGCTCTGCTTTGGTTTCGTTGGTGTGTCTTAAATGTTAATTTACATGAGGATTTTCAGGGAAAGTAACTTTCCTTTAAGTAGGATGTAGGAAGTAGGAAGGAGGCGCAATAATATAAGTTTAATGTTAATGCTAATGTTTTGCATGGGTAGGTGCGAGAGCTTTGTCTGAATCGTTACTCCAATTACAATACAGTTCAGTGGTTCAGTGCACTGAACTCTTGCTATAAGTTGGCAGTAGCTAAATATGTATATGTACAAGTTCTCAGTTTTCTGTACCAAAATAGAGGAGAGAAGTCACAGTTTCGACTACCCCCTTCTATTCCGACTACCGGTACCGGTACCGGTAGTTAATAGCTATAAGTTTTGTCGGCTTTTTCTTTTTCCTACTTTTACCTTTTGCAATTAGTTTATTTTATACTCCTGTCGTTTCACTTAAACTAAGGTAGTTACGAAACTCTGGTGGTGTTGTTGTGCTTTGTGCTTCAGCCGTGTTTCCTGACTAATATCGTATCTTCTTCTATATTTAAATCTCTGCCGCTGTTGTTCCCTTTCTCCTTTCACTGTTTTGAGGATTTTCATTTTCTCATTGTGTGCATCCTTATAGGCAGCAGCTTAGAAAAGAAGTATTTGGAAACAAAGCTCTCTGGGCTATTTACGTGCTTATAGTGCTTAACACACAAGATGGGCGATTCAGTTTGAGTAATCGATACATCTTAAAGTCTTTCCGTCTAATGGCATCGCATGAGCTATTCTTATTACTGGTACGTTTTATATCAGTATTAAATATAGATAGTGCGAATATATATAGGCTTTTTGCCATGCATAATATTTGGGAATTTGGGAGTTGTATTTCTATTTTGAACTTCGAGCAGGTCTAAATTTACTTTCCGAGTGTAACATGCAAAGTTCTGTAACTAAATTTTTGCATAGCTAACCAGGACCAGGACATTTGTCTCAATAAATGTCAAACATAATACAAACCTAGGAAATTAAAATAAGGCAATATGTGGAACTATTAAAACAGTAAATAGTGCAAGCACAAAATACTGAGCTGAATAACCGATATTTGGCTTTTGCTATTATACACGTGTAATTAAATATTTTTCTAAGCTTATCTTCACATATATATGACACACTTTAAGGACTTTCCTATTGGTCACAAATACAACTGTATTTTGAAAATTAGAAGCAAATATATTTTTCAGTTTCACTCTAGATATAATGTAACTAATGCTACGGGACCATAATTTGTTCTGCATCATTAATTACAATTTAAAATAGCAATAAAAGCTATTAAAGGTATTTATGTGTATGAATATGTTTAAATTTATGAACAGTTCAAATCCCAAGGAAATGTAGAAATAGTAATACTTTAGTCTTAATTTGCAAAGTACTGAAACATACATCTAATTAGGTACATTTGTTATTATCTTAAATATAATAGAAAGTCTCCCTTACCCGGCGAAGCAACTCTTGGATGGTGAAGGCAACATTGTCTGTATTGGCCATAACTGTGATTCGAGGATGAACCATTTATTCAATTGATTTGACTGACGTCTGACTTGACCAAATGAAATAAATTTATTTAAAGTTGTGTTTTAGCAAGTTTTGCTTAAGAATTTGTAAGATTATCTTTTCAGATTCAAATCTGCGGCGGACTGCTTTCTCTTGCGTTCTGTTGTTGATTAATTCTACAGATTTAATTTGATTTTTTTTTCGGGGTTGTCGAATTTCACCTGTCGGCTCTGTGTTATTTTCTTTGCAATTCTTGATTTTTGTTTTGTTTTTATTTTTTTTTAAATTAGTATTTATTTTTCTAGCCTTTGTTTTCTCTACCTTAATTGTCAAATTTCAAATATTTATTTTTTATTTTATACAGCTTTTCAATAATTACGAGTTTCAAATTTTTAAGTGAATCTTTTCTATATGTATGTCAATGCATACAACTAGATAGAAGCGTCTCTAAGAAAACCCTAAAGACGCACAAGTGCTTTCTCCTTTGTTTTCCTCTATTCCGTCTCTCTGCTTGTGGATACTAGGATAAGATAAAAAATAATCTAGTTAAGTTTTTACAGCACGATACAGCGGAGCTGTAAGTGGTGAAAGCAATACACTCTGATCTAATGATGATGTTCCACTTTGATTTCACTTGTCTCCAATTTACTTGACAGTTATTACTATTGTAAATGTAGAGATAAAGTTACACGTATAAGATAAAATAAGATTGACAAAGTTTCTTGCATTTGACTTGGAAGTTTGGACACAAACCAGAGGCTACAGTGTGTTTAGCAACTTTACCTATACAAGCAAATCATGTGCATACTTATAATATAATGTTCTTCGTTGTAGTTTATTCACTCCTGGTATAGTACTGCTTCAGGATAAAATCCATAGAAAAAATTGTTTTTGGGTAAAGGGGGGAAGAAAGAAAGTTAAAACGTACATGAAGCTTGTACTTGTATATTAAGAACCAGTATGAAGTATGAGCTTCCTCTTTTTCTTTCTATTTATGCTTCTACTTCACTTTCTATTAAGGAGAAAGCCCGGAGAAAATGTATATGGTAAGTAAAGGGTTAGACGTTATATTATGTAGTTCATACAATAGGAATATCAATTCACGTATCAATATCAACTTTTAATACAAATATCCGTATCCTGCACCGATCAAAGCGGAGAGGTACAGTGTGAGGAGTATTTTTCTTTGTACAGTTGCTTGTGGTCTTGGACTCAGGACTCAGCTGAGAGTCTTACAAATTTGATTAGAATATCAGCTGCAATCCATAAAGTTGTAAGTGGTGGTTGGAGTAAGACGGAAAAAGAAAAGATGGAAAGTAGAATAAGAGAGAGACAGAAAGTTCAATCAGTTGAGTGGCTATAATATCCTCTATCCGTGGACGAGATTCATCGAATGAATGAACAGACGGCTGGGGTTTAGAGAAAAGTCATTTCGTGAGAGGACCACAAACGAGCGTCCCAGCCAGCTCAGTCTTCAACAAGGCCAGGGCGAGTAGTAGCCAGTTCTATTTTATACACAGAGACGTACACTACTCCCACAAAAAGAAGTGTAGGATGAAGCCAAAGTCTAAAGAAGAAACTTTCGAGATCTATCTCCTGTACTGTGGCTGGAACTGTAGAAATGGCTCACCATTACTCCTAATGGATTCTATTGACAATACTGAGACCATTGAGGTCTTCTTACATAATATCGTATATCCTGTGGTCAATGTTTCACCGTCCCTACCTATAGTATAATATATACGCTGTATATAGCGCTTTCCTCGCACTAGTTTTCTTTTTTGATCTCCTATGCTTTCTAAAATGTTGATATATCTATAAGGAAGGCATAGGCGCTTACGTTCGCTTTCACTCTACTTGTTACTTTAAATCTTAAACTCAAGGTCCAGTCCTATACACTTTCGTTGCTTCCACTGTAGTTCAGTCCAAGTTAAATTCACTCAAGATATTTGGAGATAGCCAGTCCGCGACCAGCTCTACCTATCTATATTTCTTTTTCTCTCAGTTCTCAAGTACTATGGTCCTGAAGCACTGAAGAACTTACAGAGTTTAGAACCTCAAGTCTGTAAAAAAACGAAAACGATTTGAAGGATGCGTGTTCAGACGTGACTGAGCGTAATATTAAAGTTTATGTGTTACAAGTATGAATGTTCCAACTTCTGGTGATGGCTGTGTGGCAACTGCTTGAATTAACTTATGAGTGGACAACTATGATGATCAATTGATGATTATGTGACTGATGGTCAATGTAATGATCCAATTCCGATGCGTATTATGAGTAATGTAGATGTAATCCAATATTCACGCACGATACTAACAATAAGATGCCAAAATCGCGGACACAGGGATAATGTTATATTGTGACAACAATATAGTCAGTACTTAATTTAATAACATTAAATCCCTAACAATTACAACTAACTAATTACTCTAAACTAATACTTCTTATTGTATTACAACAATACAATCTACTACAATTTGGATACCTTTACAACCGACAGGTTAGGAGAGACTTCTCAAGGTTTACAAGGCAAGGCTGAGACAAGACTAAACTCCTAAAATGGAGACGAGAATATTACAAAAAGATAAGTCAAGTCTAACGACTTGACTTCACTACCACTAACCAAACTGCGCAAGACTTGACCTTGAGTAGTCATCCAATAAGCCACACTCTACGAAGTAGAGCTTTAACTAAGTAACTACTACTAAAAGTATCTACTAAATACTATGTAACTTAAAACTATTCTAAATTACACTGAGCAGTACAGTAAACTGACTGCAACCATATGGCTCTAGCCATCCATTTCAACACCGCCGACCAAAAATGACTACGGGTTGAAGGCATTTTTCAACCTAAACTAACATTACGGTATACCAACTAATTATTATTTAGACACCCACGAATAAATACATTGATAAACCTTACATTCTATATAACCTATCACGAATTCACTTAACTTTATAAAACGAATCCTGAACTCATGTTACATTACAATTAACTATTTTTAGGCACTAATTAGGTATGACACATTATCACAATGACAATATAACCTAAAACTACATATATTTGACACTAATTACGCATACTTAACACAAATAGTACACACAAACACGAATAGCACACAAATGTTTCGCATATTGACCTAAAATATACACCAATTATTATGATCAATTAATTTCACATCATATACTTTTACAAAATGTTCAAGCACCACATTTAAATTGGAGCATCACTACAAGTAGTATCAATAGGCAATGGACATAATTTAACTACTGGTCTTACAAATTTTGACTTAAACTTAGTCATTACCGTAGCAGTACGAACAAGACCGTCCTTGCCTGGATGAACTTCGATGACTCTCGCCAAACTCCATAGCCGAGGAGGAAGATTTTCATCCTTGATCACAACGATGCTTCCAACTTCTAAAGGTGTCTTCGCAATCCACCACTTTGGTCGCTGCTGGAGTCTGGATAGAAAATCAGAGCTCCAGCCGCGCCAAAATTCTTGGTGAATTTTCTCAGTGATGTGCCACCGTTTTCTAATAGTAACAAGATCCTCGGATGTTCGATCAGGTTCTAACACAGCATTCAACGGAGCACCGGTGAGGAAATGTCCAGGCGTGATTACTTCGAAATCATTCGGATCCGCTGATGACTGACACAATGGCCGCGAGTTGAGACATCCCTCTACTTGACACAGAATAGTATACATTTCTTCAAAATTTAGAACCGTTTGACCGATGCTTGAATACAGATGTTTTTTCAGCGACTTTACACCTGCTTCCCACAAACCACCAAAATGAGGAGCTGCCGCCGGATTAAAAGTCCACTTAGTATTGTGACTTGCTAAATGCTTCTGCACCTCATCATTGGACTTCTTAGACGTCATTTCTTCAGCTAACTTATTCAGCAAATTATTAGCACCTACAAAATTAGTGCCATTGTCACTGAATATTTCACTAGGTTTTCCTCTCCGTCCCACAAACCGCTTCAAAGCTGAAATAAATGAAGCCGTATCACTACTTGTTACTAGTTCAAGGTGGATAGCACGAGTAGTGAAACACACGAAAAGAGCGATGTAAGCCTTAAACATGGTATGACTTCGCACTTTAACTACACGAAGAGTAAATGGACCTGCATAATCTACACCACACTTTTGAAATGGACGAGCCTTCGTCACACGGGCAGCAGGTAAGTCACTCATCAACTGGGACACAGGAGTAGGATTTAATCTGCAACACCGAACACAATTTCGAACTATGCGCCGCACTACCTCCCGTCCATTAATAATCCAATAATGATCTTGAAGTGTTCGTAGTAACAACTGACACCCCGCATGAAGATTATTTTGATGTTCGTGCACAACTATTAGCACCGTTAGATGATGCTTTTGAGGAAGCAGTATTGGATGACGTCGATCAAATGGGAGATCTGAATTCTCCAGTCTACCGCCGACCTTGAGCAACCCGTCACAATCAATAAAAGGGTTAAGAGACAGTGTTTTGCTTTTCTTCATCATATCTTCATTGCATGAGGAAATTGCCCTGAACTCCAACTGAAATACTTCTCGTTGCACAATCTTAATCCAAGTTTTCAGTGCATGTTGAAGTTCGTCCACTGACAATGGACCGATGACATTGGGTATTCCAACCGCTTTTCGACGATTCCGAATGATGCGTTGCAGAAAAGCTGTAAGCACTAGTAATTTACGTAAAGTTCCACATTTATGTAATAATAAATCCGGACGCAACTGTTGACTTACAACCAGATGAACCTTCTTCTCTTCCATTACAACTTCTTGATCATGCTGCTGGGGTTGAGATACTTCGTTGTAAACTGTGTTCGCACACCGGAGCCATGGTGGCCCGTGCCACCACAGTGGATGATG
Source organism: Dicyrtomina minuta (assembly GCA_949802685.1). Taxonomy (NCBI): domain Eukaryota; kingdom Metazoa; phylum Arthropoda; class Collembola; order Symphypleona; family Dicyrtomidae; genus Dicyrtomina; species Dicyrtomina minuta. The sequence goes on along the minus strand of OX461811.1, from coordinate 50,576,099 downwards.
GTGAAGCTCCTTCGCCGTAATTCCTCTGGAAGGTGCATCTGCTGGGTTATCTTCCCCTGGTACATGGTGCCACTCAGCTTCCAGCTCTTGAATTTTGGAAACTCTATTAGCCACAAAAGTCTTCCACCTAGAAGGTTCGGAAGCGAGCCAGTCCAGCACCACCTTCGAATCTGACCAACAATGCACAGAATTAAATTTTACCTCTAATGCCACCAACACAGATTTCATTAACCGACTCAGCAGATGAGCACCAAGAAGCTCAAGTCTTGGAAGTGACACAAATTTGATGGGAGCAACACGAGTCTTTGATGCCACTAATTGTACAACAATATCATTGTCACACACCGATCTTACGTATACACAAGCTGCATACGCACTCAATGAAGCATCCGAAAATCCATGGAGCTCATGACTGTGTGACATCATAGGCATGACACATCGCGGGACTGACACCAGCTCTAAATTCTTCAGCTCCGCCTGATATTGCTTCCACTTCACACACATTTCTTCGGGAAGAGGATCATCCCAACCGAGCGACTCACTCCACAATGATTGCATGAACAACTTTGCGCAAATAGTAACCGGAGCCGCTGATCCAAGAGGATCAAACACCTTAGCAATGTCAGAGGCGACAGTACGCTTAGTAATGACTGGATGCGACGTAACACTTACACAGAACTTGAACACATCACTAGCTGGATGCCACCGGAGACCAAGGGTTTTGACGGAGTCATCAGTGTCAATGTCCAAACACAGTTTTGTTTCTCGGCACTCCACAGGAACGGAATTAAGGACTTCTGTACTATTAGACGACCACTTACGGAGATCAAAACCACCACAGGCCAACATTTTTATTAAATCTGATTGTAGAGACACCGCGTCAGCTACAGATTTTCCGCCTGAAAGTACATCGTCAACATAAAAATCCTTATCACACACCTTTGATGCCTCTGGAAACTGTGACTCATAATCAATAGCTAATTGTTTTAAAACCCTGGTAGCCAAATGTGGAGCTGCAGCAGTTCCATACGTCACAGTACACAATCTGTAATCCTCAATTGGATCATCCGGATTAAAACGCCACACTATCCGCAGATAATCTTGATGTTCTTCACACACCAGAATCTGACGATACATTTTCGTAATGTCTGCGGAGAAGGCAATAGGATGTTTTCTGAACCGCACTATAATTACAAATAAATCCTGCTGCACCTTCTGTCCCACCATCAGATTATCGTTGAGCGACACACCAGTCTCAGTAGGAGCCGACCCGTCATACACCACGCGAAGTTTAGTAGTAGTACTATCTTCTTTAATGACGCAGTGGTGTGGTAGGTAATATGACCTCCCCACCGGTGTATCCACATCCTCTGGTCTTATACGTTCCATATGCATGAGAATTAAATATTCATCAATAAATGCTGTATATTCCTTTTTCAACACAGGATGTTTGTTCAACTTACGCTCCAGTGCCATGAACCTCTTTACGGCTTGATTACGAGAAGACCCCATTGGCTTCATTGGAGTAGTAAATGGCAGCTCCACTATGTACCTTCCAGTACTGTCCCGACGATGAGTTGACACAAAATTTTCTTCAACTAGAGCCTCCACCGCCGTCATGGAGGTTGCGGTGGGAACTTCCTCCACCTCCCAGAACCGTTGGAGTAACGAGTCCAAATCCACAGAGACGTGGTTGCATGATAGAACATTAGTACTAGGACCGTGAGATAGCCGCCCAACTAAAAGCCACCCAAATGCAGTTTGCATACCAACAGGTGTGCCCGATGGTCCTTTACGTACTCCATCCAGTATTATGTCATGCCAGACGTCCGCCCCCAGTAGTAAATCCACCCGAGAAGAGAAACGCCAATTGGGGTCAGCCAGTTCCAACCCCTCAATGTGTGGCCAATCAGCAGCTGCCACTTGATGCTTCGGTAAAGATTGAGAAATTGAGGGAAAGACATACGCTTGGCAGTTAACAACAAACTCACCCTTGGAGTTGCCAAGACAAAGAGACACAGCCTTTGTCGCCGTTCCCGCTGTTGTCGCCCCAATTCCCAAAATGGAGACTTCAGTTTTCTGTTTTACGAGCCCCAGGTTTTTACAACACCTGTCCGTAATGAGGCTGGTCTCGGATCCCATATCAATCAATGCCCGAACTGTATTCCAACCTCCATTTGGCCGTTGCACTTTCACTAGCGCCGTTGCTAGCAGAACTTGTGATGTTGTATTTTGAGTAGCGAGTAGAACTTGTTTTTTCTCCTGCTCCGAGGGTTGTGGTGAGGCGGCTGGAGGATCGTCAGCTTCCTTCTTTCCAGTGTCTTCATGAAGCAATAAATTGTGTCTGCCCCGGCATTTCCCACAAGGCCTAAACTTGCACTGCTTCACCATATGATTACCGTTCAGACACTGGTAGCACAACTTCTTTTTCACCACAAATTCTTTTTTCTCCAATAATGGCAACTTTACGAACTTCTCACACCGATATAATAAATGTTCTTCGTTGCACATTACACATTTTTTCTGAAATGCAACATGATTGAGTTGCTTCTTCTCTTTACCTTGTTGCTGGTTGGTCTTGCCTTTGCCTTGATTAGTAACCTTGCCTTGATCGCTAGGGATGGATGCCAGTGCTGTAGCTCTGTTGTTGACAAATTTTGTAATTTCTTCAAAGGATGGTAGCTTATCTTCAGACTGCAATAATTCCCATTGTTTTCTAGACTCACAGTCTAGCCGTTCAGCTGTAAGATATACACGTATTACGTCCCAAATGTCTGTTGTAGCACCAAGAATTTCTAATTGTTCGCTGCACTCAACAACACTATCAATGAGGTTACGTAATCCCACAGCTGACTCTGTCTGAACTGCACTGACAGTAAATAATCTACGTACATGAAAATTCACTAATGTACGCTTCCTTTCATACCTAGCTACAACGGCTTTCCATGCCCTCTCATAATTAGTGTCACTGACCTGAATTGTCTGAATCACTTGAGCCGCTTCCCCTTGCAATGACGACTTTAAATAATGCATTTTCGATGCACCTGGCAATTGACTGTCATTGTGCACTGCATCAATAAATCGATCATGAAATTGTGACCAATTCTGAAGATTTCCGTCAAATGTCGGCAACGTCATCGGAGGAAGCTTCAACTTATTTATTGCACTATTTCCAGCTCCTGAATTCTGTCCATCTAAAGGCACTGTATTCATAACTGGTAGGTCATTAAGGATACCACTGAGTCTGTTGCATTCCGCAAACATTCGAGTTTGCTCTTCTTCGTTCTTGGTAAGTTCGTCATCACCCTCTTCGCATAATAAATTTATGCTGTCGTAGATTTCATCAAGACCAATTTTCCACTCTGCCAACTGCTCCCGCATGTCTTGAATTCTGGTTCGTGACCACGACCTACACAACTCTTCCGTAATTTGAAGGCCAAACATCACTAATTTTGATGCACATCCTCTTCTTCTTCTTGTGTAGTGGTCAATGTCAAGCACAGGAGCTGTTTTTGGAGCCATTATAATTAATAAGGAAACACTAAACACAAGTAACACAAAGTTTAACTGTTAATCGAAGGACCACTGGTATTAATATACGGTTCGAAGATGACCAAATGTTCAGACGTGACTGAGCGTAATATTAAAGTTTATGTGTTACAAGTATGAATGTTCCAACTTCTGGTGATGGCTGTGTGGCAACTGCTTGAATTAACTTATGAGTGGACAACTATGATGATCAATTGATGATTATGTGACTGATGGTCAATGTAATGATCCAATTCCGATGCGTATTATGAGTAATGTAGATGTAATCCAATATTCACGCACGATACTAACAATAAGATGCCAAAATCGCGGACACAGGGATAATGTTATATTGTGACAACAATATAGTCAGTACTTAATTTAATAACATTAAATCCCTAACAATTACAACTAACTAATTACTCTAAACTAATACTTCTTATTGTATTACAACAATACAATCTACTACAATTTGGATACCTTTACAACCGACAGGTTAGGAGAGACTTCTCAAGGTTTACAAGGCAAGGCTGAGACAAGACTAAACTCCTAAAATGGAGACGAGAATATTACAAAAAGATAAGTCAAGTCTAACGACTTGACTTCACTACCACTAACCAAACTGCGCAAGACTTGACCTTGAGTAGTCATCCAATAAGCCACACTCTACGAAGTAGAGCTTTAACTAAGTAACTACTACTAAAAGTATCTACTAAATACTATGTAACTTAAAACTATTCTAAATTACACTGAGCAGTACAGTAAACTGACTGCAACCATATGGCTCTAGCCATCCATTTCAACAATGCGAATCTAAGGGAAAATCCAGTTCCGCTCAAGTTCTTTTGTTGATATTGGAGGGAAAGTGGTATTGAAAGTCGGACTCGGATTCGAATTTGGATTCCAAGTGAAAGTAGAAATGGATGAGTGTGGGAGAGAACAAGTACAACTGCATTAGAGCCTCAGACACACAACAGACGTAATATAATGGTCCATGAGCCCATCAGTAAAAGGTGCTGGTCGTGTCTTACGTGGTCGTTCCGAGTCTGACGCTGACTCTCGTTTCCCTTCACACCGCTACCGCACGGCCACGGCATGGTTTTAATTTACAATATTTGTGTGTGCGTCTTACGGTTAGTGCTATTGTTCTTACTATTACTGCAATATCAATGTCTGCACCGGGATTGGGAACGGTGGACTTACGCACTCAAAAGTTAATGTTGAATTCTTATTTAGACGCTGGTTCTATTCTGGTTCCGCCACAAAGATAAGATAGTGTTTGTGAGATTTCTTTTCTTTTCACTTACACACAGAACTTAAACTTCGGCTTTAAAATTTTGTATTTTAATTTTAATTTTAAATGAGTTTTATAAATAACAATTAAATTAATATCCTTTACCCAGAAAAGATATATAAACCTTTGCTTTCACCTTTCACCTTCATATTGTATAATATAGAGCAGTGGAACTGACACAGTATTTAAGTCTGATCTTGAGTATAGGTCTCAATTTATGAGCCAATGTGTAACTGCTATGTATTCTCTACACAATTTATATTGTTTATATTTTGACTAGCTTTTATACTAGCTTGAGAAGCACTATAGCAACAAATAGTTTTTGGTTCTGGGTGAGTACATAATATAATGATGGAATTTTATTTGTATTCGTTTTCTAATGGACTTTTAGAAGATGTATGTGGGTGGTCTTTGGAAGTTGGACGTTGAACGTCAGAGTTGTACTGATAAATAAATTGGGAAAGATTAGTTTAAGTTTATTTCATATATATCAGCTTCTCTATAATCGTTTTTTCGTTTTGACCCAAGCTCTCAACTACCTCACAGAAAGAACTTGACTCTTTCACTTTGTCTCGTTCTTCTTATGTGCTCCTTCTTCTTATTAGTCTTTGTAGTATATTTTTTTTACTCTATAAAGTGGTGACATAGAGTCATGGAAAAGTTAAAGTGACCGTAGAGGAGTAGATGTGGAAGTGAAAGTAGAGCTTAGAAGGAAATTACTTGAATGACTCAAATGGATGTTACAAGCCATTTAATGTACAATATAAATTTGTTTTGTAATTCGACCGGAAAACCGATTGAAATGACAGCATCAACATCAACTTTGGAACTTTCTCGATAGGAGCTACGTCAATGTCGATGTCGATTTCGATTTGGATTTGGATTGTTATTTCCCTTTTGCTTTCCCTGTAGAAAGTACCCAAGAGAGAGGTAGGCCTGTCCACCTCACCTTTTTCTTCTGTTGTTAGTGGTGAAGTTTGGTTTGGTGTTTGTTGGTGTAGGAGGTATTGCTTTGATAAGGTAAAAAGGTGCTTAGAAGGACGAGGACGATGGAGCCGCCTCGCTCCGACGACTTGAACAGGAGCTGTAATGGTAACGGTTACGGTAACGGTAACGGTACAACAACATTGTTCAGCATGTACTTGGAGTGCTAACGGTATTTTTTTATCGGTAAACTTCTGTCACTTTCCTGTCAGGAATTGTGTGGATGGTGACTGAAAGAGCTGTATGCAGCTGTTCGTATTTCCCATGCAGTCGTCCAAGTCCAACTCAAGGCGACGAGAGAGATATATTTAGGAAAACAAACTTAAACTCTCTGGGTGACTGGTGAGGGTGAATTTGGGTCGACTTACGATTACGATTAGAGTCAATAATGTCTTTTATAGTTCAAATACCTCCACATACATGGAATATGTATGTATCTCTGATTCTGATTCTATAATATCAACATTATATCAGTAACTGTATGTATTTGAATGGAATCAATGGAGGCAAAGTTTGTAGTTTTGAATTTTTGAAATTTTGCAATTTAAATTCTTTATAGCGTATGGGTTGTGTTGATAGATTGTTTTGCTTAGAATTGGAGCACAGACAGTACGCAGTATACCGTCATGGCTACTTACATAAGTCGGTTGTAAGTTGTTGGTGTAGGATTTATTTAATTTATGCGCTGTGACTGACAGTATGCCACACAACTATCAACGCCATAAAAGCCAACACCAATGGGAAGGAAGCAATGTACACTACTTCAAATGTAGACCAAGCCGCCGCCGCTTTTCTCTGATTCTATGCTGTGGGAAAGTTTTCGATGCGGGTAAACTTTAGTGCAAGATAATGTAATTCGTGGTTTTGAGTGTGACACACATTTGGAATTTCATTGGGTAATGCATCTGGAGAATTATGTTGTTCTCCTATATTATTATGTGGACAATAGTGTGCCAAGAAGGAGAGGAGCGATTACTGCATTATTCACTAAACTTGGATGAAGGAAATGAAATTATTTTTAATTGCACCCTTTCTCTTGTAACAATTTCAACAACGTAGCAATTTCACTCTTATATCGTCAGTTTAAACAAAACCACAGACGATAGGATGTAAGATGTGAGAGAAAACCTTGAGAATTTTAAGAGTTTTGGTTTCGGTTTTTTTAAATTTTAAAGAAAGCCACACAGCCCGCGCCAAAGTTGTACAGCAAAGCTCCTACTGTCTACAGTCAGACCACATCATTTGCACCTGACTTACTTATTCTGAGCACAACAACAACACAGGAACAACAAAATGGAGCTTAAGACTTTAAAACTTGAGTACAGATAAAACTGTAATCGTAATCGGAATCCTAGTCGTCTTGATGGCTATGGTATACACTGTGTAGGTATATCCTAGGGAAGAGCATTAAATTTCCTGTACGGTTCTCGTTCTCGGTCGATGGTCCCAGCACACTCTTCAAGATGTACTCAGAAGTGATTCTCTGAGGACACTTTTCCCGCTATTTCTTCCTCTATAATGGTTCATTAGATTCCACTCATTAAGCTAAATGACTTCTCCACTTCATCTTATCATTTTCTACCAGTTCCTTTTTTTGTGTCCCTCCTCTGTCGGTTTCGGCTTCGGCTTCACATTCATTAAGCCCCCGAATATCTTTACACGGTGCTGAGTGCTGATGATGACGATCACAATAAAGATGAAGACAGAGATGAGGATCTCAATGACAACGACAATGCGGATAAAATTTGTTACAACTGGTGAGATGAGATGAGATCTCTTCAAGAATTTTACACCTTCTATTTTATTTTATTGTTTGCTTTGCTTCAATGTTTATATGCGTTGAAATATTAAAAGTTTTTTTCTTACAGGAAAATAATATTATATCTAGAATATTTATTAAAGATATATCAATGCTTTAATTTATACCAATTCTTAGATTTTGAGAGATGATTTTTATTGTTACAGAAATTTTAATATAGTACAGTTTAATTTTGTTGAAAGCTTTCCTTCTTCACTATTGTTTATCTTTTAAATTTTTGGATTTGAATGAAAATGGATGGATGGGTTCCTTTGTTTGCTCTTATAATATATATATATATGTATTAAAGTTGACTCACTGTAATTATGTGTACATAATATAAGTGACTTTTCCGTTTTCCTATATAACTTTGGTTTGTTTTACTTTCTTTTGAGTCTTCTGTAGACACACATACACTAGATACATACACTTAAAAAAGTCAGTATATGATTTTCTGTAGTAGTAGTAGACACATATAGGGCTATAGGGTGAGGATATATAGTTCCTGTCGTTTCAAAATTCAAATTTCAAATGTAAATTTGACAAATACAAATGCAAGTGAAACCAGAGCAGATGTGTCTCTCTGTCCTTATGGTTATCGTTCCATGAAATTGAGTTTTTTTTTCCTATTTTATTTCATGAGAAAATTCAAATTATTTTCAATATCCAGATCCAGTGTTACGTGACATGGGAGAGATGCACAAGATGATACATCAACGACAGGGACAGTCTCACCGTCGCCGTGGTATATAGTATCGTGAGTGACGAAAACAGAGCAACGTCAAGTGTCAACCGTCAGCCACAACTGTAACTGCAGCGAGAGCAAAATCGACGATGAAAGGGGGAAGGCAAAGGCTCATCAGGTGCGCGCCTTTCCTTTTTTTTTTAAATCAAATCCAAACTTCCAACACTTTCAACGGGATTAATTTTCAACCAAATATCTTTGTAGCATTTATGTGTTAGATGCTTCCGATTTTCTTATGTGTATAGTAGTTGACAGTGTAACTATATAAAATATGAAGGATGTACACCGTTGTTGGGGAAAGTGCTACTGATATTACGTATGTATGGATGGAGGGGTGGAGATAATAGAATGGGACTGAGAGTGAGAAAACAAATGACGCAAGTTGTATTAATTGACCGAGATTAACGATGTTTTTGCGACTCAAATGTCTGTCTAGATTCCACTCTCGTTAATACAGAGGAGACAAGAGCGGAAAGCACGAGTGAGCTGTCTGCTTTCCGCCAATTAAGGACATGATACAATTCAGTGGCAGACAGTCCAACAACAACAGCAACAACAACAACGACCACGACAGTAGCAGCAATACTAGTTCCTCCAGGACTCGCTTCAGTTTTCATAAACACGATCCCAAAAGACATAGCCTCAGAAAATTACTGTTGATGTCTCCACGTCCACGTCCACCACAACACACACACACACATAGACAGACACACTTTCAGATCACAATTCCAACTGATTGACGACCAGACCAGACCACCAAGTAACAAGAAGATCGAGCAGGAACATAAGCGTTTCACGTTCACCACTCACTCAGTGACAGCCGTGGCAAATGCTGCGCTGCACTTCTTGACTGTACGCTGAAGCTGCACACAGGTTTCGATTTCCTTCTTGCCAAATTAATTCTTCCACGTTTCTGATCACACAATTATGAAAGGAATTTACATGTGTAGATTAAATATTAATTCTCGATAATTGAATTTATACTGCGTTGCTTCTACTTGACTTTCAATTTTCTTTCGTAAAATAGGATTTTAATTTTTCAAATATTTTAAAATTTTCAAGATGTAATAAATTATTGGAATCTTTCGAGTTTAAATTTTCTAAAATTCTCAGAAAAATTCCTGTTGTTTGAGACTATGATTAAGTTGTGGAGGTGACGAAAAGTGTGTTTCCTCGTTATGGTAATAGTGAATCGTACGCGTTAATACTTGAGAGAAGATTGGATAATTGCGAGTTCTATTGTGTGACTTCTGGTTTGTGTTTTTTTCTGGACTGACTGACTGACTGACGAGAGGAGTGAGTGAGTGAGTGATGTGAGACAAGAGAGCGATCGTGGGAGTCGTAGTAGTAGTGGTAGTAGTAGTGGTTTGCTTCTTGTAGTTCGTCAGAATGTATAAAAACAGAGCTTGCTGCCGAGCTTAGTTCGAAAGAAGAAGAAGTACGAAGTATGGAGTAAATGTCCGATGTCGATCCCGATCCGGGGAATTTTCTTGAAATGTACTAAAGAATAGGTTTCGTCTTTCGTGATGGTTTGCTCATGAGACACGCTCCTACACTCGGTTATATACCTCTCAGAGAAAGAGCGAGCGGGCGAGAGGGAGAGAGAGAGACAGATCGAGAGAGAATAGAGCCATGCGCTATGGCTCTATAGCTTTCGTATTGTGAAGCATAAGAGGACGAGGACGAGGGAATAAGATGTACACTCAGTGGAACACATAGACTTTTTCAGAATTTCCACATTATACTTCCCGTTACCATCCAAAATCCGAATCCGAATCACAAGAACGAACAAGTTAGCAAGTAGTGTGTGTGGACTTGCACTCGTAACTGGCACTGGATCCCGCACTGGCCTGGCTCTGAACCGTGGCAATGGTAATGGAATACCTATGTAGCAGAGCGGCACCGGTCCTGGTGCTGGCTCTGGCTCTGTCTCCGGTACCGGCACCGGTACCGGATCAGGCTCGAGTCCTGGTTCGGGTTCGGATTTCTCGTATGAGGAGGCAACGGCAATGGGATCGAGAACGAGAACGAGAACGGTGAGAGAGCCAAGTTGAACACGAACGAGCGACTACACGACTGAACATGAACAAACTCTAAGTAATCATTTTTTCTTCTGTCGGAATACTTTTCTAACTACACAGGCTACAGAACTACAGACACAGACTACACAGGATTCTGTATAGAAATATCTAGTTACTAGTTTAGTTAGCTACTCAGTCTTATTATGACGAGTAGTTGAGTTTTCCATTGCCCGTAGCTACCTTTATTTTCCTATAAATATACGTGATATCCTGATATCCATATAGCAAGACGCACTGCACTCTTTTGTATACTGTGTTTTTTAAAATTAGAATTATTATGAAATATATCTTTATTACATTTAGGCGCATACTGTAGTTTTTGATAGGTTGGGATATTATTGCGTTAAAGCATATAGGATAGCATTAGGATTTCAAATTTATATGTACCAACCATCAATATGCAGTACAGGTAGGTACATATAAATTTGGAAGGTGCTGTGATAATGTGCCAAATGTGTTTTGTGTTACATTTTATACATTATATACGAAAATATTTATGTATGTGGAGGGTGTGGATTGACGGTCCTATAAATACCCACATAACTATGTATAGTGTTAAGAAAAGAAATAGTAGCTAGGTACATATGATTTGAATTTTTCTGAATAAAGGTGGATTCTGAAAGTTGAACAACCCTTTGAAGTCTTTTGTAAATAATACAAATTGTGTTTAAAAATAGTTTTAATTTAAATAATCAAAGTAGGTATATTTAATTTTGTAGAAAATTGTTGCAAAAAAATGATATGTATATTTCTTAAAAGAATTATAAATTTTGTAATTTTAAAAGTTAAATTGTAATGAAATTTATACAATAAATTCAAGTAACTATTTGTAATTTTTAGGCAATTATTATTATAGCTTTTTGAACGTTTTAAAAAAAAGCAACTCTTTAGTACTCATCTGTTAAGCTTTTTTGAACGATAAAATTCGCAGCTTTAAAAAAATTCAAATTTCTAGACTTCTGTAAGTAGTTTTTAATAATAATTAATATTATTATCACCATGTTTTTGATCATATTAAAATACGCAACTAGTTAGAATATTTATGTGCTTTAAAAAATGTGTAATAATCAGGATTGCATTATAAGATACAGATTTACATGTCATCAATTTTAAATGTCACATTTTGCAACTAGCTTGAACGAGTTCGAGGCTTTCATGTTGGTGTTGGCTTCATCTAAAGGTGTCAGACAGAATAAAAGGTTGTGGCCGTATCATTATGTATTAGTATTGTCGTCGCACTGTTAACATTAATATATCATATAGATATAAATATATATTATGTGCACCAATATGTATCTACACAAGGCAAGGCGCAAGATACAAAGAACTAATTTGCATATTTGCAACATACAATATTATGGATATAGAACCATCGCCAATGCCAACCAAATAAAAATTGGCATGGCATGACTCGAGCCCGTTGCCCATATTGCTAATGCTATCATTCGTCTTGGGGCGAAACTTTTGAAACTATCATTACCATTTGTGTTGTCAACCGCAGCAAGTTTAAACATGGGTTCTTCTTTTTCCCACACGTTTGGTATCCCACAGTTTTTCCCGTTTTGTTCGTGTCTATCAATTCTTTCATTTTTCAACTTTTTGGAACTTAACCTAATGCCAAGACCAATGATTAAATGAAAAGGCCAAAGTCAACGCCAATAATGTGACCACTATACCACCACCACTACCACTACCACTACCACCACCATCACGTCCCCATCTTCTGTATATGTAAATACCGTATTTCTTTGAACAAGACCCATGGCTTTTATATCTCCTACGATCGGGCTACTAATTGAAACCCGGTTTATATTTATCATGACTGGTATACAAATTTCAAGTCTTTAAAACCATATCGTCTGTGAAGAACCAAAATGACCCGTATCCAATTTACTGTACAATCAAAATGAGCTATGTCAGAAAAAAAGTGAAAAACATGCTTAAAATGTTAATTAAGAGTTGTTTAAACCTGTGAAATGTTTTATTTATATGTTTTCGAAAATGTGCAAAACGTTCTAATTCCGTGTTTTTGAAAAGGTGCAAAATGTTCTAATTCCATGTTTTTGAAAAGGTGCAAAACGTTCTAATTCCGTGTTTTTGAAAAGGTGCAAAATGTTCTAATTCCGTGTTTTTGAAAAGGTGCAAAATGTTCTAATTCCATGTTTTTGAAAAGGTGCAAAACGTTCTAATTCCGTGTTTTTGAAAAGGTGCAAAATGTTCTATTTCAATGCTCTCAAGATATGTTTAAATTTTTTTGTAGATAGTTGATATTTGTTTAGCTAAAAATGGATTTGGGTCATTTTGGTTCTTCATAGACGATATACTTTTCTAGAACCTCGCGGCTTGTATTCTAAAAAATACGGTATTCAGAGTCGGAGTCTAGTCAGGCTCGACAGAGCTTATACACCTTCCTACTTGACTCATAATTGTTTGATCCGCGATCTAGTAAAGGAACCGCAGGGAAATGAAAAATAAGAACGACTGTGTGCCAAAATATTAGTTCTATACTCCAGTATATAAAAGTAGGGCTACCGTTCACCTAGAGTCTACAGTACTACAGTCTACAGAACGCTCTATAGTATAATGAATTTACCTATGTGCAAAAGTTTTGAGAGAAAACACATGTGGGCGACAGCCTGTTCCTGTTTCCACCTCCACTTTTCCTTCTATTCTGAAATTCTGAGTTTGACTATCTAACTTCAATTTGCATATCTGTATGAATAAACTTATATAGCCTCAAGCAGAGAAAAGAATTTCATTTCATATACTACACCACATGGTAAAGGTAGGAGACATAGGGGCAGAAGAAGAAAAAAAAGAGAGTATAGAAGCGTCAAAAGTAATCGATCATTCCCACCTTACATTTCTGTCAGTCTCTATGTTATGCATTGTCCTGAGTCCTGAGTATTATTACCCTTCCTATAACTTTGCGGACTTGGGATTTTACTTTGACGTCGACTTTTTCCATGTCACCAGAGTTTGGATTAGGAATTCAATATGTTTTTCTCAGTATTACAGTATATGAACACACTATATAAGCTCCTGCTTCTTTTTTTTGAATAGTGAACAATTTATGTATATGCTATATACTGTTCGTATATTCCCAAAAGTCAGAGCAAACACACATGCTACTCGCTGTACCCGTACCCTATACTGTAGTGCATTAGACGACACACAAAATCCCAATCTTGAGATAATAATAGAGTAAGAGTCAATATTGGAAATAAATTCTAAGCACCTGTCTTTCTACCACTGCTTATTACTTTCACTGCTTGCATTGTCATTTATTAGATTACGCCGTCCATATAGATTTCATAGTCATTACTGGACCCAGCAATGAACTTTGAATAAATGATGGGAAATGATAATTAATTTTGATTGACAAAGAAGTGACGTTTTATGTGTAAATTGGTGTGGGAGGTATGACAATATCAGTAGTAGAAAAGTAGAAACGTTTTTAAAATACTCTGTTCAATTTTGACTGTCAACGTTTGCAAAAACTACAATTTCTGTATATAGGACAAAGACAAAAAAATCTTCACGGATTTACCGGGTCCTTGGACATTATTGTAATCGTCACAAGTAAAACAAAATTCAGTGCAAAACGAAAACTAGTCAAAAAGGTCAAAGGTCAAAGGAACTTTATTTGTAAGGGGTTTGGTGTTTCTAATCAATTGATCAGTTCTCCCAACACGAACCCCCGTGTGACTAGCTTACCCCGTACTAACACAGAGCCAAGTAAGCCTTTAATGACATAGGTCGCCACACATGTGGAGAGCCCGGCGTTTAAGATCAACTTTCTCACGAAAGAGATCCGAGGCTAGCGGGAATTGAACCCACGCCGTCAACAGCATTGGAGAGCCTCAGACGCTATGTCTCGCTCGGCACCACTGGACCACCAGGGCTCTCTAAGTAAAAATTAACTATATACTTCCATATATTCTAATTTAGGTGCGCTTTTATAACCAACAAATTAAGATCCGGCCAGTTGCGATAAAGTTATACAGACACGTAGATTTGGGCTTTTACTTCTTTACTATTGCACAAAACAAGACTTTTCTAGTGACACTTATTGCAAGAATCCGAATTCAAGCTCAAGTATGCAGACCAGGGCCGGATAATGCGGCCAGCGCAGGCAGCCCCTGCTGCCTGAATTTTCAAAAACGCTTAAATGGAACTTTTAGCACTTTTAAAAACATGTAAATAGAATATTTTGCACGTTTTAAAAAACTTGAAAGTGGAACATTTTGTAGTTTTCCCAAATATGTAAAAAGAATATTTTGAATTTTCAAAAACATGCAAATTAAATTTTTTCTCACATTTCAAAAACATGTAAATAAAACATTTTCCACTTTTCTCAAAACATGTGAATAGAACATTGAGCACTTTTCTGAATCAAGTAAAAAGAACATTTTTCACTTTTCTAAAACATGTAAATACAACATTTTGCTTTACCAAAGAAAACCATAAATAAAATTAAAATGGGAATTTTTTTATGGAAACAAATTCCTGCCTAAAAGCAATTCCCTCGTCCGGCCCTGGTAATGCAGACGAATGCTGCGATTTCACGTATGAGAATTTCAAACCTTTAGCATTTTATTAGACGTTCCCTCATTACCCCTTCCTCATGTCTATGAAAATATCTGAAAATATAAAATAGGCACCAGTACCAGCCTATTAGGATTAGGACTTCAATTATTAATGGCCACACAGACACAGAGCGTCGGGAGTTGGAGGAGCAGTAATGATAGCGGAGCAGTAACTTAAGGAGTACGTTGACGTTCTCCCTTCGTCAAGTTCCAGTCCAAGTCTCACTAGTCAGTAGTCTGTAGTGTCATTATGTGACGGGAGGACCAGGAAAAGGAAGACAACGAACCCGTAAAGAGTAAAGATGGATGAGTGGATCCGTTAACTTTTAGCTACTCTCTCTCTCTCTCTCTCTCAAAGACTCAAACTGGAAATCAGAGATTTCTGTACTCGACTCGACTAGTCCGTCGTCCGGGTCCGGAGTGATGAGAGTAAATGTAAATCTGTATCTGTCTCTCTCCTTCCCATGTCAATGGTGATTCATGGGAGCGTGTGTAGATTTCATTGCTTCACGCCCTACTACGCTACGTAGATTTGAATAAATTGCTTTTATTACGTCTTGACAATAGACACAAGTATATAGGCAGAGACAGAGACAGACAGACAGAAGGAAAGCGAACGTTAACAAGGAGCGAATCCGTTTTTATTTTTCCATGACTTGGCTGGTAGTATAATATAGTTACCGGGACCGGGACCGGGACCGGAACCATATAGTACGACAACAGGAGTACAGGACTGATCCCAGTCTACTGTGCGTACGAAAGAATTTCCTATTAGTACTAAGTACTTAAAGTTAGAGAGACTGAAGAGACAAATTCAGATTCAGAGGGAAATGGAAGACGTGCCCACGAACCAAATCCAACTCCAAAAGCAACTTACGATTACGACGTAGTAGATAGACCATATACGCTGCGATGAAAAATAAAAAGAAGAAATCTATAACGCAAAGTGAAGTTCATCGGTAAGAAATTATAAGTGACGGAATTTGGCAAGCTTCAGCACGTACGTTTTTTTTATTCTTTGGACTAAAGTGTGGAATCGACTTTAAAAAGTCTCTTATCTATCTCTCCCTCTGATTTACTTCCCTCTCATTCTAAATCTTGAACGTCTTACACAGTTTTCCTTCTCGGTCCCTACAATTTCAATGTTGATGTCGATTTTTGGCTTGGCTAGGGAAAAAGCAGTGAAAAATGTGACGAAAACTGAAAGCTACGACTCTTCAAAAGTCCCATATGCCTCAAGGTATAACAAGATAAAATATCCCATTTTAAATACATAGGAATTATAGTTTATAACAGTAAATGTCAATACGAATAACGTAGGTTCTTTCTTAAGCTAACTTAAGTTAGTACATTTCATAATGTGTACAGACACAGTTCATAGTTAAAATTGTCAATATGTGGAAAATGAGGAGTAAATATGCTTGGAGGGACTATAGCTAGGTAATTACGTGATTTTTAATATATACACAAGTTTTGTAGATTCGTGTGGGAAAGAATTGATTATTTTCTAGGAATGGGGGGGATACATATGACCTATGATTTTCTGTGAGTAGGGAATTCAGAAATAGTGTATATATTTATAGAACACTGTTCGTTCAATATCCTTCAATTTGCGCGCAAATTTAAATTGCTTTCTTACGAAACACTTAGCAAAATAGATTATATCGCTCGTGTTCATGTTCATAGTCGTCGTACTTGACGTGGATGGTGA
Source organism: Dicyrtomina minuta (assembly GCA_949802685.1). Classification (NCBI taxonomy): domain Eukaryota; kingdom Metazoa; phylum Arthropoda; class Collembola; order Symphypleona; family Dicyrtomidae; genus Dicyrtomina; species Dicyrtomina minuta. Next base: position 50,559,369 of record OX461811.1, on the reverse strand, counting down.
TGATTATGGTGGAGATGCAGACGCAGGCCGTGTTATCTTAATGATTGATCAATCAAACTTCAAAGGAAATAGAAATACAGAGTTGAAGCTATTGAATTAGGATACTTTTAGAATTTTTTCAGTTTTTTTTAGATTCTGGTAATGACATTGATATTTTCGAATAGTAAGAGAGACAGCTGTACAAGTTTGAGACGCTTGAATTTTCTTTTGGTAATCACATCCTTGTTAACGTAATAATTAAATAATATTTTGTTTTAATTAGAAGCTCGTTAATTACAATGTTAAGTTGCATGTAAAATCAGTGGCGAATCCAATCAAATATTACTAAAAGCCAAACCGGACGAGCCAGCTAGACAACCATACATTATTCTAAATTCAAAATTACAAAACGCACGCACTTTCTTGAGCAATTTTAACTTTTCAAAGGGTTCAATAATGCGCGCATCGAGTGTCGATTCAAACAAATAATGAATTCGAATTGAAATCCAATTCAAAATTCCTCAACATGTTCATACTTTCATTTGGACTTCTCCCCACGCGCTTTTATCTAAAACACTCCATGTGTCCTGACTGTTACAATCGAGATCTACGAATTCCAATTTGTAATAGCAATGAACACTAGAACAAAGGAGAGGCGTCACAGAAAGTATCAAGAGCGACGATCGACTATTGCTTTTCCTTTACTACTACTACTACTAATACATACATACCAGTGTGAAGAAAACGTCTAGCGATAAGTAAAGTCTATGCCCATGAAGAACATATTATATAGAAGGGAAAAGAAAATCGACATGGAAAATAAGTGACGTGTGTGAAGTACTCTACTCTGAAGAGGGCTACACCAAAGCCGATGCCAAAGACACTGACAGTACAAAAAAGGCTCTATTGGAAATTTGAAAATGCATTTGACATTTATTCCAATACTTTCTCCAATACTTTCTCTCTCGATTGTATTTTTAAGCGATAGGACAAGAATAGCTGACGGAGGTGGGCTTTGTACAAATGGTGGTGGCAGTTATTGTAGTATTACAAAATAGAAGACTGGAAAAGAGTTAGCCTAGCTTATGCAAAATTCTGTTTGGAAAAAACCTACTTGCTGGAATGCTTCTATATGTAGTTCTTCTATTTTAGTTTCACATATTTTAAAAATAAAAATTAAGATTTCGAATACATTTTTCCATTTTCTATACTTAACAGTCAGTACTTATAGTTCCTACTTTGTGCATAATATTTAGCATACTCTCGGTTCCAGAGGGTCTTCTTGTCTGGTCTGTCAAATTCAAATGGTCACGGTCATGGTTTGAATCCTTCAGGGAAAAAAAGATAAAATCCAGAATACAGATGTTCCAAGATCCCACTCCGTGAGCATGTTCAGATATGCTAATGTAGAGGTTCGAAGGCAGCAGACATGCACAGGTAAAGGTAACGATAAAGTCGAACGCATGTAAATTCTGATTTTGTGGAGAGAATAACATGTAGTAGTAGAGTGATGGTGAAGCATATAGTGGAGACTGTAGACAAGAAACATCTTCACAGATCAAATAAACGCAAATAGAAAGCTTTCTTAACTCGTCTTCTCTGTGTGTCAAGTCACTCAGGTTAAAAGCTGAGCGTCAGGGTAGACGAGAAGCTTATCAGTTAGCTACTTATACGTTGAAGCCCTGCGTTACCACAGTCCCACAGCTTTCTAGGCTCAGTCAAGCTTCGGTATATATCCTTTATATCTGTATTGCAAAGTAAGGCGTGCACCTGTACCTGTAGGACGGTGAATAGTACAGGTCTATGCAGTGGGTGGTTAAAGCTCATCTAAATACGGTGGTCTTGACGAAGAGCGTTGCACTGCTGGCAGATACATACCTATCCGTATCCTATAGATTTTTTCAACACATTCATTTTCAGTTTCAGCTGTTTTCATCTTCTCTGTGAAACTTTTTCCATTTTTGCATTCATAGTGGAAGCTCTTTGAGTCACACAATCTTCCTTGTAAAAAATACTTTCATCATATTCATCTTTTTCGTTTTTTTTTGTATTTTCTAATGCTGCTTTTGTCTTAAGTTGTGCTTGATAGGAAGCAAGGAAAAAGACGGAGAAAGCGAAAGACGCATGTGATATGTATAAAATATTGTGTATATTTCATTTTCGTGTTTCGTATTTTCGCTATCTTGCATAATATTCTATCTGCATGATTGTTGAAAATACAGACTGTTTTGCAAAACTTGCACATGTCTTGTAGCTGCACTACTTTTTAAGCAGTAAAAAGTGGCGTATTTACTTTGCACAAAAATTGAAAAATGTTACAACAAATTTCTTTTTAGAAATCATATCATCAAATTAGAACGTGCTATTTTTGTCTTTGTAAAATTTTCAATGTACTACACCAATAAGAATTTTAGTAGTGCTCATGCAGAGACAGTCGTATTACACCATGCACCAAAGAGGGCCAATGTAATTGTATGTAGTTATACGTAATTCGATTTTTTCTGGCTTCCCTTTTTTTGTATAGATCAAATCATGAAATCTTGAAGAAATACACTAAAGAAGCCTCCTTCGATATTAAATTCCAGGATCTATTTTTATTTCTGTACCTTTCAACTTTTATCTTCTTTTTTTTCGAAAAAGGACAACATGCGATGAGTGCGTGTATTAAATTTCTTTACTTTAACCCACCCTCTTTATTTCCCTTATGCCCTTATGCTTTGCATACATCTATGAACATGCCTATCTACAAGTATCTATGGCCTATAACTTGACTCTATACAGATATAGGTATAATGTATTCTGAATTTTCTATTTTAAACTTTCCCTTTCTCCAAGACCCAACCAAACTTGAAGCAACATATCAAGGATTTTGAGATCTAGTCTTGGATTTCAGAAAATCCAAAAGGCCTATAGGCCGAGCACATCTGTAGTGTAATGCAATTTGTTAGTTCAGTGAGAATAACAGAAACATACTAGTATGGTTCATCACGAGTCGAGTGGATTCGGGTATAATTCGAGTCGAGTCGAGTTCGAGTCGGTTCGAGTCAGTCCTAAAGTCGACCCGAAAGCATTTTATCGGTTTCGAGTCGAGTCGAATTTTAGTAGCACAAGCTTCGAGTCGAGTCGGATTTCAGTAAAAAAAAGTCGAGTCGAGTCAAATTTCCGTCTAATACTTACAAGCAATTTAACTTTAATTTAATGTTTGTAACTAAGTACTAAAATACAAAAATTCTTGTTCTTACATACTTAACCTGCATTAAATCGACATAAACATAAAATTTAATTTAATTAGTGTATTATTAATCAAACGCGTCTTTGCTTATTAATTGTTAGCAGTTTTCGAGTCGAGTTTAGAGCCACCCGACTCGATTGTGTACGGTTCGAGTCGGGTTCGAGTTTATCAGTTTTCTTGTCGGTTTCGAGTCGAGTTTGGGATTTTGATCCGACTGCAATCGAGTCGGTTCGAGTTTCGAGTCGAGTTCGCCCAAACTCGACTCGTGATGAACCATACATACTAGGCACATATCTTTGGGTCTGATCTGATAGTCTGATATAGCTTTATTTTTATTCAAAGGCAGAAAATTACTTTACCTAACAGCACTCTCTACTGTACATAGTTTGTTAGAAGCAGTATTCCATTTACACACGTGTTTGGTATGGCATAGCAGTTCCCCTTGAATTTGTTATCAGTTACAGGTAAATAAATTTAGGATTTCATATCTAAAACCGAACCAATAATGCAATAAAGCCAGCTGCGTCGCTGCGTGTCAACGAGCTAAGAATAAAAATAAATCAGCACTCCTTAAACGTTCACAGTTGACATTTTACACTGTACGCATTGATTTGATTTTGGTTGAGTGTAGAGAGGCGTGGGCAAAAATTCTTTAAATTCTTTTAACATATGCCAGCTAGCAATGCCTTATGCTACAACTTTAGTCCTGGCTCAGGAAATTAAAACTGATGATGCAGAGTAATGCAGTAAGTAAAACTGAATGGGGTTGAAAGGGAAAGTGAAAGCGTGAGAGTCAAAGATATAAACAATAAGATTTTTTTTTAGTTTTTATCTAGATGTGGAACGTACGTAAAAAAGAAACCCCCCACAAAATCGGTCTCTGAAGGCAAAAACCAAATCCTTTCTACCCAAAATTCAACGACAATCTAAGGGGGATGCCGTACTAAGGAAAACATGATTTTACGACCGCATCAACGACAATGAAAACTGTTCTATGCTTCAGGAAGAAGAAAACATATGAAAGACATTGCTGGAAGTGAAAGTACAAAAAACAGGGGAACTTTCCTTTTTTTGGCTGCTGCTTTGAATGCAGAACTTTCAGAGGCCGCTTGAGAATTATTGATGGGAATTGGTCTTGATTCCAACGACCATATATTTTGTCTTGTGACTTGGGACTTTCTCCAAATTCTGGGGGTTAAAACTTGTACTTTCTGTCTTTAGGCATACTTCTAGATTTTAGTCTTGAAGGAGATGACTTCTGCCTCTCGTATTTTAAATTAAATTCTACTTTATTTTTTTACCCTTTTGTTCCAAGTACAATTTAAAATTTGAAGAGGGAAAAAATCAAAACATTTTCATTTTAATTCAAATGCAAATCAGTTCAACATCCGGATCCGGCGTTGTTTCCTTCAGCACCGTCATATTTTTGCTAAGCTTTGAACTTTGAAATTGTTCTGACAAGAAAAGAAAAGACTTGAACCAGTCCAGTGAAAAGAGAGTTTGAAAATCTGTGTAAATCCGTATAATGATATTCTTTTGTTTTAAAAGCGAACGTAAAAGGGGGGAAAGAATAAAAATAGAGATGCAGATTCCATTTGGTCTACAGTAGGGCTAAATTAAATCTATCATGAAAATTCAAAAATTAGAATAAAGCTTGCATTACACACTAAGGAAATCTTAGACTTTCAAAGATGTCATAATGAGCAATTTACAGATTTAATATTCAGTTGAGTTCGTGAAAAAAAGTTTCGTTAAAACTTATTATTGCCTTCTACTTCCCATGTAAATAAGATGGAGGGGCAGTAACCGTTCCCCTCTCCCATTGTATTTCTCGTATATATTTTTGGTGTAAATATGTATCACTTGACTAGCTGGAACTTGTCTCATTTTTTTGAGTCTTTCATTGCCTACTTCCACTATCCACTTTACTTTCACCCTCCTTCACTCACTTTCTCCGTTTTTTCTTAGCCTTAGCATAAAAACCAAATGCCTTAACTACAGTAACTAACTACATGCAGATACAGTACTATGCTTTTTCTCTTTTTTTTTGTATCATCGTTTTTAGCATACCCTATTTATGCCCTGCATAAATTGTCCTTCATTGCGCCAAAGTGGCAATGGTAATGAGCCGGGAGCAATTCTCCACTTGAATATTTTTTTTCATATTTCCTTCTAAAGTATAAAATCTAAAGTGGCAGTATATTGTACACTTTCCATTTTTTTTCATAGTTTCCTATGACACAGAAATGCATACTACACGATAGAAGTATAGACACTTTCTACGTAGACTTGAGTAGTATACCCACGTATAGAAAAGCATTCCGAAAAAGTAAATTTGTTTCACCACATTTCAACCCTAAATTATCATTTTCCGCAGTAAAAGTTTTCATGCCATTTTAACTTCACAACTTTCCCCTTTCTTTTGTCTCATCTTCGCTTTCATTTTCGTTTCCCTTCTTGCTCTTTTTTTAAAGTTTAACTTACTCTTTGTACGTAGTGTAGATACGTATACAGTGCTGTTATGGGCTACGTTTATGTTATGTAGTAGAGCCTTGCCGCTATACTACACATATATCAAGCATAAATATAACTAAAACGAACCACCAACTTCTTATGCTTGTAAATTTATGAAGTTATTGTATTCAAAAAAACTGCAAAATGGGTTATGTATGTTTCAAAAAAGTGCAAAACGTCACAATATAAAGCATCATAAAAGCCATGGTAGTGCCTTCATAAGACAGCATTCTTATAAGTTATGTAATGTGCTTAATATAGTTACGAGCCCATGCTTCATATTTGGGTTATAATGCAGTTACAGTGCACGTTGCAATGTAGTTCAACCGAAGCTGAAACGACTGCCGTGAAGAGAAAGTAACAGGGAGAGAGTGCCGCCTTTAACTTAAACTTTTATTTCAGTTCATTTCATTTCCAACCCTCCGTGGGCACACTCCAGCGTCACAGATAGTAACATCGTATATAATTTTGGTGGAAGTTGGAGCGCTCATAATAGAAATAGAACTACTGACTAAAAACGAAGAACGAGGAAGGAAACAGACAGAAAAAAGAACAACTTTCTCTTTGATACATACAATAATATATAGTGGCCCTGCCCATCCTACCCTTCACAGTACTTTATCACATAGAACTCAGCATACACTCCGTTATGTGAGAGTTATAGGTTTGGTGTATCTTAAAACTACTCTACACCCCGATCAAACCGGAGCATTGTGACAATAGGAATAGTGAAATTCATACGGTGGACTACCCATAGTAGCTGTACTAGAAACTAGCTGAACCAACAATAAGAACGGACAGTAGATAAAAAAAAGCAAAAACGCAAACCCAAGATTCAATTTCTGGTGAAAGCAGTGCCGCCAAAGCAGTACATACCAAAGAAACACCATAGGACCAATGTACAAAACCATCTGACTGACGGAGAAAGAGCAGTTTAGATGAAAAAGGGTCTCTGAATTTCATCCTTTTTTTCGCTCTCTCTCTTTTGTTCTCTGTCCCAATCTTTCAGTCCATACATTTTTTTCGCCCTCGGCTTCAGCTTTGACTTCGGCATTCACATTCTTTCTTTATACTTTACATATACACACATCATTGTGGTATCCATCGTAATGTTTAAAATTTTCTGTAGATATATCTACTACTTTTACATATATATTAACAGCCACAGAAAAAGTTCTGGCGGTCTGGCAGTCCTGTGGCTGACTTTCACTGTGTAAAAGCTATGTCAAGCTTGTGTCATTTTCAATGTCAATCCAAAGCAATACTATCAGCACTCTCAAAATAATGATGCGGAACATTTTTTCACTCTTGACAACTGAAAACTTTTTAAGATACATCAATCAAGTATTTTATCAGCGTGTTCAGTTTGTATGTGTTGTAAAATCCAAATTTCAGTTTTTGTTAAGTATTTTGCTCTCTGAGTTGTGAGTCTGCTTTTATCGTTTTTGCTTTTTTTAAAAAACTAAAATCTCTTTACTTGTATATATTTTTATGCGTTTTCATTTCTTTTTTTACATCATTCACTGTCATTACAGTGGTAGAAGATACTATGCATACAACGCAGATTCACAAAAAACAAAATTAAGCTTTATTATTTCAATCTATGCGCATCCACCCTCCGATTTGGATTCTGAATTTCCCCAATGGTGTATGTAGACAGAGATGAAGGAAAGTTTACTATAGGATTCTACAACTTTTACAACAATACTATTACCATCATCTCCCGCCAAGGTTCAAAGTATCCAGCTGAAAATTTCTATAATATATCATTGAATTTCCTATCCTAATATCAAAATCTGTAGGTATACAGACACATTTTAATTCCCGCATCGGTAAAATATTGATAATAAAAAATGCAGAAGGAACTTCGATTCCATTCAAATTTCAATTCCAATTCAAAGTCACGGCCCAAGCCATAATAATAATAATAATAATAACATAGACGCTATGTGTACACTGTACCTCATGAATTGGAGACAGTAAATATACACATCTAGAGATATACGTATACTTTTGTATGGGTTATTGGTATTGGACGCAGTCAAGAAATATGCGTGAATTTGAGGACAAAATAAAAGTGTAAAACGATATAGCTTTCCCTACTAATGCGCAAGTCTGTATGTATGTAGTGCCGATTTAAGGGATAAGGAAATAATATTATTGGGATGGAAATAATGCGAAAAGGAATGATTATGGAGGTAAGGGAAAACAAAAGGAAGAGATCAGTTCCTCTTCTTTCCAAATTGTGAGCGCACTAAACGTTGAGCGTGAAAGACTTAACAAGATGAGTTAGTGGAGAGAGCAAATATTTTTTGCCTGAGTACAACGTAACGGTAATGTGACGCTATTATTTTCCCTTCCTGCTGAGCTTTCATTTGAAATACTGATATGTACATGATGAGTGCTAGTGGGCGCCAGTCTTCGTCGAGCGAGTAGTTATACTGCTGTTACGTCAATGCTGCTTTCCCTTTTCTTCAGTTTAATAGCAACATCTTCAGACGACATACTACGGACAGCATGTCAATAGGTATGTAGAAGGATAGTTTTACTATTACTCCTGATATTAGCACTGATTCACGTGATGCTTCTATGTAGGTAGGTAGGGACATATCTACACGCATATTACTACAAACTGGAAACAAGGAAAACATTTGAAATTTTACGAGTTCCCTCCACGATTTACTACCACACACAGAAATAATAATCAAATTTTAGAACCAACTTAATACGTAGAGTTCTTAGAACTTTTATAACTTGATCTCTGTCTTTCCTCCTAAATCCTTCTATTTTAACAACTTTTGGAATTCTACTATACTTCTTCCCCTCGTAAAGTCTAGGCCCTCTAGTTTGGTTTAGTATTTAGATATTATTATGCTTTAGATTAGGTTTGTCTGAATTTCATTTTCTCAGGACCAGCTTTAAGAAAAAAGGAACATCTATCCAAATTTTGCTGTTTGAGCGCGACATTTAAAAACCCATGCGTATACGATTAAATTAACTCTAAATTTCAAATATAATAATTAAATTGAGTAGACACCGCTCAAAATTTGGAACATTTGGAAATTTGCAACTAGATCCCCTTATTCTGTCGGAACTGACATTTTAAATGATATTGGGGTGGGGGATGTCAAATAAGTATGCTAAAGCCATTGAATCTAGTCCGTCGCATGCGTGGGCTAAAGAAAGCCACTAAACGACTTTCACTTTTGACTGTCTGGCATTGAAAACTGTATGTTTAGGTCGTTCAAATACCAAATTTGACCGAAGCTACCACACCGATAATGCACACTAAACAGTATATCGTCAGTGAAGAACCAAAATGACCCATTTCCATGTTTATCTAAAAACAATATGTACTATCTACACAAATATTGAAATTTGTCTTGATAGCATTTAAACAGAATATTTTTCACTTTTCAAAAATATGTAAATTGAACATTTTAACCTTTTCAAAAAACATGTAAATAGAACATTTTACACTTTTCAAAAACATGTAAATAGAGCATTTTGCAATTTTCCAAAACTTGCAAATAGAAAATTTTACACTTTTTAAAAACATGTAAATCGACCATTTTACACTTTTCAAAAACTCTTAATTAACATTTTACGCATGTTTTTCACTTTGTTTTCATGACATAGTTAATTTTGATTCCAGCTTAAATTGGATATGGGTCATTCTGGTTCTTCACTGACGATATATGCACATTATGAACATAATCCCCCCTAGTAAAAATGAAGTTGTATGAAAAGGAGGGCCTGGTTCTGGTTCTGGAATGTACTGTGGTTGGTAAGACTCAAGCATTGTGGATTGTGGTCTTTGTGTCTCATCTACCCGTTTTACTTAGTCTTCTCCACAAAGCGTGGAATTTTCTCCACTAGAAAAATCTAAATGGTTTTCCTTGTTCTAAGAAAGCAAAGCGAGAGAGATAGAGAGAGAGAGAGATGAGAACTTGTGTGTGTGAGTGAGAGAGAGAATTTCAACTTCAACTTTACAAGTTTTTCTCTCTCCTTTTTTGGATCGCTTTGGCTCGTTGTCTCTCTAAGGATATCTTCCAGCGTGTATGTAGAAGGTATAGACGGAAGATGAAAAGTTGAAAATCATGAGATGAGAGAGAATTTCCGGGATTCTAAATTCTAATAGAAAATAGTTAAGTCAATTTTGTCGTTACCATCGTCGTTTTGAGAGAGAACGGAGAGGGAGAGAGAGAGAAAGCGGGGCCACATTTCATCTTTGATGCGAGAAAAGAGGGGAAAGAGGAAGAGCTTCCCCTGATTTCGAGCCGACTGCGCAAACACTTAGCAGAGCCATTAGTTGAGAAACTTGAGCCAATTAGTCAGGAGTGACACTGACTCTCTCTCTCGGATCCGGATCTCTGAAACCTTTGATAATGTCGAAGTCGAGGAACCGCACGTAGGTACTTTTCATTGAGGCGAGTCAACATGTACCACCAGATATACATAGACTTTAAGTGTATATAGAAATCTATACCGACAACTTTTGTGAGTCTTTTCTGTCCTGTGTTCTAGATTTACTTTATTATAATCTTATAGTGGTTTCCTCTCCCTCCCTAACCCCCACCCACCCACCCTCCGCCCTCTTCCCTTTCCTCAAACTCTAACCAACCAGCTCAAGACTCAACATCAACTTCAGTTTATTTCGTTTACTATAAGAAGCTTTACTCACCAAGTCCTCAAGATATGCAAGAAATTTCCTAATAATTTCGAAACTATTTCTAAGGAAGACGGAAGACGGAAGACGGATCGCTGACTGACAGCATAGCATCACCACGGGCATCGTATCGTCATCATTAAAAACTAATGAAATGATGGAATTTGAAGTTTTCTAGATGTGCTTAAAGATACGAGCGTAATATCGTCTGTGAAGAACCAAAATGACCCATATCCATTTTTAGCTAAAAACAATATCAACTATCTACAAAAAATATTCAAATATGTCTTAAGAGCAACTAAATAGAACAATTTGCAATTTTCCAAGACATGGAATTAGAACATTTTGCACCTTTCAAAAACATGGAATTAGAACATCTTGCATCTTTTCAAAAAACAAGTAAATAGGACATTTTGCATTGCTGAAAAACATGAAAATAGAACATTTTACGTATATCAAAAACTCCTAATTAACATTTTACGAATGTTTCTCATTTTCTTTTTATGACATATCACATTTGAATTCCAGCTTAAATTGGATATGGGTCATTTTGGTTCTTCACTGACGATATGTGAAGGACATGGGTTTGAATAAATCTTTCAAGTATCCTGGATGTTTGCAGTTATTATTAGTTTATTTGTTCAGCTAACTTTGCAATTTGTAATTAAAGTAAGTTGGGCCAATAGCTCTGTACTGTAGACACTTGTCTATTTGTATTTGTCTATGTTGCAAAATATGATGTGAATATCATCTGCATTAGTCAAAATTAGGTAAGTAAATAATTGTGAAACGTATTTGCTCCTTTGATGACCCTTTATTTGAAATTTGTCTTCCTGTAAAATTAGCTTCGAAAGAATTATTCCATTTTGCCAAATACCTCTTCAATTAGAGACCAACTAATTATCTGGACATGGAATTCCTTCAACAAGACTTCAAAGTATCATTTTCATAGGTATCTGCCTACTTTAATTAAACCCACAAAATTCTCAAGAATAAATTATTTTAATCAAATTAAAAGCTATTACTTCGTAATAAGTATATTAACATAATATGTATGTTACTTTATTGCTACTCCAAAGTTCATTCCCATTAAAGAGTCATTATTAAATCAAAGACTTGAAATATTCGCAAGGTATCCTCTGTATAAGTGGCATTCACAGAGACGAAGAAATGGAGAAATTGCTATGCTTATAATTCTCTTTGAATTCAGTCTGTAATGAATAACGGGAGACAGGAGCGCTTCTCATATCAAAATACATATCGTCAGTGAAGAACCAAAATGACCCATATCCATTTGTAGCTTAAAAAAATATCAACTATCTACAAAAATATTGAAACATATCTTAAAAGCATTTAAATTGAATATTTTGCACTTTTCAAAAACATGTAAATAGAACATTTTACACTTTTCAAAAACATGTAAATAGAACATTTTACACTTTTCAAAAACATGTAAATAGAAAATTTTGCACTTTTCAAAAACATGTAAATAGAACATTTTGCACTTTTCAAAAACTCCTAATTAACAATTTATGCACGTTTCTCATTTTGCTTTTATGACAGCTCATTTTGATTCAAGCTGAAATTGGATATGGGTCATTTTGGTTCTTCACTGACGATATATACAACACAGCTTCTAAGTAGACGTCGTCAACCCCTTTAAAATCGATGAAAGCTACATTTGCCGCTATATGGAAGGAAGTCAAAGGACAGTCAAAGTTTGGTTCGTTCAAAGGCTTAAATTATGACCTGAGGCAGAGAAATGGAGAAATCCCATATTTTACCTGAGTTAATGAGAAATATGAAATGTTTGAAATTTTCATTTCCTTCTGTCGAATTTAAAATTGAATTCCGCTCCTTCCAAAATCCGAGATTCAATGAGAAAATGAAAGTTCTGCTGATGAATTTTAGAGTTTATACCATTTTCAAATTTTGGAATTTGAACTAAAAAGTGACTGCGGCTTGGAACCGGAACTCTATATTGGAAAATGGATGAAATTTACACGTTTGAGTTCAATGATTTATGACAGTGAGAAATGACAATTAAATTCCATTAGTGTACTGATGCTGTAGGAGTGATGTTCTCATGACTTCCACATGTGTACTTCCGTGTTATTTTATGTATTCGTATACATTTTTAACTAAATGTAAGTGAATAGCTTGTGATAAATTGTGTAGTCTCCACACTCCCTTCATATGAGTGGAATTTTGTTTTTGTATTTTGTGATCCCCTAGCAGAGATTTCATGGTTGTCGATCATTTTCTAGGAAATTCTATTTACACCATATTCTCTGGTTTTGTCGTAAATCCAATACATCCATTAATACGGACCCCTAATTATTGTGAATGTTGTAACCGTGAACAGCAAACCGTGAAGCGTAATCGTGCACAAGGCTGAGGTACATCAAATGCACAAACAATTTCCTATTATTTTTTTAGTAACTCACCAACGCGAACATGCATTTTTGTACTTGCCCGAAGAATAATATTCCTGTACGTGGTTGGGATTAGTGAAACAAATTCATTTTTAATAAATATCGTGTTTTGCACTTTTTTGAACACGTGTAAAAATGATTTCTACCTCACATACATACTTAATAAATCTTTTAAAATACCGGACCTTCAAAATATTTCCAAAACTACTAAGATCTTACGGTGAATTTTATCATAATTAGATTCTACTAATCATTCCCGCCAACAAAAATGTTTTTGAGTTTTTGAACATGATTTCACTTAATTTAGCTAATCTCATAAATTCGTATACTTTTATTTAAGTGACATCAACAGAAAATATATTATAAAAATAATATTTCAAGATCATATAATGTTGAGTTATGTGGGGGCGCCATTAGCTTATTGGGTCGTCATCCTTGTCGTTATCTTAAACCTCTTCAAGTTCCAGGTCCGTGTTCCGCGTCCGTCATCGTCCAGGGAATGACTCCAAAATCCAAAAACCAATGTCAATGAACCAAATCATTACTACCTACATAGATTTGGACAACTCCCATGAGACCGGCTGACTAAAGACTATTTTGAGCTCTGGTTATAGATAACTTGTCTCTGTGTCGGCGTTGTTAGAGTTTGAGTTTATACTCTATGTCCTATCTCCTATATGTGTCATTTTCATTTTATTATTTCTCGCTCATGGTTATATGGTTTGTCATGCTCTAGGAAATGTTCGAGGATTTCACGTCAAATAATAACAAGACTAATACGATCCCATAAGCAAGGATATTTGATACGGATAAGTATATACAGTATAGTATAGTGGGTAACTCATAAGTATATATAGGGAAGGTAGTCGTAGTCGTATCTTGTTGTAAATACAGATAAAGGAAAGATGACGAAAGTAAACCCTAAAAAAAACTATAGGGAAAAAAAACTGAAACTCAAAGGGGGAAAATTTCGGATTATTTCTCCATCGTCAGTCCTTATACCTTGATGTTGTTTCATTAGAATCAAGCTTTCCCCAAATTTACTTTCCCCGGCTATGTTTTCTTACACTGTCGTCGTTTCCTTTCCACAATCCTGCTCCAAATCCGGTGAAAGGAGAAAAAAAGAAAGTCTGAAAGGACTTTCACTTTATATACCAATGCCCGCATCATCGTTCTGGTTCTGGCTCGGGTTCTACTTCATCTTCTCCTACAATAACAACTACTAACTACGTGGACTGTGCAAGTACAAGTAAAAATCTAATCATGGGTTTCATTTCTATCCTGATCCGCACGCACCGGTATTGGCAACGACGGTTCTAGTCCTGTCACCCGTACAGGTACTATATAGATACAACTCTCTTGTATAAGAGAACCAGGAAAGAAAATGAAACGAACTTCACTTGTTATTTCCTGTCCTGACAAGAACTACTACAACTACAACTCCAACATCCACATCCCTCATCGCTACTTTCACTCCTGCTCTTTAACTTGACTTGACTTTAGATAAGGCATTGGTTTTAGCTTTAGGTGCTAGCTATATGCTCCGACTTTATCTCTACGAACGGAATGGCTAACTCCAATAATTTGTTCACAACGAGAGCGAAAACGAAAACGATAGATGGATTTTTCCATAGCAAGTCTTGGGCACTAACTGTACAGTAGCTACATACATAGCCATACAGAAGCCATTGGTAATAGTTAACTATAGATGTATGTACGCGCCCAAATGGGTGCGGAAAAAGATGGGGGATGCTTTATATACATACACAGATTTTCCGGCATATAATCTCCTACATCTCTACTATATATAAAATATACTGAACAATTTTTTTTGACACAGGAGGATTTTCCTTCAGTCATTGCGTTTCCGTGCGACGTAAGATATTTCTATTTCTGTCCAGTAGCAGATTCAAGCTGTGTATGGGTACTTCCTAGGAACTAGGAAGGTATATAGCCAGGTGTACAACACTCCCACCCACGCACTATGGGTCCATTGTGAATTGCTCAGTGTGTGCTCTCAGAGTCTATACGCTTTGGCAAAGTTACTCCATATATGAAGATAAACCACCCTCTTAGGTTTGTACTTGTATAGTTCTATCCTATTTATTGATGTGCTGTATCGCTGTGTGCTATGTATATAGAGGCTGAACTGGAGCGTACAGTTTACAGGAGAAAGCACTGATAGGCTTGAAATTGGTTTCCCACGCTTTCCGTTTTCCTATATTCTTATAATTGTCTTGCTATATACATACCAACTAAAGAGTAGGAAGTAGAGAAAAAATGTACATTGGAATTTATCGTGTTAGAGATTACGATAAAGACGCTTGAGAGGGGGACAACTTGGGATTTATTATCTGTATTTAATTACCTGAACTCCTGTCACCGTCTCAAAATGGATTCCTGTCAATATCACTACGAAATTTCGATTAGCTTAAAGTACATAAGAAAATATCAATATTATATGCACGTTACTTTTTCATAGTTTGAAGATCAAAATTCAAATGCGTCACTGACAAAACGACAACAAGTACAAGCACCACTAGAACTCGGACACAAAATAAATTAAATTACAAATAAATCATAAACTGATGTAATTTTTTATTATGCAGACAAAAAATTGAGATAGATGCGTTTGCTACTAAATTCCAGTGTAAATTTTGTCTACACTTTAGTAAGTAAGTAGGTACACAGAAAACAAAAATCAAAGCAAACACAAAATCTGTGCAGTACGTCGCTTCTTCTCGCATTCTAAAATTAAAATTTTTGCAATTTGCTTTGACAAATTTGAAATTGACTTTCTTTTTTATAACGTGTGTGTGTGTACATCTATAGGTACAAAAGTAATCAGTTTAGGTCAGAAGTCGCAGGGCTCTACTATGCTTTATAACCAAAGCCATTACAAAATGGAATTGATGACATGTATGTAGCTCTCAATTCAAAGGAGAGATGTTTTTTGAAAAGCCCCAATGGGGAAAGTTCCTTGATTATAGAGTAGCATTCAAAATAGTCATAAAGCCAAGCATTCAATTCTATACAATATGAAATCTGGCTTCTGGCCTCGCTTTCAGCTCCAGTAAAACTGCGGGGGTCGCTGTCCTCTCTATTACAGTTGTATCTCCACATTGTATATTCTACTTGATACATATGTAAGCAATTTGCGAGCTCAAGTGAGCCATTTACAATTAGAGAAAAATGCGTGCATTAAAATAAGCTCTTTTTCCCTATGCTCCATATTCCATGCAAAGTGCTCAAAAGCATTGTATAGATAGAGGCAAACGCCTTGCCTTCAGAAGTTAGTAATGATAATCTTATGTTTGGGTAAAGTAGTGAAAGTACATGCAACACTCACAAACATAAAAAATACATGGCTTTTGCCAGTTAAATGGAAAGCATATGATATGATATGGCATGGCCATGGAAATGATCATAAATATAAAAACGTCGTGTGATATTATTATATGGGCGAAAGAGATGCTCTTAACTCAAAACCTAAAGCCCAAGTCGGAACCCAACCAAGACAAAAAGGGGGAAACGAAAAAAAAGAGAGGAAATGTATAAAAGGGGATATATTATATTTATATGGAGAAGGAAATAAGACGGATCATTTATCATAAAAACAAAACTTGCAATTTCAGTTAAAGTTCCATAGCTCTACTCTGTTACACTTCACAGATTTAAGGAGACGAACACATGAAAGCTTCTCAAGCTTTCCTCAATCTCACACGTCATGGATTAACATGGACGCATAAAAGCTCAACGAAAGGGAGACGAGTGCTTTCACTTTGGGCTTTCCTTCCTTCTTTCTTTCTTTCTTTCCTTCTATAAGAATTATATGTATATCATTTCATGGCTGTATATTGTTCCCGTCTTACATTCGTTTCTGTCTTTCTTGTCGCCTTATAACCTTTGGCCCTGTACACTTTTTTCTCTTTAAACTTTATGTTTTTAATTTAAAAATTATGATTTTAATGCAAAATTTTAAATGGTAAAAATTAAAATGTTCTGTATGTAGTCTAGTAGTGTAGACATGTTAAATTCGATGTTAAAGTTGTAAGAGATGTTAAAGTCTTAAAGCAGGTTTTTTAGCGGATAATTTGTCCTAGTGTTTTTACTAGTCTAAAAAATTTATAATGATGGAATTTTTTAGCTCAGTTTTAAAAACTACCTTATTTTTTTACGAAAAAAATATTTGTAATATTATTAAACATTACTAAAAGCATATAAAGTTTTCAAAACCTTATTTTATTCTTCATAATTATTTTACTCAATAAAGAATTTTTAAAAATTATGAAAACCCGTTGCAAAATGGCGGATACACATCCCTGCGTACAATGGAGAATTCAGATATTTTAAGCTTAAGCAGTGTACTTTAATAGTGTCCATAGCTCGTCTAAAATATATCCGACGCATGTCATACTTGTTCATAGTACAGTGATGTGGCTTCCTAGGTATTTCAGATACCAGTTTTTTACACTAGGAAAACCTCCCTACCAGTAAGTACGAGAGGTAGCGTACAGCTTTAATCTGTTGACGTTATATAACGTTCGTTCTCATTGATATATGCCATGAAGCAAATATAGTCATCGTTAATTTATTTACTATCCTAAGAGCAGGTATAGTATGTAATAAAGTTATATATCGTCTGTGAAGAACCAAAATGACCCATATCCATTTTTAGCTAAAAACAATATCCACTAACTACACAAATATTCGAAAATGTCTTGAGAGCATTTAAATAGAACATTTAAAACCTTTTTAAAAACATGGGATTAGAACATTTTGCATCTTTTCAAAAACATGTAAATAGAACATTTTACACTTTTCAAAAATATGTAAATAAAACATTTTGTACTTTTCAAAAACATGTAAATAGAACATTTTATACTTTTCAAAAACATGTAAATAGAACATTTCACACTTTTCTAAAACATGTAAATAGAACATTTTACACTTTTCAAAAACATGTAAATAGATCATTTTACAAGTTTCAAAAATATGTAAACAGGACATTTTACACTTTTCAAAAACTCCTAGATTAACATTTTACGCATGTTTCTCATTTTGTTTTATGACATCGCTCATTTTGACTCTAGCTTAAATTGGATATGGGTCATTTTGTTACTTCACAAACGATATAGCACGAGAAATGTCAGATAAATATTCATAGGCTCAATATGTAGATTTGAATACGAAAACCAAGCGACGAAAATAACACCTACGTATCAGAATGTAAGACATTGTGAGATCATTAATTCTTGCAAATGGAGGACCAGGCAGGACAGGACTGGGACCAGACGCATCATGTTTTACACGCTTTAAAAATCGTAACCTTCATTCAGGTGACGTTTGAAGTTTGTCACGAGTCAAAGTCAGAATTTAGTCGTCACACACTATGTAGTACGCACGTAGGTAAGGTATATATGTAAACTTCGTTACTTGGTTGTAATATTCAGAAACATATTCTGAAATGTAAAAATTTGAAATTCTCTTTGTAATAAAAAATTAAATTAAAATCTCAATCTTATGCTCCCATGGATGACGCACAAATACGTGGAAACCATATAAGCTTTATAAGCACCTAACCTACGTAGTACAGGAATATTACATTCTACATTGGTTTAAGAGTTGTTTCAAGATGGATCGCTTTTGGTTGGTAGTTTGAAGGGAAAACGAAGTTTAGGCGGTATACTAACAGGATGGGAGGGGAAAGTGAAAAGGAAACAGGTTTTTATTCATTTTAGTAATAAATACGTAAATAGTACACGTTAGCTCAAGCTTTCCATGTGATTAGGAGGGAAGGAAAGGAAAAGGGATTTTCTTGTCTTTTCTAATTTTAGATCGTCTTATCTTACTGAAATATTCATTGCTTCCAAATGCATTATGACAATCAAGATTCGTCGTCCATTAAAAAAAGGAAAGAGGCGGAAAAAAATAGAGATGTAATGTACCTACCCTAAGGTCTAAGTGGGTGGCATTGGAATTATAACTTTTCCTGTGGTATGTTCTATATAGATTTCTAAATCCGTGATTGAAGTGACAATACCATGTATTCGAGTTGGTTGGTTTTGAATATACAACAGACATTTATTCGCATATTTCATAGATTTAAAGATGATTGCGCTTACAGCAAATAAATTTTGCCATTGAAAATTCATGTAATTAGACAAATGTACGTTATTATTAAAATGCATTAAATTATTATTTAAAACTAATTAAACAAAACATTCCTATATCTCTAGAACTTCATCCAGAACTTGTATACATCTTCTAGTCTCATACCAGGGCCGGATGAAGGAATTGCTTTTAGGCAGCAATTTATTTCCATACAAAAATCATCATTTTGATTTTATTGATGGTTTTCTTTGGTAAAGCAAAATTTTGTATTTATATGTTTTAGAAAATTGAAAAATATTCTTTTTACTTGATTCAGAGAAGTGCAAAATGTTCTATTTACATGTTTTGAGAAAAGCGGAAAATGCTTTATTTCCATGTTTTTAAAAAGTGTAAAAAATTTTAATTGAATGGTTTTGAAAAGTCAAAATATTCTTTTTACATATTTTTGAAAAATGCAAAACGTTCAATTTACATGTTTTTTGAAAATTCATGCTGGCCACATTATCCGGCCCTGCTAGTCTCACATAACACTTTCTAAAATGTATTCAGTTTGAACATTTAATTATAAGACATTTTCCACTTTTTCAGCAACATTTTCAAATTTTTCTCATTCCCTGCAAAGCGGCATTTTGCACTATTAAAGATACATTTTAAAAAATAGATTTCTGTTTGACGTTGATATTGGCCCTTCATTGAGATTGGAAAGCACGAGTGTGTGTATAGGCACTGAATGAAATAGGTTCCCTATGTGACTTGACGCAGGGAGTAGGATGCGTTGCGTTGGGAGAGGAAGTAGTTTAGTGAGGGACACCTAAGGGGGTAGAGAGACGAGGAAAGGAGCGGAGATCTATATGACTACCAAAATCTATACGTAGATAAAAGGTAAAAGTAAAATTGAGGACGGGTAAACGAGGAACTCGGCTCACGTAGTAGTCGTGGATGTGTATGTTGGGAGGAGGGAGGAAGGCAGAGAGCGGGATTGCTACTTCATCTCTGTCTTGTAGTTTTGGGATTAAGAAAGTATCAGGAGAGTAATGTGAGTCGAATGTAGCCCGAGTGTCCTCAGTTATCAAGGGACCGATTCCTGGGGTCTACAACTCTCGAGCACGCATCTAATGGCGTGAATAATGGCCAATACAATAGAATAGAGCACATCTCTGACTGCACATGGCCCGGACCGGGACCAGGACCGGGACCAGGACCATTGCGTAACCTCAGGTTGATACATTGCGTCCCTTTCTAATTTATTGCTCCATTCACATTACTTCCTCGCAGCTCGTAGTTTGTCCACATCCTCAGCCTTCAAAATCAAACTCAACTGGTCATGTGTCATTACAGTGAAATGATGACGCGGCTAAATTATGATCCGTATAATATATATACTTCTCAATAGAATTTCTATCTCGATTTCGATTTCGATTTCAAGTTCCATCTTGAATTTTATTGATGAGATTTTTATTTCAATTGTTTTTTTTCACATAGATTCATAAATATCTTACACTCAGTCAGCACTACTGACTACTGATAAATCAACAGAAAATAAATGTATCAATTGTTGGAATTTATATGGAAAGTGTAGGAGCTATCTGTAGGCACAGGTTATTAAATTGTAAGACGCGGTGTGCTTCCTTTCTTGTGTGTTATACGTATTTTACTGGGAGCTGTGCATGTTTTGCAAACTTTACAAAATGTGCCAAAATCATATATATATTTGCAGTTGTGAAATAGGTTTAAAAATTAATTACGCAATTTTAAAACACACGTATAATCATTATTCTTTTAAATTTTAAAACAAGATTATTATTTTCTTCAATAATAATTACGAAACACGTCTACAATATATTTGTCAGTTTTAAAATGTGTTAAAAAATGAATTTTATGTAATTTTAAAAGACGCATAAATTACTTTTTCCACATTTTAAATAATAATATCATATTTTGCAATAATTTCTAAAAACATATAAAATCTATTTGCTACTTCTTAAAAAGCTCTAAGAAAACCATTTTGTAGCTTTTAAACAAGAGTAAAACATTAAATATTTTGCAAATGAAACCCTGTTTGAAGTGTGTTTAACAAAACATAATTTGCATTCTTCAAATATGGACGAAAAACATTACATGTGTTTTACAAAGTTAATAAGAAACACACCACAACAGGTTTGAAATGAGCGTACAGACAACTTGCTTGCATTTCTCGTTTTGCAACAAACATATTTTTGAAACACTTTCGCCACTTGTAGAAATGTAGATGACATATACAGATATCGCTTAACTTTTTTAATGACATGTCCAGACTTGAGAAGATGGCTCAAAATACTCAATAAAATATAGAAAATGAGATAAAGTATACGTAGTACGTAGAAATTAGATGACAGCTTTTTAATATATCAAAAACCTTTAAAAGAGTTTTGGGATACAAAGTTTCCTAGAATTTATTTTATTTTTGAAACTATCTTTGTTATGGTCAGGACCATAGGAACTAGGACATGTCACAATATCACATATAAATAGAATCTCTTTTTAGAAAAAGAGCCTGCTTGTCAAAAGATAGAGTTGTCCATTTTGTCCATTTAATACAAAATGTCACTCATGTGGAGCTTTGCAGGTGGCTCAATGTAGCAGGCTTATGTCTGTATCCTCATTGTTTGGTTTTTATCTCCTACCGCTATACCAATGGACCGCCTCTACATTGGCATTCTGTAGACTGTAGAGTCTGCATAGCCAAATTGCAGTACACACACTATATTATCGTCTGTGAAGAACCAAAATGACCCATATCCATTTTCAGTTTCAAACAAAATGCACTATCTACAGACATAATTAAAATAAAATGTTCATGAAACCATGTAAATAGGACCTGGTGCATTTTTCAAAAAACAAGTAAATAGAATATTTTGCACTTTTCAAAATCGTGTAAATAGGATATTTTGCACTTTTTGAAAAACATGTAAATAGAACATTTTATACAATTTTCAAAAACATGTAAACAGTACATTTTCCATTTTTCAAAAGCATGCAAATAGAATATTTTGCACTTTCAAAAGCGTGCAAATAGAACATTTTGAGCTTTTGAAAAACATGTAAATTGAACAATTTGCTCAGTTTAGAAACTCGTGATCACCATTGTAAGCATGCATCTTATTTACTGTATTTTTCGACATAGCTCATTTTAATTCTCGCATATATTGGAAATGAATCATTTTGGTTCTTCACTGACGATATACCTATTTGCAGTAGCACAACAAACACAACAAAACTATCAATCCCATAATACTAACAAAAGATAGACTCAAATAAATTTCGATTGAATAAAAGTAATTGGTTTTTCCTGTGTATAGTTTTACACATAGCATGTACGACGTACGTAAAGGATGCCACATAAGATTTTTGAGTAGGACCCACTCTTTAGTATAGCATATCCAGATGCAAGATACAACACAATGAAACGTCATAAAATTGAACATTAGCACTACACTAAACGTGCTCATTTTAAAGAAAATTTGATTGCAAATCATAGATATTTTCCTTATATTATTATGCAATAATATTAAAATTTACAACAACTAAAGATACTTTGTAAATGTAGAAACCAAAATTTTGACAATGTTAACCTCCAATCCTCACAATTCTTCTCTGGCCAGACTACTATAGTAAATGCGTAGAATGTACTTTCTTTATATCAATCATCAGTAATGTAAAGCATTTCATTGTAAAAAATAAAAGAGTTTGAAAATAACAATAGAATAGAACCTCATAGATTTACTCGAAATCTGAAAAGGCAGTTTCTATGTCCAATCTCGAGTATAGAAAGAATACTACAGCGATTGAAATTGAATCGAACATGAATTGGTGGACCAAGGAAAATGGGGAAGGGACGAGAGCCAGAGAGAGAGAGAGAAAGACAGAGTAAAACTTTTGGTCACATCTCCCAAGGGTTTACGTAGTCAACCGCTTTTACTTGAATGGGGATTTAGAAGAGGTAAAAAAAACAACTGAATGGCTAGTAGATTTAGCTCGTAAATGCTCTCTCTCTCCTCCACAGACTCGGGACTTCAGACAGAGAACAGCATCTCCGTCTTCACTATCTAATATTAGTTTAGTGATGAAGTCTATCTGCTGAACAAGAGGAAGATAGGGAAAAATCCCAAAGCAAACGAAACGTAACCAAAAGTCTGGCTGACTGATCGTGAATGTGAGCTGAGTCTGGATCTGGATCTGGATCTGGATTTGGAGCTGTGTGTGTGTCTGTGTATAGACCGTACTTTTGTGGAGTAGAATCTCTTCAGTCTTCTCCTCTAGACAATTCAATTCAATCAGTCAGTCGAGCATGTCTAAAAGCTCAATAAACTACTTCTATCTATGTTCTATCTACGCTGTATTCTCACACTCATAGACACACATAGACACACACATGGATAAAAATCCTATCTTTCAAGTGGTTTTAAAACTTTACCAATATAGCTTAAGTGCCCCATAATGCTGACTCTTGTTCTTGCATTTATTTTATGCACAACATAAATGCGCTGGGAGTTATCACTGTTGAAAATGCAGTACAACTCATACGCAACTTTCAAATAGTGCAAGAAAAAGCTTTTATTTACTCATATTGTCATTGTAGAATCAAAATGAGCCACTTTAATTTTTAGCTAAACACAATATGAACTACATATTTACCTACAAAAATAATTAAATATGTCTTGGGACCATTTAAATAAAATATTTTGCACTTTTCAAAAAACATGTAAATAGAACATTTTACACTTTTCAAAATATGCAAATAGAGCATTTTGAACCTTTTTGAAAACATGCAATTAGAACATTTTGCACCTTTTCGAAAACATGGAATTAAAACGTTTTGCACCTTTTTGAAAACATGGAATTAGAATGTTTTGCATCTTTTCAAATACATGTAAATAGAAAATTTTGCACCTTTTCAAAAACATGAAATTAGATAATCTTGAACCTTTTCAAAAACATGGAATTAGAAAATTTTGCACCTTTTTGAAAATATCGAATTAGAACATTTTGCACCTTTTAAAAAAAATGGAATTAGAACATTTTACACTTCAAAAACTTGTAAATAGAACATTTTACACTCTTAAAAAATTTGGATCTTACTTTGTTATGACAGCAGTGTGTTATATTATAAGCATAGCCACTATAAATTATGAATAAATAGTACTTTTTGTTGTTTTGGAAATAATTCATTTTTCCTACGGACCCGATATTTGTTTTTATGCAACCTGAGGTGAATTTTGGTTCGCATTTAATCCTTGTCAAATGACGTCATTATAGCAGTTTATGAGTATTTTACTGTTTACGTATTTTCTATAATGCAATGTAAAATCATATATGTATCTGTTTCTAAAAAGCCTAAAACTTTTTAAATTTTGAACTGTTAAAATTTCAAAATTTTATAAATGTATTTGTTTTTAAGTCTAAAATTTTGCAGTAATTATTGTATTTTTGAAAAGTACAATTTTTCTAAGTATACATGTGCTACATTTGGGGTTTTTTAAATGCCCGAAATATTCTAAATAGACGCAGATTTGAAGCCTGAAAAATTTTGTTAATAGAGATTCTTGAAATTATAAAAATCTTCAAACCCGTATAGTTTCGTAGCACGCTAAATTTTGTAAATGCAGATTTTTGAAACTAAACAATTTTCTAAATAAACATTTTTCTAAAGTACCTTTACCTGCAAAACCTTCTAACTATATACTTGTAAACATTTTGAAACTGTTATTTAATTTGAATTATAAATTACAAACATATGTAAAATGTGCAAAATATTCTGACAGTCAACAGTGCACATTGCTGGGCCTTAAAACAACGCACAAAATATTCATAGTATAAATACTCGATAATATATTAAAGTCTACTTTTAAAATTTCTGTATGGGTATGTATGGCTGATATTGCATCCCAACCTAAAACGTAATATATTGCCTCCCATTTAAATCTACCTACTCCCTACACACATCTTCACCATCTTGTAAACTTTTTCCTCTTCCCTCTTGATCTTTTTTCAAACCTTGCAATTTTGCGTGTAAATCTGCAAATATCTGTTTTCCGTGTTCCCGGCGATACTTTTCTGCTCGTCCAAATCAACCCACACATAAACAGACCCGGATATTATGGGGGATACACTCTCGGATGAAATTCGGCTTTATTGTAATTGAACACTCAGCGTGAATGCTATTTCAATTTCCTATGAAATACTTAACACAGTCAGGTGCCGTCTAGCCACAGTCACCGGCACCGGCAACGGCACCGCATCGCTGTCTCCCTCCCTGTCACTGTCACTTTCATGGAAATGAAATGGAAATATAAAAATAAATAAAACCATGTCATTTAATTCCAAGGAGGAACAATTCCGTGTTGATCTCTCATCCAAACATGAAATTATTCCGTATAACACAGCAGTTATTCGGATTCCTAATGTAATTGTTACCCTACACTTTTTTTCAGTGTATTCGAATTCGAATTCGAATTTAGTCTACATAACATCTGGCATCTGACATCTGACATAGCAACAGTCGGGCAGTAACTTTAAAAGCGTTTACTGATATATCAGTAGGTCCCAAAAAAACATAAGCATTACAGCATCAAATCAGTAGGTTAAAAGGAATAAAATGAAAATCAAATTTCATTTCGTGGTTGAACTCATTCAATAACTTTTCACAAGAAGTGGCATCACATGGCAATGAAATGAATGGCAGTTTCACTCCATGTATTTAGAGGGGCACGTGCTCCAAATCCAAATCCAAAGATGAAGATATGTGTATAATTATGAGTGGGGAATGAGGATGAAAACGAGCTCAATTCAAGTCCACCCGCGAATTAATTAAACGAACACAGTGCTCATTATAGACACAAAAGGACTTGTAACATTGCATTGAATTTTGTATTGTGCTGCACTGTATAATGGGATTCTACTCTGTGATGCTGTACATTTGGTGCGTAATTATAATTCAATTAAAAGTGAATAGCTACGCAGCGAGTGGAGTACAAAGCACAAAATAGAAACACAATCCCCAGCCAAACACAATACAAACCAATCGTCCAATGAATTCAAAGAAGGCTTTGGTAGCTGACACTCATACTGCTACTGGGCCTTTGGGACTCGCACAATGGCGCTATAGCTTAACATTAACAGTAATAATGAACATTTGTATCTGTACACAACAACTACAACTACAACCACAACAACTTTTTCATTAAATTCTTTTTGTTTGCCTAAAAAATGAAATCGTAGCTTGACAATTCTAATTTAATCTAGTATAATGCAAAAGTATATCAGAGAGCAGTAAAGCAGAGCTAATTGAATTACATACAACAATTGCCAACTGTGCTGTGTAATGTAAATGTAGGAAAATATGGTTCAGAGTTCGTACAATTCACATTTTATTCTTTAATTGGATGGGATCGATATGCAATTATTATTATGTTACATAATTATATCCCAATTTAGTAGCTCAATTTTGGGTAATAGGGCAGTTGCGGTAACGGTGACAGTATAGTGTACGTCGTACGTATAATCAAGGAACATATTATCGTCTGTGAGGAATCAAAATGACCCATTTCCATTTTTAACTAAAACCAAAATGCACTTACTACAAAAAATTATACCTCAAAGCATGTTAATTGAAGAGTTTACTCTTTTCAAAAACTTGGAAATACAACGTTTTGGACTTTTCGAAAATATCGAAATTGAATAGTTTGCACTTTTCAAAAACTCTACTTTAAAAAATTAACATTTTACGCCTTTATCTCCTTTTTTTTATTGGGTATACCTGATTTTAATTCTAGCTAAAACTGGATATGGGTCATTTTGATACTTCATAGACGATATATTGCTTCTATGTGCTCAAGTTGATTCCATTAGGAAAACGAGCCAGTTCAATAAACGGAAAATTGATATTTGTTAAAACTTTATTTCCATTTCTGTGACTGTAACAAGCATGTTTTGTGTCGAGGATCAATCTAGCTGTGATAATCTGTGACTCTGTGTAACCATACACTCCACTTATCGTTAAAATAAATTCTTTCTATGCCTCGTCGTCAATGTATACTATATTCTTAAAGGATTATGCGTAGTGCAGCATATATATACCTTTAGTATGTGAAGTTGTTGTGGAGTGAGTTGAGTAGTGAATAGAAAAGACGATGAATTCAACCACGTCCCAGTCCAACCGCTGTGCCACTAATAGTTGGAACACAATGGTGAAGCCAATTTAAAATTACAGGCAAAGATGTAACCGCAATGCATGCTTCCCTCAGGCAGTCATTATTCTCCCTACCAAATACCAAGAAGAAGATCAACAATGAGGAAAAAAGAAATTGTAGTAGCTATAAAAATATAAAGACTGGTATTGGTATTGGTTTGGCACTGACTGACTGGTTAGCTGGTGGTATTCACAATTTAAATTACATACAGTACTTAAGTACCACATACTATCTTATTATTACTGTCAACATTCGAATTGTTGAACACTCAGCTTCAGCACTCAACATTATTTTTTGCACAATCGTCACATTCTAATGAATGTAAGTTGAATTTGAGTCTATGTAAATTTGATGTGGTTTTATAACAAGCATTGGTGGTTCAGTGGTAGAATGCTCGCCTGCCACGCGGGCGACCCGGGTTCGATTCCCGGCCAATGCAATTATTTTTTGGGTTTCTTTTTTGTATTGAAATTATGTTATGCATCTTATGACTACTGCTGTGGTATTATGCGCTAACCGGGATCTCGCCAGTAAAGAATCAAAATGACACATCAATTTAAGCTACAATCATAATGAGCTATGTAATAAAAACAAAGTGCGAAACATACGTAAAATGTTAATTATTAAGAGTTTTTGAAAAGCGTAAAATGTTCTATTTTCATGTTTTTGAAAAGCGTAAAATGTTCTGTTTGCATGTTTTTGAAAAGTGTAAAAATTTTTGTTTGCATTTTTTTGAAAAGCTTAATATGTTCTATTTTCATATTTTTGAAAAGTGCAAAATGTTCTATTTGAATGCTTTTAAAAATTTCAAAATGTTCTATTTGAAATTTTTTGAAAATTTGACAATTTTCTATTTGCATGCTTTTGAAAAGTTCTAAATGTTCTATTTACATATTTTTTAGAAGTAGAAAAGGTTCTATTTAAATGTTTTCAAGACATATTTCAGAAAATTTTTGTAGATAGTGGATATTGGTTTTAGCTAAAAATGGAAATGGGTCATTTTGGTTCTTCATAGATGATATGTATAGATGCTTTTATATAATATTATGGAGTCTATTTTATATCATGCAGTTGCATACAGTTGTAAAATATGGGTATGATGGGATAAATCGTAATCAACTTCGGGGCTTTAAATTTAACAACATCTTTCCATGCATTACACTTTTACAACTACTAATGGGCATGGTTTGGGATTTTGGGAATTAATAAGATTAATACTCTAGGTATAGAACAGAGGTTCATTCATGTCGTTCGGACTGAGTACTTTTGTGCTTCTCTTGGGGTTTGGTTCAAGTTGAATTCGAATTTTTAATGAAAACAATCCCTGAATGCCTGAATACGCTATAGTCCTGGCCCATGGTCAAGTAGATGTTGAATTGAGTCTAGAAACTCATAAAATATTTTTCAGGTCTAAATAATGCACAAATTATTATGCTTTTGCTCCAAAAGGCAAAAGGTCTCTAAAATTCAAAACTCCCATCATTCAATTGCCCCTTCCTACCAGTACCAGTGCCACATTTCTGTTGCCGTAGAACCTAGGTAGGTAGGTACTTCACTATCGCTGTACACACGGGCAAAGATCACATAGCACTTTCTGGACAGCACAGAGATCAACTATAAAATATGTTTTTCTCAGGAGGAAGGCAAGCAAGGAGAGGCAAGTGGGGAAATCAAAGGTAAGCAAGTCTCCCGCATAAAATATTTATGTAACACATGTTCCAGCTCTTGGGTTTTTTAGTTTTTGGCAGAAAAGCGCTGAAGCTCTGGATACTGGATTCTGGAAACTAGAACACACAATAAGAATGTAAAAAAAATGTAAAATGTAAATGTAATGGCTTTAACGTCATTTCCACACAGCGAATATTCACTGATTTTCAGGGGAAGACAGCTTTTGGCTACATTACTACTCACTATAGTCGTCACTTTTGTATTTGATTTTATTATTTCTGACTACTTTTTCTAGAGAAGGGAACTCTAGAAAGCCTAGAGAATACTCTCTAGGACCTGCAACGTACATATCACCGAGCCTTGCAGGATTACCAAGCACAGGTCACCCATCCATTTCAGAATGCGCTCAGGCTGTTGCTTAACCAGAAGGAATCACCCTCCTAGTTAACCGCCAGACCAACCTGTACTGGTTGGTCTGGCGTCAACCTGTACTGGTCAGAATAGAAAGCAAATTGAAAGCTCTGTCTCTTTAAATCATAAGCCGTGCTCCAGTGGGAGTTTCCATTATTCCATTTATATTCTAAAGACCAAGATAATATCAAGAATTAGAACTGGAAACTGGTAGCCCATACCTCAGTGCTGATCCGTCAGACTGAATCTCTATAGAGACTATTACAATTATATTGTGCACTTGAACATTTACAAATTCCATTCAGTCATTCCAACTTATTGTTAACCTAATGACAGCGCCAGCTAATGCTCATAATACAATTGTACAGCTATTTATACTTCCAACAAAGAATCTTTAAAAAAACATGAATAACCATAAAACTCCATCTTCGAAAGTGTCTACTAAATACAAATTCTGCTATGTGCACGGGCGCAGAGTTTGCACAATCAGAACGAGTCCTGAAATAGCGCACAAAATGACAAGGACCGACATCATCAAAACCGAGCGACCCGTCCCGTCCCTTACAATGTGCCATTTTAATTTGGATTGAGAACTTGGAACATGAGACGTGTCCAATATTAATTAATAAAAGTAATAACCATATTCATGTCAAAACAACCTAAATGAACGACAGCACGAAACCGAAACCGAAAACCGATGCCAAAAAACTAATAAGGAAACACAGGGGAAAAAAAGTAATCGAAATCCAGAATCCAGGATCACACAAATAAAACCTTGAACCTTGGTTTTGGTTTTGGTAGTATTTGGTTTTGATAGATTACATTTCCCACTTTCCCTCGCCACATAAGTACGTAATAAGAGGATAATATGTGCATAAGGTATTGCATGCTCCGATTACATATTCGAATTAGAATGTTCTATCTTATACAACCACAATAATATTCTCACCACGGTAATAAAGAGCAGACCACACAGATGCAATTTTTAGGTTACAAAATAAATAAGGGTGGAAGTGGAAGGTTCACCTTCATCACTCTTTCTTCACGTCAGTATAGGAGGCATGTAGTTTGCTCATTGGTATATAGACTCTTTGAGCCACTGAGTTTCTACTTTATGTTATCTTTTGAAGTCCTATGCTGCATTATACATATAGTCTGTGAAGAACCAAAATTACACAAATCCATTTGTAGCTAAAAAAAATATCCACTATCTGCAAAAATAATGAAACATTGCTATGTCTTAAAAGAATTTAAACAGAATAGTTTGCAATGTAAAAAAAATATGTAAATAGAACATTTTACACTTTTTTAAAACAGGTAAATAGAACATGTTACACTTTTCAAAACCATGTAAATAGAACATTTTACACTTTTTAAAAAAGATGTAAATAGAACATTTTACACTTTTAAAAAAATATGTAAATAGAACATTTTACACTTTTTAAAAAATATGTAAATAGAACATTTTACACTTTTTAAAAAAGATGTAAATAGAACATTTTACACTTTTTAAAAAATATGTAAATAGAACATTTTACACTTTTCAAAAACTCTTAATTAAAATTTTACACATGTTTCACATTTTGTTATTATGATATAGCTCATTTTAATTCTAACTTAAATTGGATATGGATCATTTTGATTCTTCACAGACGATATGCACCTTAACTTCAAGGAAACGTTGCGGTACCGGTGCATTGAGCATTATACGGCAATGGGTTGAGATAGACTTACATGTAAGACTAGAGCTCTTCTTGTTAGACAGTTAGACGAGCAATAATGTGCTGTGTGCGGATCAGTCACCTGCTGAGATTACTTTCGTCCCCAATCCACAGCCATCAACATCAACATCCTCACATCACATGGCTCAGAGCCGTTTCGTGTCTTCCTGTGTTCGTCTTAAAATATCAGGATCACACTTCACTACCAGTACCAGTACCAGTGCAGTAGTACTCCACTGTCACTATTATTATTATCATGCAAAGATCAAATAACATTTGCTTTGTATGCAGTTGCCATATGCAGTTTTCTCATGCATTCAATAAGAAGACTTAGATTCTACATTCTACATTTCACCTTGCTTGTAAAAAATAACTACGTGTATGTTATAATAATACATAATAATTTTCACATTGAATAAAAAACGAAAATTAGTGCTTGTCGTTTTGCTAATAAACAAAAGACAAGGGATAAATCCAGAAAACTTTTTTCAAATAGAATAAAAATAATTGAGTTTTTACTAACAAGTAAGTAGGTATGTGTATCAAGGCAAAATGATTTTATGCGTGTTTATTTTTGCATTATAATAGAAGTAGGTAGGAGCTCATATATCGCCTGTGAAGAACAAAAATGACCCATATCCATTTGTAGCTAAAAATAATATCAACTATCTACACAAATATTCAGATATGTCTTGAAAACATTTAAGTAGAACATTTTGCACCTTTTCAGAAACATGGAATTAGAACATTTTGCACCTTTTCAAAAAGATGTAATTAGAAAATTTTGCATCTTTTCGAAAGGATGGAATTGGAACATTTTGCAATTTTCAAATGCATGCAAATAGGACATTTTAGATTGTTGAAAAACATGAAAATAGGACATTGTAAACTTTTCAAAAACTGGTAATTAACATTCCAAGCATGTTTCCCATTTTGTTTTGATGACATAGCTCATTTTGATTTACGCTTAATTTGGATATGGGTCATTTTGGTTCTTCACAGACGATATCTTTCTATTCTATTGATTAATTTCTATTGTAAATTTGTCTTCTGTTGTTTGCATTTTTATGGGTGCTTCATAAACAGTCATGCTGCTAGTACCCATCGTCAGTAGCCATTTCAAGCTGTGGCGTATAGGTACATTATTGTACTGTGATATTTGTAATGAGCTGTGTACAACAACAACAACAGAGGCAGATGAAATAACATGTTTTGGTTTACAGGAACTTTGCATGGGCGTACGTTGCGTACATATAGAAACTTACTCCGTTTCTGATTCCATCTGTTGTGCTTCTATGACTTCCGTAATATTATACAAAATCGACCAGGATGTGATGTGTGTGTGTGTGTGTGTGTGTGTGTGGGAGAAGGGGCCACACACACACATGTATGTACACGCTCCACGCAGTCCTCTTATCTCTCAGAAAGTAAACAAGGCGAAATCATAAAAGAGACCGGGGAGAATCGGAGACGTTGTGAAATGATCCGTTATCCTGTCGTAAACAAGTGACGTATGAGTCCCTGACCGAATATATATGAAACACACCATGACACCGAAATTAATTTTCCTTCAAGAACTTTGCTCCAGCGAATCACCGATACCGATACCGATTTACGAACCCGTTGTCCAGGACCAGGAGAAATAGTGTAAAATATAGAACGTTACTAGGTGCATTGTTATGTCATATCACATCCTCCAGCTCTTTATCGAATCTTATGAAGCATACAGATACATAGGCTAGCATTGAAAATTTGTGATTGAAGCTGTATATTATACTACCTACTACATCTGGTGTAGCCTCGTCAACGCCGGAAATTATTTTCTGTGTGTAAATGATGGAAATACGGACATCGACTGAATGTATCTCTTCCCTTAATCTCGAATTAAATATTTCCGGGTTCATTATTGTCTATATAAATTGTATATTCCTGGGTTTTGTATTTGCTAATGACACAGATTAAACACATACTAAAGATACCATCTAAAATCTATAATGTAGCCTGCTTATTTACACTCGGCTCATCATATGAATCATATATACGGATATACTTGTCAAAGTGTAATTTATGACTATGACTGTAGAATCTGACAATAATTATTCCAAAGAGTGTGAGTTCCCCCTTTACTGATGCCGATAATGATCCTAGATTGAACTCAAATATAATTCTGCCACTTTCCTTTTCTCTGAATGCAGCAAATTTAACACACTGTGTCACCCTCTACTCTGTGCCTCGTCTCCCTCTGCTCCTTATCTATTTTAATTTGAATTTCCATAATTTAAAAGATTTTCCATTTAGATTTCAGTCAGATCCAATCAAAACTTTCCTTTTGGGATTCACCAGTTCTAGCATTCCAATTACCATTGATATTAGATTTGATACTTTTCATTTTGATAATTTCGGAAATATTCCTCTAATTAACTATATAGTCGCTTTATATTCCAGTTAAAAATCTTTAATTTTCATAAAAATAATTAGGAAAATGTAGACAATATAGAATTTAAGGAGGCATTTTTTTAAGTGGCTAAATCTGAAAGTGAGATGTTCCTGAAATTAGCTTTCTTCTCTCATTCTCTACATACTCCATCTAATCGTGAGTCAAAAAAATCATTGGGCCGCAGTAACATGGATAAAATGCCGGAAGGCACAGGCAAGACACGTGTCCACATTTAAAGCCGCATAGTGACTGCCAAAATTATCAGTACTATGCATAATACAGAGGAAAAGTATATTAAACCTTGTGTGTAAGACCAGAATTTAAGAGATGCCACACATAGTTTTCTACAACTATATAATATGATCGCCATCAATCGGTTTTAGTGTCGATCTCTATGTATATATAGTCTCTAGAGATTGTTTCCCGTGTATACCTATATGTATGGAGAATCCGCGTGTTTACACTGATATATGTATATTACATGTGCAAGAAGATTCTGAGTCTGAGAGTGTGAAGGGTGCCTTAGTGTGTAATACGCGGTGTGTATAGGAAAGGGAGACGAAAGAATGATCAGATCAAAAACCTAGGGGCAGTATCCGCTCTTTCATCGATCCAATTTCAAAGATCTCACTTCTTGTCGTCCTTTGCCTTTAAAGCAACGAAATTCGGCGTACGTCTCAACATATGATCTTTCTTTTTTGAGTATTATGTATTTACTCTACGATTTTACTGCCACGCGTGGTACAAAAATAGAAATCGCTTTATTACTCTTTACTATTTTTTCATATTTTGTTTTTGCTTGTCCATATACGTCCGTCATCGGTGGTATTTTCGGCATTTTCAAAATAGAAAATCAGCATAGCTCAGCGTAATCTCAAAACTTGTAAAATTACTTTGTTTGTAAAGCATAAAGAAATTCGACAATCCAATCCGTGCCCGTGCCCGTGCCCGTGCCCGTACACATGCATATAATTTATTAAAATGTTTTTTTTAAATACGTCCTCCAAAGGAATCACTATCACTTTATACACTCGTTTAATATGTATTTTGAACCATGGTGTTGCTTTAGTAAAAGGTATAAATGCATACAATGAAGTGCCTACCCCGGAATTACAAACATCCAGCTACTCAAGAAAACAGAACACAAGAGTCAATTCAATAGCGGTCTGGCCGGGTCTCTTAAGAAAAGGAAACCGAGTTAACGTAATTACGCGGAGCATTGTGTAAAATTTAAAGTGCAGAGTGCGTTACATTACAAAGTAATTCAATTAAGAATCTGTTTTCCCTGTCAACAGTGGAGAATAGAGCACAGACAAACTTCAAAAACAAACTTTACTTTACACGGTACATATAACAGAATTAATGAGGGGGCAATACGAGTCACATGAAATTTTAAAGTAAAACTTAAATATCCGCCTTATACTGCCTATATAATGCTATATCACTGGACTGGAAAAATAAACGAGCTCCATGTACATTTCTTACGTTAGAATTTCATGCGTAGTTAGGGAAATTTGAACCTTTTCAGAAATATTATATGCTCTTTTAAAGTATTTTTTGGGTTCAACACAAAATTACCAAAATTTTTTAGTATGCATTATTTAAAAGAGCCTAATAGCAAAGAGATAAATACTCTGCTGGCTCGTATTTAAAAATTTTTAAATAATATTTTATTTAAATTTAAAATACAAAAATAATTGGTGTTACATTTTCATGGATGTTCATATCGTCAGTGAAGAACCAAAGCTACCCATATCTATTTGTTGCTAAAAATAATATCCAATATCTGGAAAAAAAATTCTTTTACACTTTGCAAAAACATGTAAATAGAACATTTTATACTTTTCAAAAAAATGTAAATAAAACATTTTTATACTTTTCAAAAAAATGTAAATAGAACATTTTCACACTTTTCAAAAAAATGTAAATTGAACATTTTGAACTTTTCAAAAGCATGTAAATAGAACATTTTACACTTTTCAAAAAAATATAAATAGAACATTTTACACTTTTCAAAAACACGTAATTTAAAATTTTACGCATGTTTCTCATTTTGTTTTTATGACATAGCTCACTTTGATATATTAGCTTAAATTGGATATGGGTCATTTTGGTTCTTTACAGACGATATGACATTATAGTGATACCAGTATTATGACATGATGTACCTACCTACCTACTACGTGTGTGGATATATCCAAAAACCCAAAATAAAAATGCAGGGGGGCTCATTGCATTTCTATCATTCAGGGTTATGCATAGCTGCTGCATTTAACAGCTTCACTTTTGCTTTTACTTTCCTCGCGTCCTCGCACACTCAAAACCACGACGAGTAGGTAGGTACGTTACGTACGTAAGACGTTACGGGGGGGGGAGTAGGTACACTGCATTGTGCCAGTCTGTATGGAAAATGAAATTGAATTCAACCTCACCCTTTCATGACAGGAAAATTCAATGAAAGAACTGTGAGGCTCTCCGTTCTGACAGTTCCAGCTCGAGTGGAAAACTGACAATGCAGAATATAGAATCGGTCTCTATGTGCTGCTCTTGGGGAGGAAGTGAAGAAAAAAAATAGAGAAGAGCCTTTATTTCTTTACAACGTTTTAGTGGATAATGTCCGCCTTATTGTGTAATTTCAAAGCATCCCATTGGGTTCAGCTCTATTTCCTTTCCCTATACACATAGCACACTGCAGTACACACAGAGCGAGAGAGAGCCTATCGGTCTCGGTTTCGGTCTCAGTTTTCACTCCGGTTTGGGTCCGTTTTACAATGCCATATGCGAGTATACATATATTATACGCTTTCGTAGTTTCGGTTTTGACTGGGTTTCCTTATACAAATACGCCTACACCCTTGAGAAGAAAACATTTCAAATTTGATCGCAAGCTTCTCGAGTCACTCACTCACTACTATAGTCAAAGACACAATCTGTAAATTCTCAAAAGCTCATATCTTTAGAGATATTTCTCTAAATGCACACACAGGAATATATCAAGATCAACGGAAGGCTGGAGCTGGAGCTGGGAGCAGATTTTATTATCGACAGAGATCCCATGCATCCATCGGGAGACAAATACACTTTGATGTCACTTTCTCGGAAGTAGCAAATTATGCTATCTGCATAAACGCACTAACGTCGGTCAGGTCAATAAAAAGAAATCAATTCATTTTAAGCATTAACAAATCGCTTCACATTTTTGCCTGCTTTTAAAACATTCTTAAAGCAATGGATGCGGAATTTGAAAAGGACTGTGCAAAATGATTTATATGCGACGTATTTACACATTTTAAAAAGTACGAAATAATTGAGAAATGGCCCAGAAAACGAGGTTAAATGAGGTATGTATAAATATTTTTCATCACAACAATAATAGGGTTACTACACAATTTAAAAAAAGGGCAAAATTCTGTTAATAAGTGAATTTGTAATAAATAAAAAAAACCATTTTGGATCTTTAAAAATAAGAAAATCTTGAGAGTTATACACTGACTTAATTTTTAAAGACACCAAAACTTTACAATTTGTAATTTAGGTAATGCTAATGATGGTATTTCGCACATTATGAAGAAGGTATAGTTAAATGTATTACCAATGGAAAATGTAGATATCATATTGTGCATTTCTATACATGGATGATGTTCTACTCGTACAAGATGTGAGAGAGAGCCTGGAAGTGAAAGTTTGCCGAGAGAGAGAGGCAGGAACTTAAGTGACGTCGATAGTACGAAGAAAAAAAAAATATTCTAAATTCTTTTAAAATGGAAGAAGCTTGACATGACATGACAATGGGGCTATATGAATAAGATGGAAATGAGAGTGAAATTTAAAAGGAAATTGAGAAATTCCTGACCTTGTCACGTAGAAGAAGTCTGACACGTGCCGCTTGCTCTCCAAATCTCTGTAGAGCCACTTCCAATTCCATGCACCTCTCCTGCCAGTCCAAACAGCTGACGAGGGGTTGAGACGAGGAGGCTTCCACTTTCACCATTGAATTCATATGAAGTGATTTTGAAAGATTTAAACTTGCTGAAGCACAAGCACCAGGACCAGTTCCCATATCCATACCCAAACCACTACTCCCATGTCCATGGGTCAACAGACCACAACCAGCTGAGGAGGAGGCTATATCCGGAAATGGGGCTATTGACATTGTAGAATTGTTTCCTAGGATATATAATTACACATTTTAATACTGCATATATATAAATTCAATAAATTCGATTCAACATTTTATATTTGAGAAGACATGATGCACTTCTTCCTGCAAATATTGCAGTCGAGTTTATTTGATTTATTCTATTAAAGTCAGAGACTATTTTTAGTTGTAATCTAAAGTACAGCGTTTTTATGGACTATGTTTTTGAATACAAAATAAAGATATTTCAATTTTTGTTTTATCTGTCTGTATATCGTGGCTGAAAAGATTTTTTTTCATAAAATTTTGAAAAATTTACGACGCTATATTTATATTATAGACACACGTAATTGATTCAATGCAATTCGATTGGTGACATTTATTTAGCATTTAACTAAACTATTTCTATATATCGTCAGTGAAGAACCAAAATGACCCATTTCCATTTTTAGCTAAAACCAGTATGTACTATCTACAAAAATATTGAAATGTGTCTTGAAAGCATGTAAGCAGAATATTTTGTACTTTTCAAAAATATGTAAATGCAACATTTTACACTTTTCAAAAACATGTAAATCGAACATTTTAAACTTTTCAAAAACATGTAAATAGAACATTTGACACTTTTCAAAAACATGTAAATAGAACATTTTAAGCGTTTCAAAAATGTGTAAATAGACCATTTTACACTTTTCAAAAACTATCAATTAACATTTTACGCATGTTTTTCATTTTGTTTCTATGACATAGCTCATTTTGATTCCAGCTTAAATTGGATATGGGTTATTTTGGTTCTTCACTGACGATATTTACCTTTGAACAGATTTTCTTTTAAAAAAATCTTTATGGAATATTTAAATATACTTGAAAAAAACAAAGTGAATACATTCATCCTTTTAAAGTAGTCTCCAATTCTCCAAACCTTTTGCATTAACATAAAAGTTATATCTTATCATAAAAGAAGCAGACTGAGAGAGACAATATAACCCACCTGCGTCACTTCCACTTCCGTAGTCACTCCAGACTCGACTTCGACTCGACATCTGACCATGTCCAGTGGAGTGAACAACATCTTGACGATCTCGATCCCGATCCCGATCTTGCGAAATACTTGCGATTTGATATCCAGCACAAATCTCACTCTCCTCACGCTCACCCAACGAAGCACCCCCAGACCCAGGCCCAGACTGCGGCTGTGATGACTGTGATTGTGATGCTGCACTGTGGCTAGGGAGTGAAAACAAATCATGTCCACGTCGATGTCCACGGTCATCATGTTGTACATCCGAGAAGGAGAAGGAAAAGTCATCATCATCAAAATGACTCAGGCCATGTCCATGTCCGTGTCCGTGTCCGTGTCCGTGCCCATGTCCAACATGCCCATGACTTCTACTACTTGGATTTGAATTACTTGGCAGGATTTGCATAAACCCATTTGTTTTCAGTTCCCGCTCCCGGTCCCGATCTCTCTCTCGACTACTCCCAATCCCAATACCAAGACCGAGTGGGAAATTTCCATGAGTTCTACTCATCTCCGTCGTCCCCATCTCATTGAAGCCCTCACTCTGTCTCCGATGTCGAAGACGCGACCCGCTCCCACTCCCGCTCTGTTGCTGCTGTGAAATATTAAA
Source organism: Dicyrtomina minuta (assembly GCA_949802685.1). NCBI lineage: Eukaryota > Metazoa > Arthropoda > Collembola > Symphypleona > Dicyrtomidae > Dicyrtomina > Dicyrtomina minuta. Next base: position 50,520,192 of record OX461811.1, on the reverse strand, counting down.
ATTACTAAAATTACCCCCCTCACTGTAGCACATACTTTGACTTCCTCTCCGTGAGAAGCTTTGACGGAGTTGAACGGAGGCTGAGTCGAAAATGAGATGATGGGTGGAGGCCGTGGAGGCCGAGGCCGAGGCTGTGGCCGTTACTGTTGAGGAGATAGAAGTGGGGACCGCAGACGCGGACGCGGATGCTGAAGCTGATGCCGACATTGACATGGATGTGGATTTTGAGATTGAGATAGGTTTATTATTATGAGCGGAGGCAATACTGGAGGCAGTGGCGGACAGAGCTTCCGCCGCCGAGGCAAGACAAACTTCAGAGAATCTCGAGAGGGACTCAAATACCTCAGATAATGTTCCGGAAGACTCACTATTATCATTATCACCCTCTTCATTACTCAACAAACTCAAACTATGACTATGACTCTCACAATTGGGATCATCCTCATCCGCGAAAGAGTTCGAGTTCGAGTCTCCACTATCCATGTCCGTTGGGGGGAACATGAAGTCGAGGAAAGGGTTCAAGTGTCTCCCGCCAATTCCATGAATGTTCGTGAGAGGGAAAGTATTCGACTGGAGGTAATGATGAGACGCATTAGTGGGTGTAGTTCCCGGGAGCGGGCTGAAGAGCGGACTTTCACTCATAATCTCTTCACTCTGAATAGAGTTGGTCGGGGTTGTGGGGGAGGGGGAGAACTCAATACAGGAGCGGACGCGATGAGAGTGAAACAAGGGCCATGTTCGACTTGCTGGATTACTACTACTACTCCCACCATTATTAGATGGATTTTCTAAATCCAGTGTCAGGTCCGCCGTGTCTGTCATATTCATTCCAGTTGAAGAAGTGGCACTGGTACTTGCACTGGCCACAGTTGCACCCGGTTCTACTGTAGTTGTGGCTGTACTGAAAACTGGGACGGGATCACCACTCTCAAACGAGCGCTGTTGGGAGGAACCAGCGCCGTCTTGAAATATATTCCGGCGACTCATCATTTTATTACTTTAATTTTTTGAAATTTTATAGTGACTATTTTTCCCACCAGAAATCTTGGAAAATCTTTTCGTAATGAATGTATTACCTATACCTATAGGCTTTCACTCATAATATTGACACGGTGCACAATACTGTAATAAAAAAATTAGAATTGTAATTTTGATTCAATGGCAAACAACAACAACGCAGAGATGACGATGACGATGACGATGGCACAATATACAGACAGTAGAAAGTATAAAAAATGCAAAGAGGCTGCTGCCAACGTTGTACAGATACAAATTAGAAAAAACGGACTATTTTCAGTTCAGTACGTACTACAAATATTCAGGCCACCGTGTGAAGAATACGTAATTATAAGAACAACTCAATTTATTTAGCACACACACGAGACACGTTACTACAATTACAAACGGAACTAAGTATACACATCTCTCTCTATATAGGCCTCAAATCCTTGAACTGTATTTTAGAAGCTTGGGAGTTTGTAGTATTTCTATTGTAGACGTTACAAGTTTTATTCTTTTTGCTATTTCAGCTTTAGCATAAAAAAAGTAGTAGCACTTAATAATACATAAATATATGACACACACAGAAAAGCACTTTGAATTTTGATGATTTCCTTGAGAAGTTGAGATTTTATTGTAATTTTGAGGGGGATTTTCTTTAATAATAAATTTGTATTTCTATTTATTCTAATCGTATTTTTTTAAGAGTTCAGTATTAAATTTGTGCTATACTAAATTTTGGCTTGTTGATTTTCACTCAATTTCTGGATTTCTCAGAAAAACAACTACAATAATTTGCAATCATTCTTATTATAGAGTCACACGCAGGTATTTTGGTGTATATTTTGATTCGTTGTTTTTGTGTGTGTTTTTTTTTAATTATTATTTTTGAAAATGAAAGACACAAGACCGTTGATAGTTACAACAACACAGATACAGATAATGTCTTTTAAACAAATACATGTAGGCGAAATTATTATTGTTGATTGCAAAATGCACGAGAGTTCCAAATTTGTGATTCACAGCCTTAAGATTTATGGATGGCAGATTTCGATAGCACGATATACGACGACGATATATAGTACAATGTGATAATACTATAATATTTAGTGTGATTGTTATTTTAGATGAGATAATTATACTAGTAGCTAATGTTGTCTGTATTTCTATATTCACTTTTTAACCACAGATCCAAAAAATCCGACCGGAAATTTGGGCAGATATTATGCTCGCTGTCGTTGTCGTTGTTGCTGTTGTTGTGACTTCGCCTCGTTACCGGACCCGTTACCGTCACTATCTCAGATTCTGATTCGGATTCTTGCTCTGGCTCCGTTCCTTTCTTGGACTGCATAACACTGAGTGCGTCAACGTCAGCTTCTGTACAAAAAAAATCACCAAGAAAAAATTTTTTTTGGGTTAGTAAAAAAAATAGATTACATACGAGAAAAAAAAGGACATAGGAGAGTTGTAAGGAGAAGAAAAAAAATGCAATAGTCACACTTCATGAGCTGGAAGGCCATTATGACAAATCTACTCGGAGAAGCAGTCCTGTGGAGCACCGTATAAGGAATAAGCAATATACATACTAGGACAGAATCTAATGTACTCAAAAGCTATCTACAAACTCAGCCAAGGAAAACAAAAGGTTTACACATAAGCGTGTTCATACTTTACACATTGCTATATGAATATAGGGAGGACTTTTGTGCCCAACAGTAACAGTATAAAGGATATCGTGTGTGAAGAATCAAAATGTTCCATTTTCAATTTAAGCTAGAACGAAAATGAGCGAGGTAAAAAGAACTGTAAATGAGACAGACACTTAAAATGTTAATAAAGATGTTTTGAATAGTGCAAAATCCAAAATGCTCTATTTGCATGCTGTTGAAAAGTGCAAAATATACTTTTTAAAGGGTTTTTGAAAAGTTTAAAATGTTTTATTTACATGTTTTTGAAAAGTGTAAAATGTTCTATTTACATTTTTTGAAAAGTGCGAAATATATTTTTTACAGGGTTTTTGAAAAGTGTAAAATACTATGTTCAACTGTTATTGGAAATAGCAAAATTCTTTATATTTACAACTTTTTGAAAATTCCAAAATATTTTATTTACATGTTTTTGAAAATTCCAAAATATTCTGTATTCATGTCTTTGAAAAGCGCAAAATGATTTACAAGTGTTTTTACAGGTTCAAACTGTTCTATTTGCATACTTTTTGAAATGTTCCAAGTGTTCTATATCTACTTGTTTTTGAAAAGTGCAAAATGTTTTATTTACATGCTTTTTGAAACATGCAAAACACTCTAATTTATATGCTCTTTAGAAGTGCTAGATACCATATTTACGCATTTTTGAAAAATCCAAAAAAAGTTTTATTTTTATGATCACAAAATTTCATTTTTTTTCGATGAAGTACATTTTATATTTAGCTAAAAATGGATGTGTCATTTTGAGTCTTCACTCACGATATGGATATTGTATGTAATTATATGAGTAGTGTACAGATGCTGTTGTACGTCTATTCTGCGAGGATGACGATACGATAAATAAATACACTTGTAAATTCTGAACACGTGCACACATACTCTCCAACACTGTAAGACCGTAATACTCTTTCCCTGTATCTCTATTCTCTCTAATTCTCTATCGCAACTTTCCTATACAAACTTTCATCATACAGAACTGTCTTACAGTCGTACATACAGGAGCTACAAGGAAAAACGCTAAACGTAGCTTCCATTTGTAAATTGTAAACCAAACCACAACGGTAAAGGCAAAGCCATGCTAGACAAAAAAAGGGTTGAAGAGGTCTAAACAGCCGTTTTCGTTTACACATAGGGTCTATAATACTACAATCTAGAATCTAGAACGTAGAAGCTACAGATACAGATACAGATACGGCCAAGTAAAGTGCCTTTCACCATTTTTCTTTCTTCCGTATTCATCCATTGAAATATGAGTACCTATACGCTATACATGGATGTACACACAATTTTTAGAGACAACAGAAAAATATTGAAGATACAATCTCCCATTTTGTTTTTCCACTGTTTATGAGGCTAACGAAAAACGAAATACTATACCGCGTGGACTGACTGCTTTTTTACTTCTACAATTTCTGCCTCTGTCCATCCCATTGGAATCGGAGTTTGGTTTGCTTGGATTTTGTATATAGGGCATCTTTAATGGTTTACAGTACAGTGGTGGTGAATGGTGAATCATAGGAGACGGAAGTATGTATGTACATTCTAGATTTATGCCTACCTAATTACCTTTATGCAGTACCAAGGCGAAGGAAAAAAACAATTATATAGAATTAATAGAAACACAGATGTCGTCTATGAAGGACCAAAATGACCCTTTTCCAATTTATACTAGAATTAAAATGAGCTATGTCAAAAAAAAGACAATAAATAAGATACATGCTTACAATGCTAATCACGAGTTTTTAAAATGAGCGAATTGTTCCATTTTACATGTTTTTGAAAAGGTAACAATGTCCTCTTTACATATTTCGGAAAAGTGGAAAATATTTTACTTAAGTGTTTTTTAAAAAGTGCAAAATATTCTACTTAAGTGTTTTTTAAAGTGCAAAATATTCTATTTAAGTGTTTTTTAAAAAGTGCAAAATTTTCAATTCATGTGTTTTTTTTAAATTTAAAAACATTCTCTTTATTACATGGTTTTTAAAAGTGCAACATATTCTATTTAAGTGTTTTTTAAAGTGTAAAACATTCTATTTAAGTTTTTTTTTAAAGTGCAAAATATTCTATTTACATGTTTTTTAAAAGTGCAAAATATTCTATTTACTTTTTTCTGAAAAATGCACAAGGTTATATTTACAGGTTTTCATGAACATGTTATTTTTATTTTTTATGTAGATAGTGCATTTTGTTTGAAACTAAAAATCGAAATGGGTCATTTTGGTTCTTCACACACGATATGCAAACGTTCATCTAATTTCCTCGTTTATACAATAATAGCATGAATGCCCGAATTTCCGTGTTTTTATTATTTCCAATTTTTAACGTGATTTTTCTATGCAGCTATTGCAAACTTAACTTTAGTTTGTTAGGATTTTAAATTTGGAAATTAATCCCAACGTAATTCGATTACAATTGAGAGCGGTAATATCTTCAACGAATAACAGTGAATGAGTCCGTTGCTTTTGCTATAGTTATTAAGATGCATACCTGTAGCCAGGATGATTATTAATTATTGGTCTGTGTAGTTCTTTATAAGAACAAAAAATCAAGACAGTATATAGAAAATGGAAACGGTGAACAATGCTTATTACTGGTATACAGTATACATAATGGTGTAGATATATTTTCAGTTTTTCAAGATGCGATTGCAGACGTACATGTTGATCTATAAATAAGTTGTACACCTGCTAAATGAACACATTGCGTGCTCCTAATGCACCAAGGTACTACACTATAACTGATGTCTGTTTGTCTGATGTCTCTGCCGGTCTGTCTCGTGCTGGCTAAAATGAAAGTAAAAGTAAAGGGAAGAGTTTATATAGATAAAATTTAATGGTTCACACGTAGCTAGTTAGAGTCGTAAATTGACGTTCCAAGAAAAACATGAGTTTTATGTAATATCAGTATTAGCACATTAGCAGCCATCTTAATTTATGGGAGCTCTCAATGTTTCAACATCTCCACATATTGTATGATGTACAGTTAAAGCTACGGGTACCGAGCCCAGGACCGATTGCGGCTCAACGCCTACTGGGCTAAATCTCTAAAGATAAAAGGCATTTTACTGTAATCATGTAGAACACAGGTAGCCAATAATCTTGGATTATATTTTGTATAGAGGTTCACTCCCCTATAACAAAACAAACCGTACTTTCTTGCTTCGTTTTTTTATGAATTTTAGGAATTGAATTTCAGGGCCGGACGAAGGAATTTATTTTAGACAGAAATTTGTTTCCATACAAAAACCCCTATTTTGATTTTATTGATAGGTTTCTTTGGTAAAGCAAAATGTTGTATTTAAATTTTATTAGAAAAGTGCAAAATTTTCTATTTGCATGTTTTTTGAAAGGTGTTAAATGTTTTATTTGCATGTTTTTGAAATTTGTAAAAAAATTATTTGCGTGTTTTTGAAAAGTCTAATTATTCTTTTTACATATTTTTGAAAACTGCAAAATGTTCCATTTATATGTTTTTTGAAAATTCAGCCTGCGCTAGCCCCATTATCCGGCTCTGTTGAAGTTGAAAAATTAACTTTATTATGCGGAATTTTGAGTGTATCATGTGTATCACACATTTTGAAAAAGCCCGCATAAAATACATTTCGTTGTCATGCATATCAACTGGACTCGTAGGTTTTTATTTTCAAACATCTGTAGTCTGTAGGTAGGTACATTGTGTTTTACCCATATTAATTACTACATAAAGAACATCTGCAATTAAATCCGTGTAAAATACGAAGAAAATACTCATTATCAAATTCCCTAAGGAAGAATAATTCTTTAAGGAGAAGTATCAGTACAGTTCACGCGAGAATATAAACATATCCCTTATGTGCCATGCCTCCCTGGAAACAGGAAGAATTTGCATAGCATAGAATCATAGAACCAGTGTATCTCACTTCTTAGTACGAGCAAAGTCGAGCAATAACGAGAAGAAGGAAAATAAAGAATTGGAATTGCTTGAAAAGAAGACGACTTATCAAATGTAAAGAGTTGATAATGAAAGTTGTACGTCTTTATATTCTTTATCTCTTTTTTTACTTAATACTGCTAGTAAATAGCTCCGCGTGCTCAGATTCACTTAAATGTGAAAGAGATTCCCACAAAAACAGTGATGAAGATATTGTGTTTCTCCAGGCTGCCCCTTTTCCCTGTTTCTACAATTCCACATTCTAAATTCTACAGCAACATTTCAGCAGAAGAAAAGTTTTAAACTTCTCAGATTCAGATTCAGCATCTTCCAGAATTTTAAATTCGAGTGGGATCCAGTCAGTGCTGTGCTGTGTGTGTGTCAGCATTGAAATTGGAAATTGTAGAAAGCATTGACAAAAGTAAGCCTATGGTTCCTGGGAGGTGCACTATACATATATGTACTGATATACTAGTTGAGTATAGAAAAATGTTATATCTGTATCCTGGAAGGCCCATTATGTACCCATTTCTTTGTATAGCATATATCGTCTGTGAAGAACCAAAATGAACCATATCCAATTTAAGCTACAGTCAAAATGAGCTAGGTCATAAAAACAAAATTATAAGCATGCGTAAAATGTTAACTAAGTGTTTTTCAAACGTGTAAAATGTTCAATTTACATGTTTTTGAAAAGTGTAAAATGTTCAATTTACATGTTTTTGAAAAGTGTAAAATGCTCTATTTACATGTTTTTGAAAAGTGTAAAATGCTCTATTTACATGTTTTTGAAAAGTGTAAAATGTTCTATTTACATGTTTTTGAAAAGTGTAAAATGTTCCATTTACATGTTTTTGAAAAGTGTGAAATGTTCTTTTTACATGTTTTTGAAAAGTGTAAAATGTTCTATTTACATGTTTTTGAAAAGTGTAAAATGTTCTATTTACATGTTTTTGAAAAGTGTAAAATGTTCTATTTACATGTATTTAAAAAGTGTAAAATGTTCTGTTTAAATGTTTTTGAAAATTGTAAAATGTTCTGTTTACATGTTTTTCAAAAGATGTAAAATGTTCCATTTACATGTTTTTGAAAATTGTAAAATGTTCTATTTAAATGCTTTCAAGATATGTTTCAATATTTTTGTAAATAGTGGATATTGTTTTTACCAACCAATGGATATGAGTCATTTTGATTCTTCACAGACGATATGTATAATAGAATAGAAGCAACAGACTCAAAGTATCTGGATCTTTACAGACTAAAGAAGAAAAGTACAGATTCTGTACAGAATATAGATATACATAGAAAGAAGGAGAGACAGACTTGACAGTCTTAAAATTTTGTAGAAAGATAGAGCACCCCGCCCGCACAGTAGGACCTTCACTTCACATGGTTAAGTATGTACATAGTAAAGTACTCGAGATTTCCACTGAATACTTGTCTATTATTAATCTTACTGCGTAGGCACATTAAATTAAAAGGGGGGAATGAAAGTTTTTCTCTCTCTCTCTCTCAAAATCCTATTTACTATTTCATCTCCTCCAGGTCCTACGCCTCCCAACTGTCTCAATTCACATAAAAACTACTCCAACAAGTTTTAGTCGAGTCTCGAGAAATTTCTGCGTATTTTTGTATGTCAAATAGTGAGGGAGACCGAATAATGAAGGTAGGGAGGGAGGGAGGGTGGGAAGTAGAGACAGACCGATGCTGGATGGATGGATTGTTTCTCAACTATTTAAATGCAAAACTTCCTATTTAATGCGAATATTGCATTCTTTTTACTTCTAATGACATAACTTCTCAAATTCCAAATGTACTGTAATGCTTCTAATAACTCCCGGAAACAGAGGGGAGTTATGTCAAACTTTGCTTTAGAAGACCCAAAATTATTAGAAATAAAATTTTTTAAATGCTAAAGACCACAGGAGTTATTACGGATCTGGAAATTATTAGAAGCTTTACAGTACTTTTGCTACTATATGTACATTACTAACAATAAGATATATACAATACAAATGCAATGAATACAGCACAAATAAATTTAGTTTTTGACTTTATCTATATATGTTTATATTTTTTATATGAATGCAAAAAATTGGTGTGTTTTAAAAAAAAAACATTGATTAGTTTCTAGTGTTGAACATTCTAATCGTTACAACTCTAAAAATACGCTGCGTGTAGTATTCAAAAATTTGTGTGAGAGTTATACAGAATGTAAAGCGCTATAGGCTCTGTAATACTTTCAATATACACACACACAATGTTATAGAAAGAAGTTTTCAAGTTTTCTTATTTTTTTTTGCGTTTCGAGTCAAAACATATCTAGATCGATAGAATCTTTTTTTAAATATTCGTATTATTTGAAGGATATATCCCATCATGCTGATCCCATCCCATCCCATCCCCATCGATGGATACATCGACAGATTTAGTGCTTCACCATTAGCATATACCATCACCATATCGCGCCCCCACACAAACTCTTGAGACACTTGTGAGTTTCCACTTTAAATATCAGTATTCAAAAAGGATTACCTTTTAAATGGAAAATGAAATTGAATTTAGAATTCAGAGAATATAATATAGTGAAGTGACTCGTTTTAAAACACATCTCAATGTGTCTATCTGTCTGTCCATATTATGTTGTCCCTTGTTTAAACTATAGCTATAAATAAATTGTATTTGAAAACACTACTGCTATGAATGAGAAGTGGGATACAAGTAATGACGGTACAGATAATGAAGTCTGTAATACAATTTCAAATCATACAATCACAGCTATTAGAGCTTCAGTGTATTTCAGTCCAGACCCAGACGTCATACGTAATATTCACGACTTACAATCAGAAGCAATTATTGACTTATCGCCGGAGGCTTCAAAAGAAAATTGAAATTCTGTTTAATTATATACAAAATAGAAAATGAAATTGTAAATATCTGTAATTATTAAGCATAACATCAGTACTCAGTACCTAGTATGCTTTATAGGGATATTCTTTGTGTAAATTTCTCAGGGCCGGATAATGTGGCCAGCGCAGGCAGCCCCCGCTGCCTGAATTTTCAAAAAATATTTAAATGGAACATTCTGAAATTTCAAAAATGTGTAAAAAGAATATTTTGACTTTTCAAAAACATGCAAATAATTTTTTTTACACATTTCAAAAACATGCAAATAGAACATTTTGGACTTTTCAAAAAACATGCAAACATAACATTTTGCACTTTTCTAAAAACATTTAAATAGAACATTTTGCACTTTTCTAAAACATGTGAATAGAAAATTTTGCTTTACCAAAGAAAACCATCAATAAAATCAAAGTAGGGGTTTTTGTATGGAAAAAAATTGCTGCCTAAAACTAAAAGCAATTCCTTCGTCCGGCCCTGGAATTTCTGTGTTTTAAATTGAATAAATTTTGTACATAAGGTAAACATATTGAAACTTGAAACACTGAAACTATCAAAAATTACTACAGTATCTCCTAAAGTCAAATGTCTATGTATATGTATGTGTATAATTTTGTACGTCGTACACTCTGACCAGTGACCTGAAGCGAGTTTAAATAGGAAGTCATTTATTATCGACAGGTTTTGTATGTATATTTTCTACTTTGCAGAATTTTCCGTTTTGTTGTTTAGGATGTCGTACCCTATAATATGTTGTCTGTAATCCCATCACAAAAGATACACAGAGAAACTCTGGTGATTTTAATTTCCATAATAACTGAATTATTCAAAACTCGTGCATGGAATGGAAAGCTATGAAATTATCCATTAAGCTCAAGCTCTGTCACCCATTCAAACTTATTTGCACCTCTTTAGCAAAGTTTGCATGGGTGTAAGTGACATCGTATTTTCCTATTATCATTCTCAATGAATAAATTCCCTAGGATATTGAATGTCAATTTGCATAATTAGTATTGTTATTTACTATTATGTTGCTGCCCACGTAGATTTAGTAATACAATAGTGTAATCTCATTATACTGAGGTGCCTATGCTTTGCATGTAGGACTTCATGACTATGTGTGTAGCTATATGATATTCCATTATCAAAAGTAATGGGTAATATACTATTGTAGCAAGTACTAAATATAGTATAATAATAGCTATGATTTATAATCAATTGACCTTGTTACTTTGAACAATACAGAAACATCCTATGTCCTATGCCCATAATTTTAAAGTATGAAGTTCAAAATTTTTCTAAAATACAAATGTTTATTTCATTTTTTAAAAACGTTTTACATTCTCAATTTTGTATATCGTCTGTGAAGAACCAAAATGACCCATTTCCATTTTTACCTGAAAACAATATCAACTATCTACAAAAATATTAGAACACGTCTTGTAAGCATTTACATAGAATACTTGGCACTTTTAAAAAATATTTAAATAGAACATTTTACACTTTTTAAAAACATGTAAATAGGACATTTCACACTTTTTAAAAACATGTAAATGGAACATTTTACACACTTCAAAAACATGTAAACAGAACATTTTATACTTTTCAAAAACATGTAAATAGAACATTTTACACTTTTAAAAAACTTGTAAATACAACATTTCACGCTTTTCAAAAATATGCAAATCGAACATTTTACACCTTTCAAAAACCCCTAATTAACATTTTACGCATGTTTCTCATTCTGTTTTTATGACATCGCTCATTTTGATTGTAGCTTAAATTGGACATGGGTCATTTTGGTTCTTCACAGACGATATTCAAACATGGCGTTTAAATTATGTTGGTATTTAATTTACACTATGTACAAGACTGATCTTTTTTATTTATTTGTTTGCCCGCCTTTAGATCTATGATTTTTAAACCACTTTGTATAAATTTAATACCTTTGTACCTTTGAGCAGTAAGCACAACACTGTCGCCATCCAGCTTACAGATTCTCAATTGAATAATTTCTTATCTAAATATTTCATACTTTCAGTTGACACAACATTAGCAATCATCCTCCGCTTCCAAATACAAATGCAAATATTAACAGAGACAGAAAGTTCAAATTCAAATTTAATTTACATAATTTTGATTATGTACCAAAACTCCTAGATCATCTCTTGGGAACTTTACAAACTAGCATGGTGTGAAATAAATTCTTATTTCCACAACATTTGTAATTTAATTCGACAAAATCGTGTTTCAATTTAAAGTGCTTTCCATATTTCATATTTAATACTTCACACTCCATAGTTCCATACTATTCAAATCAACGTAAATATGCTTTCACTATGGTACCTTTATGAACCGTTACGTTCCGTTTTTTTTTGTTTTTTTAATAACTCACGATTCATATAACAAACGGAGATGGGGGACTCGCTACATTAATTTTGAAATTTTGATGTAGACTTCTACTTCTAGTTAATGACATGTTTTCATAGAGAAGCTAATTCCTATTCCAAATTCCATGTTAAATAAATATCAGTAGTTAAGAGCCATTTGTATCCAGTCCACATCCCCACACTTTAAGACGCACACATGTACATACACATTATTGCATTGGATTCTGCTTTACTTCTCAAATTCTATAACGTCAACAGCCATCCATTTCACATTTCAAATTTCCGACCCCAACCAAACAAATGTATAAATATATAAATATCACAATCCCAGTCCCGATCCCATTAAGAGTACAGTGCCCGTGAACTGAAAGACTGAAACGCTGAAAGGAAATTTCATTATACATGGTAGATATCTCAGCCCCATGTATCTAATGCTCCCAGGGCCGGATAATGGCAGGCAGCCCCCGCTGCCTGAATTAAACAAAAACCATGTAAATGGAACATTTTGCAGTTTTCAAAAATATGTAAAATGAATATTTTAAATTTTCAAAAACATGCAAAGTAAATATTTTTGTACATTTCAAAAACATGGAAATAAAACATTTTCCACTTTTCTAAAAAACATTTAAATAGAACATTTTGTACTTTTCTGAATCAAGTAAATGGAACATTTTAAACTTTTCTAAAACATGTAAATACAACATTTTGCTTTACCAAAGAAAACCATCAATAAAATCAAATTGGTGGTTTTTGTATGGAAACAAATTACTGCCTAAAAGTAATTCCTTCGTCCGGCCCTGAATGTTCCGATAGGCTACGGTTACTGTTGTTACCTATGTTAGCGCTAAAGCTAAAATGCTACACTATAATATTAGCATGGGCTTATAGACAGTAATCGTACGTCTTACAGTACAACCATATAGCAATGTAAAATAGTAAAGCGCTTCAGTGTAGAAACCAATGGGGAATACAAATACGTACAAATATCAAGGGGGAGTAAACTGACACTCAAAAATAGTAAGAATCCATTAGGCTCCTCATTGAAAAAACATATTTGAGTGAAACAAAACACCCAGTATTTAATATGTATGTCTCCCAAGGTATTTCCATCTGTGATATTATCAATGCAATGCTCTCCTTTACCTCCTTCCCTTCGCCTTCTGTAGCATATAGACGCACTAGACTAGACGAGTATTCTCATGGTACAGTGGCAGTCGAGACCCAGAAGAAGACACAACAAGAAGCTCTGCAATGACATTAATAAATGGATGCGCGAGCTTTACTTCACATTTACATACACCAAATTGTGGACCCAGCAAAAACAATACGTTAAAATGTCTATCTCTAATTTAAACTTTAACTTCACTGGAGTTTCTAGCGCGTCAAAATTAAACTCTGTCAACAAATATTTTATTTTTATGATTTTTTTTAGATATAAATTTACTGTTTACGGTTGGTTGTAGCTAAGATTTAAGATCATTTAAAGATTCTTAGATTTTTATGATTTGTATAAAAAGTTAATTTCAATTTTCAAGTATTTTAAATCAGGAAGGGCGGGATAATGCGGCCAGCGCAGGCAGCCTCCGCTGCTTGAATTTTCTCAAAACTTGTAAATGGAACATTTTGCAGTTTTCAAAAATATGTAAGAAGAACATTTTGACATTTCAAAAACATGCAAAACAAATTTTTTTGTACATTTGAAAAACATGGAAAATAAAACATTTTTCCACTTTTCTCAAAACATGTAAATAGAATATTGAGCACTTTTCTGAATCCAGTAAATCAAACATTTTACACTTTTCTAAAACATGTAAATACAGCATTTTGCTTCACCAAAGAAAACCATCAATATAATCAAAATGATGGTTTTTGTATGGAAACAAATTGCTGCCTTAAAGTAATTCCTTCTTCCGGCCCTGAAATCAAGATTATTAGGGCCTGTGATTTACAGAGACAGCTTAATTATTTATACTATAGATTTGAAATATTATTCGTTTTTACTACTGTAACGTTTAAAGTAATTAAAAATTCAAAAATTGTTTTTGCTTTCGATTCTAAAAGTTTGCATCTGTTGTGAGTATGAGCATGTAGTTTGGAATTTTTCTAGTAATAATTCGATTTATTTTGTAATCTGATATTGAGTGACAGAACAACATGAAGACAAAGTAGAGAGATGTGGAGACGTTTATAAATAAAACAAGTTTAGATTTTCATTTTTTGATGGCATTTTTCCAAATCCTTCCCTTTTCAGATGGAAAAGCCCATGCCAAAATGTGGATTTTATCCTTTTTTCCCCCTTCTTTTTGTATACCCCTACGCTGTAATCTCTGCATATAACTTAACTTCCCACAACAACAATCCCACGTATATGTACGAAAACGATCACAAAACTGGTTAAAACACTGCACTAGTATAATTACATTTGCTTATAGATAGTATTAGGTAACTTGTTGCCTAAAATATCATCCGTAAGGTTTTGCTTATTATTCACTTATCCTTATTACACTATTGTGACTGTACAATGCAGATACTGTAAATTAAATTCTAAAGAATGTCAGACACAAAAAAAAATACAAAAAATAAAGCAGAATTTTTGGTGCATTCGACAGCCAACTATATACAGATATCAGTTGGGAATCTATACTAATACACTGACTACACATTATGCATGTACAATTATTTATCACAGATCTAATAACACTACTCTATAATTAGGCTTATGTACTGTGTACAAATTTACAAGAATTTCCCCTTTCTTTTTCTATACTTTTTCAATTTTTCTCAACAATTTTTTTACCCACTTTATTTTTTCCCCGCATTCTATTTGCGCATCAGTGGAATTTTAGTGGAATTGCAAAAAATTTAAATTCAGAATAAATGTCAAATGAAGTTCTTATTCCTACATCTATATCGACTTTTAAAGGATTTGTATTCTGTGTGGTCCATCCATCTCCAAGATTACAGATCCTAAATGGAGACGTCGTCGTCGTCGACAGAGTCAGTTGTCCTTCTGTTTCAAGTCAGTCAAGTGTTGCTTTTGAACAATGCGGGAAAATAGACGAGACAAAAACGAAACTCGGCAGACTATATATATCTGCATTCTGTATATGTGTGTAATTTGTAACGACGAAATACGAAAACGATAGGAATTTTTAAAAAATTGCAAAAAATCAAAGCTGAATCCGAATCCGAAACCAAACCCTTTAACAAATTCCATTGAGTCCTTCATGTGTGTATAAAGTACGACCAACTATTCTCTAGGAGCAATACTACAAGTCAAAGAACTACTGTGACTTTTAAGATTAATTTCAAAATTCAAATATACTTTAAAAAAAAAATTCAAATCGAAATCGAAACTATAACACAGTCAACAGCATTGTAAAAAAATGTTTTTAAAGTTTTGGCTTAGTTATATGTATAGGTACTTAAAAAAAAGTAGTCAAATAGTTTTTGATAAAGTATATATTGGGATTGCCATAAGCCATAAAATATGTAGGTACCTAAATGGAAATGAAAGTGGAGCTACCTACCTACATTAGATCTGGATAGAAAATGGAAATACGGCATTAAATTAACATACGATACATTTTTCGTAAATCCTGTTGAAATATGTTGACAAGTAGACATGTTCATCTTTAACTGAAATATATTCTAAAAATAAAAATAGATGGTCTGGAACTGGAACTGCTACTACTGGGAACTGGGACTGAAGCTGCTCCTATCCTGCTGACGTAACTGATGTCAATACTGCACGAAGTTGGAATAAAATATCATCATACGATGGAAAAACCAAGAACCAAACAGTATAGCTTAAGCACATAAATATAAATATGGACCTATGTACTATACTATGTAAAAATACGGTATACTAGTTTATCAGTATTTAAAACACAGCAATTTCAATCATCATAAAAACATATAAAAATAACTATATCGCATGTGAAGAACCAAAATGACCCAAATCCATTTTGAACTAAATACAAAATGTACTATCTGCAAACAATATATAAATATCGTGTAATTCTTAAGGCATGTAAATAGAACATATGGAATTTTTCAAAAATGTGTGATTAGAACATTTCACACTTTTTAAAAACATTTAATTACAACATTTTACACTTTTTAAAAACGTTTAAATACAATATATTGCACTTTTTAAAAACTTGTAATATTGCAACATTTTACAATTTTTAAAAACGTGTAAATACAATAAATTGCACTTTTTAAAAACATGTAATTACAACATTTTACAATTTTTAAAAACGTTTAGGTAAATGCAATATATTACACTTTTTAAAAACTCATAATTAACATTTTATACATCCAATTAAATTAGTGATTTTTATTAAGTAGCTCATTTTAATTCTAGCGTAAATTGGATGTGGATCATTTTGGTTCTTCATAGACGATATACTTAAGTACCTACGCACAATTTTAAAAATGTAACCTGTGTATACCTGCATAAGCATAAGTATATGGATAGTGGATATATTAAAATAAAACAGAGACAACTTGCACGCATTTGTACTATTCTTAATATCACGTATATTTTTAAGAAATATTGAAGTCAGGATTGTGAACGAAAATCAGCTAAATATTTTATGTAACAAATCACAAGATAAACTTGAGCTTTCTCGAGGTAGGAAAATGCAACTGAAATACAAATGGGCCTCGTACTGGGGAGTCTCTGAGTCTGTTCGTGAGTGTATACTATTGGAGATTTTTTTTTCGTCTATTATATTTCTTGCCTTGTACACATTATGTCTAAACGTCTGGAGCAATACTGCCATATATAAAAATCTTTGTAGATAATTCATATTAGTATTAGTTATTACTCAGGAGCAGAGATGATAAATCTTTCATTTCATCTAGCCGTCATGTTGAAGCTGGGAAGCATATAATTCCCTGCCAGACCCAGAGCCGGGATGAGAGAGCGTATTATTTAGAGTAAAGATTTAAGATTTTATCCTCCGAGTCGAACTGGCCTATATCCTTGGGTCTGCTACGTATATACCTATGCACATACATGAACATGCACAGGGCCGGATAATGCGGCCAGCGCAGGCAGCCCCCGCTGCTTGAATTTTTAAAAGTGTAAATGGAACATTTTGCACTTTTATAAAAATAATTTGTTGACTTTTCAAAAACAAGCAAAATAAATGTTTTTGTACATTTCAAAAACATGGAATTGAAACATTTAACACTTTTCTCAAAACATGTAAATAGAACATTTTGCACTTTTCTGAATCAAGTAAATCGAAAATTTTGCATTTTTCTAAAATATGTAAATACAACATTTTGCTTTATCAAAGAAAACCATCAATAAAATCAAAACAGTGGCTTTTGTATTGAATCAAATTGCTGCCTAAAAGTAATTCCTTCGTCCGGCCCTGAACATGCAGCAGGAAACTCAAACTTAAAGAGAAGCGGTATATGATTTCTATTCCACAGAAAACAGCCAGTACCACTGAAACTAAAGAGGTATACTCGCAGAGTGTACAGAGTTCGCGTGAGCGTACCTCCTTATTTTTAAGCCACTTTAATTTTATGAATGTAACTCTGTCTCAAAGTTTTGAAGGAAGCCAACAAAAAAAAATCTTGTTGAAAATCTCAAAGAGAGATATATATAAGTATTCTTCTCAAGAATGATTAAAAGCAAGAAGAAAGTATGGTGGAGTACTTATATAATATGTGCACGATGACGCGTGGGCGAAATCCATATCCACATCCACGAGCCACCACCAACAACCACTTACACCAATACCAATATACCGCACCACCATACCATTATCGGTATACCACTTGCTTATATAAGCTTTATATCAATAAATGGAACAGGACGTAGGTACATACATATATGTCGTCTGTCGTCTACTCGTATCGTTGCGTTGTCGGTGGAGTACCCCAACTAAAATCTTAAACTTCACCGGAATACCACGAAGTAGAAATCTAACCTTTTAACTTATTCACTCTGTATCACTGATATTAGTTTTCTGTTCTATTTTCATATTTAATTTTCTGGGAAAAATTTAAAAACATGTCTAATTTCTAATTTCCTTATAATTATTATTACATTATTTTCAAGGGTAAAATTTAACCTGCGTGTGCTAGTGTTCCCCAAATGTAAATGTCAAGTTTGTCTCATGTAGGTACTTGTTACACTTTTAAGAAAACAAACGTGGGTATGGCATGACACATCCTTCACATATTACACTTCAATTTTCAGTTATAAAAATTGTATAGCAGTTTGTTTTGACTTTGACATTAAAATAAACACACACAGTTTTGTTTTACTCAAGGATCATAAACTTGAAATTAAAATGCTATCAAAACGTACCCAAGTACTAAATTTCCAAATATAAAATTTTATTGGAAATTTATAATGCATTAACTTTCTATATAAATACAATAATACAAAGCAAGTTATTCAAAGTCACACACCTTTGATTCATATATCAGACACGGATTTTCACTACATGGAGCAATTGCTTTGACGTGCAACTGTTGTGTGGAAAGACGCCGTGGTAAATTAAAATATTCACAATGCACTTTTATATAAACTGTTAGCACCTTATAATTGTGAAGTCATCAATAATAATGGCTTCTGAAACTGAAGTTAAGATCTTTCACGGTGGTGTAATTAAAATACAAATACAGATCCATATAGCATTTTACGAGCATATAATGTTATATAGTGCTGATGATTGAAGATGAGATAACCTTCACTTCTATACTATACTGATATATAAAGCACTGTTCCTTTACTGTAAAAGAATTTGTATGATCGATACGAAACTGCCACTGTCGTCACTCTGAATGCAACTCTTCCCTATGCCGCCAACTCAATACACCAAAACCAAAAGGAAAAATCAACTCATTCAGAGAGACTACCACTGACACTGTCGTCACAAGAAGCTGAGCGAAATTGCTTAATGACATCTCCTTCCTCCTTCCATTCACGTCCCATCTTCCCTGTCATCAGTCATCCCTCAATTACAATGGATGAACAATAGAATGGACATTGTGTGGAGTCAACTTACTGTCACTCTGTTTGTGTGAGGATGTCCA
The DNA here is from genome assembly GCA_949802685.1 of Dicyrtomina minuta. Taxonomy (NCBI): domain Eukaryota; kingdom Metazoa; phylum Arthropoda; class Collembola; order Symphypleona; family Dicyrtomidae; genus Dicyrtomina; species Dicyrtomina minuta. The sequence goes on along the minus strand of OX461811.1, from coordinate 50,501,216 downwards.
CAGATATTTACAGAGGATAATGGACCAGACTACAAACGGAACAGATGCAGTCAAATCGACTATCGACACGCTCTGCCCTCAGATCAATCCCCACCGTCAACCGTACTGATCTGTGCAACAAGACTGCTATATGCACTGGCACTGGTACTGGTACTGGTTCTGGCACTGGCACTGGTAGTGGGGTGGAAGTAAAAATTTAAAACTATTATTATTATTATTATCACTACTACACAATGTCAAAGTATTTTTCTTTGAGCTCGTCCCACACACTCATGCCGTGGTTAGGGCTGTCCACATGTCAATATAATGACTCCTATAGCTTTTGTTTCGAGTTTTCGAGCACAGTGTAATAACAATTATACTAACAGTAATAATAATAACGATAATTGCAACACTTGGATTGGTTCACTATACGTCTCTATAGCTATTAACTATAATAACTTACAATTAGTAGAGCTGAGTTTCCAGCTTAGCATTTAAAAGTATCTAGAATGACAATCTGCTATATGGACATTCAAATGGCCATGTATTTTGTAGTTAAGGAGGCTTTTTCTCCAGGAGAAGATGCACAAGTTGAGCAAGTTATCTGTAGTAGAATTAGACAAGTTTAGGAAGGTGGTGAGAAATGTTGGGGTATTTTGTATTCGTACTCAGATTGGTAAGGGTCCTGGTCCTGGTTATTCCGATACGTATGTATACTATGTTTAAAGTTTAAAATCCAATATTCGAATTTGACTGCACACAAATGCACGAGGTAGACAGAGAAACCACAACAAACCCGCAAATAATAATGTAGCGTACTGAATCAACTCCTGCCGCGCACCGTAGATGAAGACGTCGACGGATGGAAAACTGAACTTAAACTGAACTGAAGACGGAATAAAATTAGAGATACATGGGCCCATTTACCATTTAGCGAGACCGAGACCGAGACAGAGACCGATACCGATACCGAAACCAATACTAATACTATCTATAATACCAATGCAAACACACCAACTCCAGTGCAGCATCTCACAGTCCTTCCTACAGTATCAAGTGCGGAGGGAAGACATGCAAATAAGTCAAGGAGATAGATCTAACTTGAAGGTACATAAATATCCAACACACAACATAACATATACCTATAGGTAGCATGGCATGGGAGCAAATATCGCATCAGTTAAAGCATAACAGAGTAGTAAGTATGTACAGAATACCTTCCTGGTCCTAGCAGCACAAGTAGTAGTAGTAGTAGTAGGAGCAGTACAAATACTCTTACAAGTAGGAATATCAGTAGAGCCCGTAGTACGTGCTAAACTGCTGAATACTGAATAGTAATAGAATAGAAACATAATATATTATTATGTATATATTCCTCACTGTTTATGTTTAGCTCCCAGATATTTCTCAATGAATGTTCTTCTATGTCAGAGTCTCCATCGTCCCAGACCCAGTCAAAGCGAAGCTGTGTAAATCACTTGATTCGCTCTCTTGCTACTTCGCTAGTACTTCGTATAGTTGACATATTACAGTATGCATGCAGAGTACCCAATCCAGTGAGGCTTTTGAGTCTCACAAAACTTGTGTAAAATACGTATACCTAAACCTATATAATATATATTCCTATATATATGTGAAGAACCAAAATGACCCATATCCAATTTAAGCTAAAAACAATTTCTACTATTTACAAAAATATTGAAATACGTCTTGCAATTGAATAAAACATTTTACACTTTTCAAAATGTGTAAATAGAAAATTTTGCAATTTTCAAAAATGTGTAAATAGAACATTTTACTTTTTTCAAAAACGTGTAATTAAAACATTTTGCAGTTTTTCAAAAAAATGTAAACAGAACATTTTACGGTTTTCAAAAACGTGTAAATAGAACATTTTACACTTCTAAAAAACGTGTAATTAAATATTTTACAGTTTTCAGAACCATCTAACATTAAGTGGAACATTTTACGCTTTTCAAAAACTCTTAATTAACATTTTACGCATGTTTCTCAATTTGTTTTTAGGACATAGCTCATTTTGATTGTAGTTTAAATTGCATATGGGTCATTTTGGTTCTTCACCGACGATATGCTGTAGTTATTATAGTCACATTAGGCCTAACGGTACCTTTAAGATTTTTTTAACACTGGTTTTAATTCAAGTGGTGAAGCTGACTGACTGACATAGTTATAGAGTCTCACTATAGACAGTATATAATATACGTTGAGATACATATATCTTGAGATCGCTTTCATATTCCTATAATAATTGTATATACAAACTTCGGGTTTTCCATTTCTTCCCGGGTACGACCCTATACAACTCTCGACAGATAGAATTGACACAACACAAGTATTTAGTGCTAACGCTAACATTGCAATCAACATCAACTATTGTCATTGTCACCGTGGCCGTTGCTGCATTTCTCCTGCTGCTCCTTCTCCTGCACACTCACTCTTGATTTTATAATCCCGCACTCCAATATGTACAGATGGAGTAGAAAAGGATTTAAATAAACAAAGAGAGGAAGAGGATCCGAGAGCCGTCAGATAGAACTGCTGTGCGGGTGATAGTGACACTGAATGCATACTTTGTTGGGTAGGATTGCAGAGCGAAACGGAGAGAACGGGGAACGAGAACGGAAAACTGAATCCATAAATAAAGACAAACTTTTTTTTCATTGCATTAGCATTGAGCCTTGACAAAACAGAGGGGAACAAGCACAAGTTTGAACTAGATAGGAAGAAATATCAGAGTATATAGAACAAAAAACAAATAAAAAAAGGTCTTTTCTACTGTCAACTGTCAGGGCCGGATAATGCGGCCAGCATAGGCAGCTCTGAATTTTCTCAAAACATGTAAATGGAACATTTTGCACTTTTCAAAAATATTTAAAATAAAAATTTTTCTTCATTTCAAAAACAATGGAAATAAAACATTTTCCACTTTTTTCAAAACATGTAAATAGAACATTGAGCACTTTTCTGAATCAAGTAAATAGAACAATTTGCACTTTTCTAAAACATGTAATTACAACATTTTGCGTCACTAAAGAAAATCATTAATAAAATTAAAATAGTGGTTTTTGCATGAAAACAAATTGCTGCCTAAACCAATTCCCCCGTCCAGCCTTGTCAACTGTGTCCTAGTGCCTACTACGCTTGCTACCACTACCATCATAATATAAGAAGCCTTTATATACACACGAATTTAACTCTCCGATTTGGCGCAGTCCGAATTGAAAATCGAACCAAAATCAAACCCACACAACGAATTCTAATCAGAAATCAGTCAGATTACAATTTAAATCTTGACCAAAGACAACTGTTCAGCAAATCAACAAATTTGAATCGTACTATGAACGACATATGAATTCATATAAGCCTATTCAATAAATGAAATTTCACGTAAATAAATATTTTAAAAAATTCTTCAAGCAACCTGTATTGTTTAAAACATGCGTTATTACTTTAATAACAAAGTACAATACTAATTATTATAAACTCAAAGTAATTAATTGGGTATATTAATTTTAGTTGTTCAAATTAATTCAATGCGATCCGAATCTGAACCAAACAGATGATATATCGCAACGGATTTTTATATAATTTGAGGTATCGCATACTGGCTACTATGACCATTACTTGTACAATACAAACTTAAACATTACCCAGTTTCAAATTGTATGGGTTCGTCTGCCTGGTTTTACCTTCAGTCTGTGACTGTACATACAAATTATATCCGAATCCAAACCGAAGAATTGTCTGACTCATAGCCTCAATACCCAATGCCCGTACCGTACATGTACCAGTCCCAGTACCAGTACCAGTAGCATATAGTACAAGCACTAACAGGGCCGGACGAAGGAATTACTTTTAGGCTGCAATTTGTTTCCATACAAAAACTCCCATTTAGATTTTATTGATGGTTTTCTTTAGTAAAGCAAAATGTTGTATTTACATGTTTTAAAAAAGTGCAAAATCTTCAATTTACTTGATTCAGAAAAGTGCTCGAATGTTCTATTTACATGTTTTGAGAAAAGTGTTAAATGGTTTATTTCCATTGTTTTTGAAATGTACAAAAAAATTTATTTGGCTTGTTTTTGAAAAGTCAACATATTTTTTTTACATATTTTTGAAAAGTGCAAAATTTTCCATTTACACGTTTAAAAATTCAGGCAACGGGGGCTCCCTGCGCTGGCCGCATTATCCGGCCCTGAAAACTAACTTAAAATTTTAAACTTTGACAGCGTATATAGTAGTAGTGTGTTAGTGGTAGTGAGTCAATTCAAGACAGGAGAAAAAGTGTGCAAAAAAAAAAGATTCGTTCTTCAAGAAGACAGACAGGATCTAATTTTGGACAGCTGAGCTGAGTGTGTGGAGTCTCGTAACTCTTCCCACCCTCCCTTATTCGATGCTTGTCCTTAAAAATCGTATTCGTAATCGTATTTCAACCGACTTTGCCTATATGCGTTTTTGTATATATGCTCTCACGTTATTTATTGCATATTATAATATAGTTTTCTCTCTGTATACTGTATAGATTCCCAGTCGGGAAGAAACCCTGATCTATCTGAGCCACTCGGTTTCGGATTCGGTTTCGGTTTCGGATTCGGATTTGGTCCTCGTCATGAGGTCGTACCGTGAAGTGTGTAGGTTCTATATAGAGTATTTTGGCTTCTTCCAAATATATCTGTAAAAACACTTAATATAAATTCTACAGAAAACAACTTGAGATGTTTCTAAATACTTTCACTTCTATCTGCACTACGATTACGATGGAAAAGGGGAAAATAATGTAGCTATATTGCTACTACATATATGAAAATCTATGTGTATTAAATAGCTGCTATACAAGATTACTGACATCCTATGATTCTAATCTTCATCCCGTTCATTTTCATTACGTCTTGGTCGTGGCACAACTCTTATGTTATATAGTTTGTATATAGCGTCGTGACCAATCGTGTGTAGCTGCGCTGTTGCTGTATTTTAAGATGTGAACGAGCGGATTCAAGGAAGAGACGTAAAAGCGTACATCTTCATAAATACATTGTATATATGTATGTACCTAAGATGCTTCAAGTCCTGTCTTCTTCACACTTTGCATTTTTCCCTTGCTTCTAGAGCGTTGGACTTTTTCAATGTTTCTTCTCACACTCTGCTTCTAGACATTTATTAAAATTAACGTAAATAATGGGTTACATTATCATGACATTAAATTAAATGAAATGGCAAAAGAGTATGTACTCCCAAGGATGTAGAGCCCCCATCACCATCCATGTAATATGGAGATGCATTATGTACAAGCAAGAGGAAATGTGTTCCGCGCACACACACGGTGTGGTATGGTAATGGTATACGGTTTGAATGACTCTATCAGTGGTGGTGTTGTTCAAAAGAAAAAAAAATATTCAGTATTCTAATACTACCTAGGTAGGTAGGTAGGTAAGGTATGGTTATGGTAATGGTTGTTTACAATTTACAATCCTTATTCATCTCCTAAGACAGCTACTAAAATTAAATGTGAACAAAACAATATGTGTATAGGCTGTATTTTTTTTGTGTAAATTGTACAGATTAAAACGGTAATATGTTGACTTCCACAAAATCGGAGAGGAGGACTGACTACGAGAGACGGAGATGTATCGTGTCAATCAACGATTCAGAACTTTGAAATTTGTAAAAATTTGAATAGGGAATTATTTAAATATTTAAATACGTTTTAAAGTTGTAATTGAAAATTTAATAAAGAGATAAGGAAGCTACTTTTGTATTTTAAGATGTTATTTAAAAATTATAATGAAATACTTTTTGGATCCATGCAAAATCAATTGGTATTTTGCAATTTCAAAAATTCAATTACACAAACCATTTTTCATTTTAAAAAATTCGGATTTGTTTTTAAATCGGCATTCACATAATTTTTAAAACGGCATTTATAACATAAAATCAGACCACTTTGCACTTTAAACGATACAAATTAGAATATTTTGTATTTTCGGAAGCACAATTAAACCAATGCCTATTTTAAAAAACAGGCAATTATGCAAATTTGAATTTTCAAAACTATTCAATTACCACAATTAAAATTTTTTAAAACCCTCGCGTATATAACTTTAAATACACGCACTAAATTAAATCATTTTACACTTTTAACAACTACAATAAGACCATTCTGTATTTCCAAAAAACACTGTTAGAACATTTTATACTTTCGAAAACCACATAATTGCCATTAGTTATTTTCAAAAAATGTAAATTACATAGATCATTTATTTTTTGCACTTTCAACCCATTCGGTGTTTCCACAAAAACGCAATTAAATCATTTTGAACTTTTAAAAATCCCATAGAGTTCATTAGCCATTTAAAAAAACACAATTAGATCGCTTTGCGCTTTCAGAAATCCCAATAAGGCCATTCGTCATTTTTAGAAGACGCAATTAAATTATTTTTTCATTTAAAAGTAATGTTGTAAGAACATTTTTAGGTTTCTAATAAAATATTCTATCACATAAAAATATACTTTTAACTCTTTTCAAGTTATTGTAATGTAATTAATAACTCCAGTAAGTAGAGTATATCTCACTTTATACAGTACCTACCAGCAATTATACAAACCATTAAAATCATTTTTTTATTTTTGAAATAGCACCACACTTTTTCATTTCCTGTCCTTGAAAAGACAACGGGGAAAAAATCATCCTCGAGATCGCAAAATTCATATTGTCTAGATATATAAAATCGTCCAACAAAGATAGGTACAAATGTAATATGTATTGATGGTGTAAGATGCCATATTATGGCATCTTACTCATCACTCTGTCATTCTCATACACTCAATGGATGATAAACATGTTCAGTAATGAGGAACGAATGTCGACTTGTCAAATGTGTGAATCAAACTCGTAACAAGGCAATCTTATGCATCCATACAAATTTTATACTAAATGATTAGGCCAGCACCCCCATCCAATTTAAATGCACGCACTCTCAACTCAATCCAAACTATTGAAATAGAAATAGAAACATATAGAAAGAAATAGGGCACTCCTTGCAAAATCTTCCCACTATCCATTCACTTCTCACGAAATGTCTCCTGTGACTATATACACAACTGAAAAATTGTCATTGCAATAATAAAATTGTGTAGAATATACAAATCCTGTTGCTATATGCATCTCTTCCTCTGCACCACTGTAGCACTTATACACTCAGGGCCGGATGAAGGAATTGATTTTAGGCAGGAATTTGTTTCCATTCAAAAACAACCATTTTGATGTTATTGATGGTTTTCTTTGGTAAAGCAAAATGTCGTATTTAAATGTATTAAAAAAGTGAAAAATGTTCTTTTTACTTGATTCAGAACAGTGCAAAATGTTCTATTTACATGTTTTGAGAAAAGTAGAAAATGTTTTATTTCCATCCTTTAAAAATGTCCAAACAAATTTATTTTCATGTTTTTGAAAAGTCAAAATATCCTATTTACATATGTTTGAAAATTGCAAAATGTTCCGTTTACATGTTTTTTGAAAATTCAGGCAGCGGGGGCTGCCTGCGCTGGCTGCATTATCCGGCCCTGTATACACTTGTTCATTGCTCCTAATTAAATGTCAGACGCTGACATCACAGATTTGTAGGTACTTATTCCATATTGACAAATGACGGAGGAGCGAGAGCAGACATGACACAAGTATAGGTACATATAGAGAGTGAAACAGGACGTAGCCATAGCCATACTGTGTACTATCTACTGTCACTAGGATTGAAATTCCTAGCCAATCTGTCATCTGCATCTCACTCCAATATTCCTCATCCACATCCACCAGACCAGACTGGTCCCAATAACTTCCAACTTGCAACTGCGAAGCTGGCTCCATATAGATAATAATTCCAACGAAGAATCCCAACGCTGTGAAGTGGAATCGAGACTTTTATGTATTTAGGCCATCTATGAATAGCAGTGGAGGGAAAAAGGATAAAGGAGTTGGGGACGACGACCAGACGACAGCGTCGGTCGTGTCGGAAACTTTCCGCAGTCTATAGCAATGAGGGAGATGTAAGTATAGGCGGGGAGCGGGCTAGTAGGTATAGCAGAAGTAGGGCGACGGTTGGCCGTTGCATTGGAGCAGGCTGAGCTGAGAAAGAGAAGGGCTCGGCAGACCACTTCCAATCTAGAGCTGCTCCGATAAACAAGGTGGTACTTGTAAAGAGAACTAGAGTTGAGTGAAGTCCTGCCGCCATATTCTTTGTGTGTTATATTATACGGAGATTTTCTCCTTTATTTATTTCTATTTCTTACTACTTCGGTTATAATTTTGTGAGTAATTAACGGTCAATTAATAGACCTGAGGACTGTGTAGTATTGTACATTATTTGAGGTTGATTAAAGTGTGAATTAAAGACTCTGAGATCAGTTTATAATCCCTCAATTTATTGTGAACATTAACATTGATTTCGTAGACATTGAGGCGTGATAGAAGCCGGCATAAATAGCAGTGTGTTGAGATCATCACGGGGACCAGAACCATAACGGTCAGTAGTTGGTTTTGGGTGTTAGTGGCGAAGCATAATACCGGCACCAGCATACCGGACATACTGCTAGTGCATCCCATCCAGTCATCACGGAGCCAGAACCCAACCGCCGGTTGTTACGTAGCCAGACCGGGGTCGCTCGATTGAGAGAAGCAGAGCTGCTGAAGAGATATAGCAGAGAGGAGTTGGAACGGGGAGCGAAGTCTCGGGCCCAAGCCGGACGAGGAAGAACAACTCGCAAGAGGGCCAGTGGCGCCGGCCGGGGCATCCGAGGTAGAGGTAGAGGATCAGTCAGTTCAGACTCTGAGACCGCCGGTCCGTTGTTCCAACCACCAGAACTACTGCTTATCCGCGGTGAACAGGGAGAAGTTGGGAAATTCTATTCGACACTGGCGACCGTGCCGGACACCAAACATTCGTCTGGTACAAGAACCGAAAACATCGAAATCAGGTGAGAACCACCAGTTCCTATTCGCTGTTTTTCTTACGCTTCTTAGTTCTAGCGCATATAGGCTAGAAAATACAGTACGGACAGGAGACGTCCGTGGGAGGTTTCGATCAGAGTGCTTCTTCTGGGAGGCGGCGGTAAGCGCGAGCAGGAACATACAAAGTTTTCGAACGCATTTTTCATAACATAGCATCCGCATACGGTGTACGTATCAGCCTTGTGGTGGTGGATAAGCACACCGGAGCTTCGCGGCTGGACTGTCCAGTTTGTCTAGAGGCGGCGGTAGAGCACTTGTCGAGAAGCGGTGGTGAAGCCGTGGGGTCACAGCACCACCAGGTATCCAAAGTAGGTTTAGAGGCGAGGCTTAAAAAGTTCCGTATCGGTCTGTCCCAGCGTAAAGAGGCAGGGGGATCGGGTACATCACCAAGGCAAGCGGAGAAGATCAGAGATGAGCAAGATGAAGCCAATACTGAAAGCGGACGCTGAGGGCACCACATGGGCCGGAAGAGAAGTGGAGCTCCTAGCTAAGGATTTGCTGCGCACTGATGCGTCGATACCGGAAGGATATGACTTGTTGACAGTCCAGAAGCGGTGGTTCATATACCAGTGGCAGGTATACAAGAAAGAAACACCGGAGCCGATGGGACCAAGCGAGGTAGCAGGAAGGTTCGCCGCAGCGCACGAATTAATGTTGCAAGCTGAAAAAGACGGGTTGGTAGCCTTCTTCGGTATGTTAGACCTATGCGACGGGGAAAGCAGAAAATTGCAAGAAGCAAGCAAAATGATAGGAGCAACAAAGTCCGAACCCACTGGGCAGAAGCAGAAGTCAACACATGACTACGTGATGCAGATGTCAAGAGACATGCAGGCGATGGCGTTGCAAGTGCAGACGGTCCAAAACAGCTACTCTGCTATCACGAAGCAGTTAGCGGCGCTTGCAGGACAGAGCGGATCAGTAGTACCACCTCCACCACATGGAAACCTGTTACAGATGGTTACAGGCGGCGGTGGAGGACCGCTACGATTTGGACAGAAGACGGCACCGGCAACTCAAACACCGGGTCCGCAGTTACAATTTGGAGGCGGAAACACATCGTCAAGCGCAGGACCGGCGCCTACCTCGGCAGATTTGGCAAACCAGTTGTTGGACTTGCTGGATCAACAGACGCAGAACACCGCGGAAGCCCAAGAGTTACAGAGGGCAAACAATCAAATCATAGCAGGTATGATGGCGCCGACCGGGTTGGACATCATACCACCAAAATTTAACCCGAAGTCAGACATAGCCACGACATACATCGAAGCCTTCGAGTCGCATCTGGAGATCCGAGGCACACAACGTCGAGCCTACATTCAAATTTTCCAGCAATGTCTTACTACACCAGCGGAGGCGGCGTGGTTGAAAGCAACATTGTTAGACGTGGCACACACTTGGGACGCCGTTAAAACGGAGTTCTTACACGCATATGAAAGATCAAGTGCACAGGCATTGTTGAACAGAATTGTGAATTGGAAGCAACAAGCAGACGAACCGATACGGCAGTGGGCTTCAGAATTTTACACGCTTATCAAGAGTATTAGGGAGCCGCAGCCGTGGGCGCAGACGGAGATAATGAATCGGCTCAGGAAGAATATGCATTGTTCGCTGTACGGCGCATTCCCACCCGGTACCAAGGTGCCGTTGAAACTGAATGATTTTATCAAACAAGTTGAAGAGTTTCACAGGGGTCAAGCGGAGGTGGAACGAGAGAAAGATCGACACCGACCTTGGGGGCAGAATGACAGAGGCAGAAATCGTGATAGATATCCCGCACGAGGCGGAAGCCGATCTCAGTGGGGATCGAGAGACCGACGGCAGAGTGGAAGCGCCGGTCGAGAAGCGAACAACAGAGACCGCAGTGGAAGCGGAAATCGGGATCAACAGCGTCGACCAACTTCGCCTAGACGAGAAGAACCTCGGGGAAGCAGATCGAACAGTCCGCGAAGAGGCGCCGACACGCAACCGAAGGAAAGACAAGGAGACCGCAAGACCGGAAAGTGGTGTCAGCTATGTAGTAGGGCAACGCACAATACCGAGGACTGTCGATCGCAGAAAGCAAGGGTCATGGCAATGCGCATACTAGCGAACGTGTGTGCAGAGAAACCAGCGGAAGACGAAGGTGAGGACCCGCCGGGTACAAGAGAACCAGAAGTTATGCAAGGACTGTTGGATGCACCGATGCAGCGCGAAGAGCCGGATGAAAGACAACTGTTCAATATGATGCGGACGGCGAAAAACAAAGAAGAAGGGAGCTCGAAGCGGACTGGGCAGCAGGAGCCGCAACAAAATGCAGAAGAGGATGAAATTCAGCAGATTGTCAGTGGCCTAGAGGCGAAATTCATCCCATCAGTGTTACCACAAGACACACCGGCCTCTTTAAACTGGGTACAGACACGGACAGCCAAGGGGACCCGTGTCGACTACATTTACTAAACAAAGCCCCTTATGCCTTAGTTAATGTCAAACATAAGCAAAAGTTATTTCCGTATTTCGCACTTATAGATTCAGGATGCACGGCGCTCGCTATCTCAAAAAAAGAATGTGTCAGGCTAGGTCTGACTATCAGAGAGTCGACAGTGCAGATGTCAGGGTTTGATGGTACGGTAGTCACAGCCGGCGGTGTCGTGACTTTGGATTTTAAGATTGCAGGTCGGTGGTTCCGAGAGGACTTCCTGGTACAGGAAGGATTAATGTGTCCCATTTTCATCGGGAATAAATTCCGTTGGAAAGTCGGCTTGAGTTTTAACGACGTCGAGGGTGAGATGCGGTGGGAGGATCCCACGGAGGAAGAGAAAAAGCGCAAACAGGGATATTTTGTCCGTTGCATGTCGATTAAGACCGCAAGGGATGTTTGCGACCTGTCATTGGCATCAACTCCAGACAGGTATGACCGGGTATGGGAGAAGTTAACACCGATCCAGGCGTTCGTTGAAACTCTAGTTGAAAAGTACGATCGAGTGGTACGTAGCGACGGTACATCAGGCATTACTAATGCGGTAATACACGATCTGGGCATACCGGCGGATTGTCCAATTATACAATGCAAACCACCACGCCGGCCACCGGCGGTGTCGAAGTGGGTGGACGAGACTTTACAGGATTTGGTAGAGCAGGGTAAGATACGGCGGTCAACATCACCGTATTCGTCTCCACTTCTTATAGTTCCGAAGCCGAATGGTGACAAACGCCTGGTAGTGAACTATAAGGAGTTGAACAGCCACACACCTAAAATTCAAAACCCAATGCCTATAATCCATCAGATCCTGGAGCATCTTCCACCGAACCGATACATGTCTAAGATCGACTTGAAATCGGGATTCTGGCAGATACCAATCACCGAAAGTTCAAGGAAGTATACCGCGTTCAAAACTCAGAACGCATCGTATGAGTGGTGTGTAATGCCGATGGGACTGAAGAATGCGCCGATGATTTTCCAGGAACTCATGAATACGCTATTTGGTAAATTTGTGGGGGAGTTTCTGCATGTTTATTTAGACGATATTTTTATTTTTAGCGAAACTGAGCAGTTGCACAAGGACCATTTAGAACATGTGTTTAAAACGTTACACAACTTTAACTTAACGGTGAATTGGGCAAAGTGCGAATTTGACTTACCGGAAGTTGAGTTTTTAGGCCATATTGTTACCCGGTTCGGTATTAAGAAATGCCCCAAGAAAGTCGAGGCAATCCGACACTTTCCAACACCGAAAACAAAGAAAGATGTGCAACGGTTCTTGGGGGCAATCGGATGGTATATGCGCTTTATACCGCATTACGCCACCCGGTTGGAACCAATTTTTCTTAAATTAAAAGCGGAGGCAGATCCGAATTTACCATTTAGTTGGGGAAGGAAACAGCAGTCGGCATTCGATGCGATTAAAGAAGAAATTGCGAAGGAAATCACTCTCAATACGATTAATTATGATCACCCGTTGTATGTATATACCGACGCAAGTGACGTCGGGTTGGGAGCGATTTTAGCGCAGGACTATTATTGCGAAATTTTGGGTAGATCACGTTTCCGAGTCATCGAATGTCGAAGCAAGTTATTGAATGCGGCCGAACGAAAGTACGACGCGCGGGAGAAAGAGTGCTTGGCGATCAGGTTTGCAAATCGCGTATTCGACCCTTTCACGCGGTACCAAAAGAATGTCATTTTTAGATGTGACAACCAAGCGTTGACTCATCTAAAACATGCGGCGATGAATGATCACTTATACAACAGGCACATTGTCCGATGGGCAATCGAGCTGGGGGACATAGTGAATGATGTCGAATACGTGAGTGGCGGAGATAACAAGCTCGCAGATCTATTCTCGAGAGGTGCATTACCGGATCCCAAGTATGATGACGACCCAAACCAACTCGACATGTGCTTTGCCACTATCACAAACCCTAGGTCCGACGTGGAAGTCGACATGGACTCGCTGGACAAGGACATGCTTCGGGGTTTGCAGAGAGAGTGCGAGGCACTATCCACCATTACAAAGAGCCTCAGCAGAGTCGGGGATCGATCTCGGTACCGCTATGACTACGTGGTAGTAGATGGGGTGTTGTGCAGATATGTTCCATGTAAGGAACCGGCGGCGGTCAGGTCGATCCTGAAGGTTGGTACACCGGAAGGCGGATTTTATAGTAACCAGGTAGATAAACTCTGGGAGCAAAGGCTGGAGGAGGAAGAGAGAACAGGCCGATCGGTCGATACGGTAAGGGTGTCACCATCGATGCTCATGAAAAAAGGCAAACACATTAAATGGGCGCATCCTCTAATTCAGTCAAATTTCCTAGACCCGGATTCAGTTTTAACCAGAAAGCGCATAGTACCAGTAATACCGCAGTCCATAGAGCGGGATGTCATATCGCATTTCCACGATCATACCATGGCAGGTCATCAGGGGGTAGAGCGCACATATGACAGAATTCGCAAAAGGTTTTGGTTCTACAACATGCTCAAGACGGTAGAGGCATACGTGAAAACATGTGAGGTATGTCAATTAGTAAAAGCTTCGAATCAGGCGCAACCAGGCAAAATGGGGATACATTCATACCGCAACAATGTTTTTGAGTGTGTTCATGTGGATATCGTAGGCGAGTTGACCGCAAGCGCCGGGTTTAAGTTTATAGTAGTATGTGTGGATGAATTTTCGAAATGGGTGAGTATGGAGCCGCTGACATCAGTATCGTCGGTAAAGGTTCTTCGATTCCTAAATAAGGTGTTCAATACTTTTGGTACACCGAAGCGGATCGTCTCGGACAACGCGTCTTATTTTTCGGGCGATGTTTGGAATGATCAGCTGCGGCAATGGGGAGCAACATGCGTGCATGTAGCGCCGTATCACCCAAACCCAAACCAGTCGGAGAGGGCGAATCGGGATATCAAGAGTATTTTAAGAGCGTTTTGTTTGGAGACACAGACTAACTGGGCAAAGCAACTCGGCGACTATATGGTGGCATTAAATACCTCTAAGTCAAAGTCCTCCAGATATTCGCCTTGTCAGTTAAACCTAGGGAGAGAGATCTTACTACCCGTAGACCGTAAAATGCAGTTAGTGGAAACGCTGGGTATTTCAGAGGACGAATTCGGTCAGAGGCTCATCAAAGATGTAACATTTATCAGGGATCAGGCTCGGTATAATCTCAGGGAAGCGCAGATCCAACAGAAAAAGTACTTTGATCGGAACAAAAGAGACGTGGTGTATGAAGTCGGGGACTTGGTTAAGATTAGAAATAAGAAATTGTCCTCGAAGGAGGAAAAATACGCGAAGTCACTGGGTCCGCGGTATACAGGGCCATGGAAAATAGTTGAAGTCCATTCGGACTGGTCATACAGCATTCAGGACCCAGACAAACCAAACAGTGTCCCATCCCGTTTCCATACTTCTTTAATGTTGCCATATCATACGCAAGAGAATATGGAACGAGACCCGAGCGGTGACAGAGATCCGGTAAGCACGGAGGCGGCGGTACCGGATACCGAACAAGAGACAGACTCGGCAGTACCCAATGCTACAGCACCACAAGTAGCGGATACCGAGTCCGTACCAGTCTCTGATGTAAATCAGGGAAGACAAACATCCACGGCAGACGCAACTGACCGGAACACAGGTTGGTCAGGAGGCATGGGTCCTTTAGATCTGTCTGATGAGTATGAAGTGGATATCGACGACCCACCACCACCGAGGCGATATCCATCCAGAGACCATAAACAACCGGTTCGGTTGGGAGTTAATTACGCTATGTCCGAAGAAGACGTAGCAGGCGGCGATCAATAATCACAATTTACATTCTTTATCTTTTAATTCTTCAATCTTCTAATTTTTGAAATGCATGGTGTGCAATCTATATAAAACATAAAGCAGCATGAAAAAAAAGTATAAAAGTTTTACAAAATCAAAAAAAAAAGTGTGTTTAGGTTAGGTGGGAAGGATAGGTTGTCTTGGCAGGCGCATACCTGATCCTTCCTCACGTCCGATGGCGCGTACGACGTTAAACTGCACCGCACGCTTGTCCCGATCACCACCGTAGGGACAAGCATAGAAGGTAGGATCTACGCTTTTTGGTGAAGGTCTTAAACCTTCACGGTAGTGGAAGTCGGGCTCAAAGCTGTGGGAGCGCATAAACCAGCAGGAGTTAAAACTCCACACCCCGGAAGACCATCATTGCGATGCCAGTTTAGGGGATACCGATCCAATCGGGCTAGCTCGAAGCTGTGAGCGATGTAAAGATCAGCAAAAACCAGTTCCCGGAGACCGTAGTTAGTTTAGGGACACATCAGTATACCAGGCATCCAGACCCGGAGACCCGTAAAATCTATGCTAGGTTAGGGATAAGGATGTTATGAGGGAGCGCAAGCTCAGGACAAAATCAATTTCCCATGAGGCAGGCACCGGAAAACCGTAAAATCTACGTTAGTTTAGGTGTAGGTCATCGTGTAGACGTGGAGCGCAAGCAGAAGCGTAGGATTCTCAAATTTTTCCCAGGAAACAGCCACCGTAGGACCGTAAAATCTACGCTAGTCTAGGTACTGTTTATCCTGTAGACGTGGAGCGCAAGCCAAGCGTAGCAGACCCGGAGACCACAGTGAGTGCTAGTCTAGGGTAGAAGGCGCAAGCCAAAGCAGAGACAGAGACCCGGAGATCACGAAGATGTGCTAGTCTAGGGTAGAAGGCGCAAGCCAAAGCGGAGACAGGGACCCGGAGACCACGTAGATGTGCTAGTCTAGGGTAGAAGGCGCAAGCCAAAGCGGAGACAGAGACCCGGAGACCACGTAGAAGTGCTAGTCTAGGGCAGAAGTTCTATGTTAGAGTAAGGAGAGTGCAGCGGTAGCGGAGACTCAGAGCTGTGGGAGTGTAAACAAGCCTAACCCAGACCGTGGTCTGGAGGACATTATTGTTTGTGAGAGTAGGGGTTGGACGTAAAAAGTAGGGGGGATAAGAAAGCGGTTATACTGACCGCGGGCGATGTGGCCACAAACTTCCATGAGACAGTTGGCCGGCATCGGATTTCAAAGAAACAGCCGCCGAGAACTTCACTTTTCTTGTGATGTTTTTCATATAAGTTAAGTAAGGGCATGTTGAGCTGAAGAATGTCACGATTCTGAGGGCGGTGGACCGCCGGGTAAAGGAACGAAAAGTGAATTGGATAGTGCGGTAGGCGCGTTTAGCTAGAATAAATCACCAGAGATGCTACGGGGGGATGGTGATGGTAGAATTCTAGTCCGATCAGCAAGATGAGGTACGTAGCCGCATATCCATTAGCCAGTTTTGGGCTCAAACGCCAATCCCAAATCCACAGATATTGAGGGAAGCCCCGTAGGTAGTAGTATTTACATCACGTTGGAACACCGGTAGAGTCCCGCGTGTATAAACACCAAAACTCAGCCTGAGTTGCGGCCGCTCGGAGTGAGGCGTTGCGGAGCCAAGACCTCGACAAGGGAGCAACTCAGTGTCCATAACCATACCGGCGATCAGTGGTGCGGTCGCCTGGTCACAGTTTAAAAGCTTCTGTGGGTAAACGAAAAAGGGAACGCACTTAAACGTTAAGTATTTGCAGAAGGCATCTTAGTAGGCACCGGGTTGGAGGTGAGTTGGCAGAAGGCCATGGTAGGCAAGAGGAGAATCATTAGATTTTGGACGAAGTATAGCGGGGATATCAGGTAATGGGGCCGGGAAACCGGGGCTATTACCACACGTAGTTAAGTTGGAGGCGCCGGGTCGGCCGGCGCCGGTGTTTGGTTGAGTTTAGGGCGCCGGGTTGGCCGGCGCCGGTATTTTGATTTTTACGACTTTACTTTAAGGTATGCATGACATGAGTGGGAAACGCAGCGAGACGGGAGTGAGGGGAATCTCACTTAGACAATGTCTAATCTGTGGTTTTAAAATTTTTTTTAGCATGGCCGCCCCACCGCAATGGGAGGTCGACATGGCGCAAGCCTTTAAAGATGTGTCGTGGAGCGCTGTCTCGTGCAGCGAGGGTTTGAACAGTCGAGTGTTCAAGCCGGAGATACGGGCGGAACCCGTTCAATTTGGATGGCTCTCGAGGCGAAAGAGACATCTTGCTCGGAGCCGGGGAATAGTGCCGGTCCACAAGAGACCACAAGATGATGAGTCTCTGTTTCCACTGGTGGACAGATATCGTCTGAAGGAAGAAGACGATGAAGATGAAGACGGGGCGGATGAAGATCTGCCAGCTAGGAACATTAAGACGTTCCTAGATCGTGATGGGTTCTGGGAACCGAAGGCGACAGCCACCAGACCGACCCCAACGGTGAAGCTGTCGGTATGTGCGGATGCCAGCACAGAAGAGGAGGTGATGGCGGCGCTAGGCCGCTTGGACAAGGTATGGCATTTGGGAGTGAAAGTTTGGAGGGCGAACCGGCAAACAACGAAGCGGGGTTATATATCGGTGATAGGTATTACGGACGGTAATACAGTGTTGTTGTTGGGGTTTGCGGCCCTCCCTCACACGGCTCGCGTGTATGTGTTAAAGTGGTTAGAAGAGAACTTGGCCACGAAGTGGTTTTATGATTTAGGACCACAATTTGAGTTACTTCGGAACTTTGCGGACGTTAGGCCGCGGCATACAGTTGATGTCAAGCATTTGTGGCAACAGTTTTGGAAGACGATGTATGACAGTGAAGTGCCCCGGCGAGTAGAAGAAGCCGTATGTACAATGTTTCCGGGCATAGAGTTATCCGTTATAGATACGGCGGAGGATAACAGACCGCCTAAGAATAAGAAGGACAAAATAGTGTTGAGAAAAACACAAGTGCAGTATATGTCGGCGGTGACGTTAGGAGTGCTCAACCTCGGTCGATTATACGCGGAGTCGTTTGCGTCAGCGTCGATGGGATATGATCGGTGGCTGCGGGCGAAAGACGTCCGGAAAGACATTATGAGTGCCAGGATGCCAGTGATTAAGCCGCAATTTACGACACCACTGTTTCGGCAGGACATGCGGATGGTATTGAGGGAGATACTGTTGTTGATTGAAGACGACAAGTTTGATACGGACTCAGAGTTGGATCAGCGGGGGTTGCTACCCATATTATTAGTGCTGCGAAGAGAGATGGCATATAGCTTAGATTTACAACCCGGCGAGTGGCTATCTTTTAGAGCGATAGCGTACATGATCCAAGTGCCATTCTACGTAAAACAAGCTCGGACGGCGGTGGTGAAGGCGACGGAAACACCATCAAAATGGGCAGGCAAGGCCAGGTGCGGTCAGTTGAGTGAAATATGGGAGTATTTTAAAGAAGCCCATGTTAAGTTTGAAGAATTTGTCGATAAGTGGTGTGTGCAGGTGCAGTCCGGAGAGGCAAGGAAGGGGCCGGAGCGAATGATGCAGGGGAAGAAGGTGTTAGACAGATGGGTTGATGTGGATGCCCTGAAACCGGCGATAAAGATAGCCTCGGACTTGAACTTTTTGGACGAGCTGGACGTGGAGGTCCAGTTATATGACCAAGATGGGTGTGAGTCGTCGCATTCGGCATGGCAAGATGAGGACGAGTCGGGCAAGGTGACGATTAGTGACTGGGACCCGACGAGAAGTGTGTTACGGGCGGAGACCCGGCGCTTAGCAGCGGAAAAGGAGCTGGCTGAAGCGGAGAAGCGCCGCAAGAAAGAGTTGGAAGACCAGGCGAAGAAAGAAAAGTTGGCTGCCCAGAAGAGAGAGGATGCACGGGTGAAGGCTGCAAGTAAGGCGTCGAGTTCAAAGGGGGCTAAGTCTAAGTCAGCTCCGGGGAAGAAGAGCGATACGTCGATCAGAACTCGTAGCCGCAGTCGTAGTGAGGTCGAACAGAGTCAGGAGGCGCCGGTACCCGATGAGGATGTGGGAGCTCGAGAGAAGGGGCCAAAGCGTAAAAGGAAGACTACGGGGGAGACGCCGGCGAAGAAGTCGAGGCTCGAGGATGTAACTGCGAGCTCGGCGGTGGAATTGGGTTGCTCGGACGAAGAGGAAGAAGATCGCCTATGGACCACAACGGGATACGAGAAGCTCATAGAGTCGCAGTTCATGGGCCGTACGGAGGCGAAAGCGAAGGCAGTTCGGGAGGCAGGAGCTCGCGTTATGCAGCTGTTGAAGGAGACAGATACCCGGGTAGCGGATAGTAGGCATCCGCTACTAGGAAGGGTTTATGTCTTCAACTACGCTTGCGGTTGGCTCCTGTTCCCGGAGAATCACATTCCCATGCAGAGAAGACTGCTGGTGATGACAACTAAGGGACCAGTGTATGCGCCGACGCAACCAGGAATCCACAAGATCTGGACGATATGCCGAGATTGTCGGGCGGTTGGACATATACCAAGTACATGTATGTCGAAGAATCTGGTGCAACCGCAGATAGGCGACGAGTGGGTGGACGTTGAGCATATGAAGGTGAATAAGCCGGGGGAAGATGACGTGATGTTTCGGATGGATATCATCCAGGAGGCTTTTCACAAGGTGGAGATACGGGCTTATGAGGCCGGCGCCTCGGATGAAGATCGGCAGTTGTTATTGACGCAACTGATAGGGTTGGTTCGTGGGCCCGCGTCTGTAAGTTCGTACGACATCATGAGAGCGGCGGAGAATATGCTGGCGTCTAGGCCATGGATGATAATAAGAGTGCCCAATGAGCCGGTGTTTCGGAATTCGGAGGTAGAGCGGGGGTTAAAGGCTCTACAAGTACAATTGATGGAAAGTGTGCGGGCGGTCGGGGATTTGAGGGTGCAGAACTCAAATCAGGAAGCTTGGTCTGTTGAAGACCGCAATAGTTTTGTGGAAGCGGTGGCGGCTCAAGTGCGAGTTGAGCAGGAAGCACGGGCTGCGAGATCAGGGGATCCGGGATCAAGCGTGATGCAAGGGACGAGCTCGTCATTTACGTCAATGGAGAGATCGCTGATAGAGACACCGGCGGTGAGCCAAGCGACGGGAGTACAGCAAGCGGAGAATGGAGTTTCGGCCGGCGATTCGTTTGAGGCTGGCGTATTGGGAGTACCGGGAACTCAGCTGTACAACTTGGACCGGTTCCGAGGGCCGATTGTGCTTGGCGCGGAGGATGAAGGAACCGCGGATGAGGGCGCGAGTCGCGATGATCAGGACCTTGTGATTTTGGAGACAGAAGAAGTCGTCGTGACCGAAGAGGACGGTTCAACACCACCGCGGGATTAGAAGGATCCGAGGAAGAAGGGGTTCGTGTGAGAACCGAAGAGTGTATATTTTTGTACTGATTTTTTATATCTTAGGTTAAGTTTTTAGCACTTTGTGCATTTTTGTTAATTTTAACGCTTAGCGGCGGTTGGAAATTTTTTCTCTTGACGATAAAAGAGTTTTTTTTGTATGTATGTTAACGGGTCGAGCTGTGGTTCGGCGGTATTGACGAAGTTAGGATAGTTTTAATTTTTTTATATATAATGTGACTTTGTATTTGTTTTAGTTGTAATGTCGAGCTGCGGTTCGGCGGTATGATTATGTGATGCAATGATGTATGAGTTCAAAGGATGACAGAGCCGAGAGGAGTCGGCGGCGGTATGGCATTATGGAATTGTAATGTGATTGTGTGATATTTGATTGTGCAGACCGGCGGTGTGAATATGAAATGTTACGAGTATATGTTTGTATATATATGGAATTATGACAAGTATGTGTATATGCGGGGAAGGGTAACGGCGGTCGGGACTGCACGCAGGAGTTAGGGCTGAGGTACCGGGATGCGGTACCGGCGGTAATAAGGACTTAGGTGAGGTAGGTCCAGTGTGAAGTGGAAATAGCATAGATGCGGCGGTAGTCTACTGCAGGCCAGGTTTACTTTTTTGTATTTACACTCCGCTTCAACGGTGACGCACACCAGGAGCATGCTTCGATGCTAGAGGAGTACTACCTAGTCGAAGCGGGTGTGGGGGGATAGTGTGAAGTGGAATCGAGACTTTTATGTATTTAGGCCATCTATGAATAGCAGTGGAGGGAAAAAGGATAAAGGAGTTGGGGACGACGACCAGACGACAGCGTCGGTCGTGTCGGAAACTTTCCGCAGTCTATAGCAATGAGGGAGATGTAAGTATAGGCGGGGAGCGGGCTAGTAGGTATAGCAGAAGTAGGGCGACGGTTGGCCGTTGCATTGGAGCAGGCTGAGCTGAGAAAGAGAAGGGCTCGGCAGACCACTTCCAATCTAGAGCTGCTCCGATAAACAAGGTGGTACTTGTAAAGAGAACTAGAGTTGAGTGAAGTCCTGCCGCCATATTCTTTGTGTGTTATATTATACGGAGATTTTCTCCTTTATTTATTTCTATTTCTTATTACTTCGGTTATAATTTTGTGAGTAATTAACGGTCAATTAATAGACCTGAGGACTGTGTAGTATTGTACATTATTTGAGGTTGATTAAAGTGTGAATTAAAGACTCTGAGATCAGTTTATAATCCCTCAATTTATTGTGAACATTAACATTGATTTCGTAGACATTGAGGCGTGATAGAAGCCGGCATAAATAGCAGTGTGTTGAGATCATCACGGGGACCAGAACCATAACGGTCAGTAGTTGGTTTTGGGTGTTAGTGGCGAAGCATAATACCGGCACCAGCATACCGGACATACTGCTAGTGCATCCCATCCAGTCATCACGGAGCCAGAACCCAACCGCCGGTTGTTACGTAGCCAGACCGGGGTCGCTCGATTGAGAGAAGCAGAGCTGCTGAAGAGATATAGCAGAGAGGAGTTGGAACGGGGAGCGAAGTCTCGGGCCCAAGCCGGACGAGGAAGAACAACTCGCAAGAGGGCCAGTGGCGCCGGCCGGGGCATCCGAGGTAGAGGTAGAGGATCAGTCAGTTCAGACTCTGAGACCGCCGGTCCGTTGTTCCAACCACCAGAACTACTGCTTATCCGCGGTGAACAGGGAGAAGTTGGGAAATTCTATTCGACAACGCAAACACACACACGTACACACAATAAGTTCAAAGGTTCTAAATAATCCAAACAACTACCAAAACAATAGCAGTAAGTAGGCTCTGAACCTTCAGGAAACATAAGCTTCTCTATATACGCTTTTAAAAATCAATTTCAATTAATTCTAGTCAATGGAGTGCACACATTTATCTACAACTATTCCACTCAGCATTTTTGTTTCATATTGTCTGTGAAGACCCAAAATGACCCATATCCATTTTTAGCTACAAACAATACCAACTATCTACAAAAATATTCAAATATGTCTTGAGAACATTTAAGTAGTACATTTTGCATTTTTGCACTTTTCAAAAATATGTAAATACAAAATTTTACACTTTATAAACTCCTGGAATTAGAACATTTAGCACTTTTCAAAAAATTGGAATTAAAACATTTTACAACTTTTAAAATACACGGAATTACAAAATTTTGCACCTTTTCAAAAACATGTAAATAGGACATTCTACTTTGTTGAAAAACATGAAAATAGAACATTTAACGCTTTTCAAAAACTTTTAATTAACATTTTACGCATGTTTTTTATTTTGTATTTATGACATAGCTCATTTTGATTGTAGCTTAAACTGAATATGGGCCATTTTGGTTCTTCACAGACGATATTCCCTTTTATATGTACCCCTACAATTAAAAGTTTGGTAAACTTTTCAACTCGTCAACTCGTCGTTGGCGTTGGCAGTTGACACACATATGGAGCTGAATTTCTAACAAAGAATGAAACAAAAATACACACGGAAAAGGATCACAATAAAACAAGGTCAGTTTTTTCCCATTTTATTCTCCTGAGAGTTTTGAATTGGTTGGTTTTGGTTTCGGGTTTGAAAAAAAGACACAGTACACGCAGTATAGGATTATTACAGTATAAATCATGCAAAAGTAAAAACAAAAGTATAGAAGTTCGGTGCGGGTGCATTATACGCGGGCTTACACCAGTACCAGTCAGCTACTGGTCTGCTATGCTGAATTTTCATAAACGAATTGTGTGGGGAATCTTAAGGATCATTTGTATGCATTTGACCATCTATATTCCGGTGGAAACCTTTGAAAGTTTTACGTGAATTATTTCAAGTATTTTATTTATTTGAACATAAAAAAAACTTGCAAGGTTTCAACTCCTCTTGTATCTGTGTATCTTGTTCGTTGTTCCTCATCTCTCCTTTCCTTTCCTGTTTTATTTGTGTGTGTGTGTTTTTTTTGAAAATCCAAGGGAGAGATGTGAGACCATTATATTGAAATACAGAAAGGCCGTAAGTTTTGGTTTATAGTTCTCCAAAGAGCTATTTAGACGCACCTTACTTACGCTTGTTCGTTGTTCACACAAGAAGGAGCATAAAGGCCGCGAAGGAAAACATAGCATAACATAGTAGAGAGAGCGAGAGACATGATCGTCATCCTTCTCGTTATCGTCATCACCATGGCTTTCCCTTTCGCTTTCCTTTGATCCCATCGCTTCCACGTATCTCCCCTATGTCTCTACCTTTTCTGTACTTCCGACGTCCGCGTCCTATCACTCTGTTTTTTATTTTACTTTTTTTTCGAATCTTTGTATATATGTAGTATATCTGTTTGTTGGACGAAGGACGAGGACCAGGGCGTGACAGGTCTTACAAAATTTTTTAGCATTTATGCCCTATATGTACACAGTCAATACAGTAATAGTAGCCGGGGATATTGATTTATCTCTGTAGAAATTCCACAGCTGCCACCCAATCAATCAACATTATAATTAGC
Organism: Dicyrtomina minuta; assembly: GCA_949802685.1. Classification (NCBI taxonomy): domain Eukaryota; kingdom Metazoa; phylum Arthropoda; class Collembola; order Symphypleona; family Dicyrtomidae; genus Dicyrtomina; species Dicyrtomina minuta. The sequence continues at coordinate 50,477,038 of OX461811.1, read as the reverse complement.
TAGACACGCTCTTGTTAGCCTTCACATTCGCTCTACATGACAGTTGACAGTCGCTTCCAGCAGTTCCATTCCAGCACTAGCTTGTATTGCCTCCACAAAATACATTAGATACAAATACGACCCGCGCTCATCAGTTCCAGAGTCCCGAAACGAAGAGTCTCACGACAAGAGAGAGAGACAGAGATGCAGAGAGGTGAGAGTAGATAGGAAAACGGAGACGAGTCCCGGCTGAGTGAAAGATGGGGAAAAATTATTGTCAACGTCACTTGTTTTTTTTTCTCCCATGAGGACGAAGATGGAGTAAAAGTCAATATAGAAAATGGAAAATACAAAATACCCAGTAGTTCTTTTCTTATTGTAGGATATAGGATAGTGGCATCCCGTCTTCACACGGGATCAACTCCTACCTCACACCTTACCACAGAAAGTCGAGAAGAAAAACAACTGTCACTGCCGCTCGGATTTCCATCGCCATTACAACAGTGCCCCATGGTGTGGATCTCATATGTGAGCCGTGGGCTGCGGATAAAGACAGCTTATAGACAGGACTACTTACAGTTCCGGGCACGGGGCCGATACCAGTACCGGTGCCGGTACCGGCACCGGTTTGACTGATGGCACATAGTAAAAAAACAATTTCTGCATCATTAGGTAAACATGCTATTCTATAGCTTCTCTAGCTTCTTGACATATAAATGGAAATGTAGAGAAGAGGTCAATATACGCACATACAGTCAACAGCGCCTTACTATATACACATTTCTTTCTGCTATACTCAGGGCCGGACGAAGGAATTGGCTTTAGGCATAGCAATTTGTTTCCATACAAAAACCACCATTTTGATTTTATTGATATTGGTAAAACAAAATTTTGTATTTACATGTTTTAGAAAAGTGCAAAATGTTCTATTTACATGTTGAGAAACGTGGAAAATTTTCTTTTTACTTGTTTTAGTAGAGTGAAAAATATCCCTTTTACTTGATTCAGAAAAGTGCAAAATGTTCTATTTACATGTTTTGAGAAAAGTGGAAACTGTTTTATTTCCATGTTTTTGAAATGTACACCAAATTTTATTTGCATGTTTTTAAAAAGTCAAAATATTCTTTTTTACACATTTTTGAAAAGTGCAAAATGTACCAGTTACATGTTTTCGAAAATTTAGGCAGCGGGGGCTGCCTGTGCTGGCCGCATTATCCGGCACTGGCCTGGCTATACTATTCAGTTATGGATTGCACATAGCTCTTATTTATTTGATGAGATGCTTAGGGATGAGCTGAGAAACTTGGAGTGTGATTTAATTTTCTACAAAATGTGTGTGCTCATGTAGATTGTAGATGAAGACGAAGAGGAGATGCTGATTCAGTCCATTACATTGCTTTGCTTTCCGTGTAAAGCGGAATACAGTATTCATAAGTGAAGAGGGCACGGGACTGATTGTATGTACTAACTGTAGAGAGTACACGTAGATATGTACTGCGCTGTACGGTGTATGGTATGTTATTGGCTTGTTTTGCCACATGTGGCTATTTGGGGGATTACTTAAAATTCTACGCTGCACGTTCCACATGTTACGACACGACCTTACTTGAAGCCATAAGTATATTTATATCTCTATCAGCGAGTAAGTATTTGTATTAGTATTTTGAGCTGAGACGAAACGAAGCACATAACGATAACGACAGTTCAGACTATGTGTGCTAATATATTGAAGGCTATGGGGAAGTATACCTGTCTTTACTGATAGATAGGTATATAAGTTTCCAGCCCCATATAGCCTTTCAGCCTTTTGGAACAATTGACGATCATTTCAATTTTAAATTACTCGTATCATTACAGCTCCCATAGACAAATTATTCCCCGTCCAAGACACATGTTCTTTCTCAGTTTCACGGGGAAACCTCTGTACTGATCAAATAAATCTGTTCAACAAGTCGTGACTGAACCACATTTCACCTCCCTAAATAACTAATGACCAGGTGACACTGAAAAATACATGGACGAAGCACATTCCATTTCCTATGTGAGCACTCTACATCATGTATATCGTCTATAAAGAACCAAAATGACCCATAATCATGTTTAACTAAAAACAATATCAACTATCTACACAAATATTCAAATTGTCTTGAGAGCATTCAAATAGAACATTTGGAAATTTTCAAATATATGTAAATACAATTTTTTGCACCTTTTCAGAAACATGGAATAAGAACATTTTGCACTTTTCAAAAATATGTAAATACAATATTTTGCACCTTTTCAGAAACATGGAATTAGAACATTTTGCACCTTTCCGGAAACATGGAATTAGAACATTTTGTACTTTTCAAAAATATGTAAATACAATATTTTGCACCTTTTCAGAAACATGTAATTAGAACATTTTGCACTTTTCAAAAATATGTAAATACAATATTGTGCACCTTTTCAGAAACATGAAATTAGAAAATTTTGTAGGTACTTTTCAAAAATATGTAAATAGGACATTTCACATGGTTGAATAATATGAAAATAGAACATTTTACGTTTTTCAAAAACTCCTAATTAACATTTGACGCATGTTTCTCATTTTGTTTTTATGACATAAAGCTCATTTTGATTCCAGCTTAAATTGAAAATGGGTCATTATGGTTCTTCACAGACGATATATAGTGAAATGCCCAAGTTTTCTTTAATATGTTTTCTAAGATGTGTATATAGATGAGCTGTATTATTTATCTGTATCAGCAAATTGTAGTTTTTTTTCAGCGCAGTATATGTATATACTACTGTCATCAGTATCAAAAATTTACACAGGTGCAAAAACTATTAGACATAGTTAAGCACAATTTTCTCCAGCCAGAGAAATATCTTCTTTTTTTAAATTTTAAATGAGGAAACTTCCACTTACAAGTTTTAAAAACATGACACTATTTCAGCATTCCGCCAAAATATGTATCTACAAAATATGTTATGACAAAATGATGTGATACATTTTGTTGCGGGAGGAAAAATTATGACATCGATTACGGAGAAACAATTTTAGAAGAGAAGCATTAACATACTAATAATACTAAACGTTGGAGAGTACAAAATAGACATCCCATAACAATTCATTACATTAAAAATGTATTGCGGTGCGTGGGCTGGGGAGAGTGTGGACGAGGAAACTCATTCATAATTCACGTATTAAACTCGCATATAGTCGGAGTCGGAATCCGTGGAGTGGTAGTAGCACGCAGTAGTGGCCGTATCGGATCAGCACTACAGATATATCAACAGTATAAAGTCTGTCAGTGTCGAGCATAATATGTTGGAGGTGTACAATTTTGAAGTTCTACATTCTAAAAGCAATTTATAAAACACCATATACCACTACACCATGATCTACAACTACATACAAGCAACACGCATGCAACATTTGGTAACTTAAAACACACTTAGATTATCTCCATGTAGATCTACGAGCGTAGCACTCAAAAACCAACACATACTTCTTCTTCGTCACAACGAAGCCTACGACAAGAAACACACAAAAAATGGGAGGTCATATTTATTACTGTACTCTTGACTAGTAATCTTTTGGTCTGGTCTGGGGTCTGAACTCAATTTATATATTATAATATACTGACACGTATATCGTCTGTGAAGAACTAAAATGACCCATATCCAATTTAAGATAGAATCAAAATGAGCTATGTCATGAAAAAAAAATGTGAAACATGCGTAAAATGTTAATAAGGAGTTTTTGAAAAGTGTAAAATGTTCCATTTCCATATTTTTGAAAGTTCAAAAACTTCCATGTACATTTTTTGAAAATGTGCAAAATGTTCTGTATACATGTTTTTGAAAAGTGCAAAATGTTCTATTTACATGTTTTCGAAAAGTGTAAAATGTTTTAATTCTTATGTTTTTGAAATTTAAAAAATGTTCTATATACATGTTTTTGAAAAGTGTCAAATCTTCTATTTACATGTTTTTGAAACGTGCAAAATGTTCTATATACATGTTTTTGAAAAATGTCAAATGTTCTATTTACATGTTTTTGAAACGTGCAAAATTTTCTAATTCCATGTTTTTGAAAAAAGGAAAATTTTTTATTTCCATGTTTTTGAAAAGTGCAAAATGCTCTATATACATGTTATTAAAAAGTGTCAAATGTTCTATTTACATGTTTTTGAAACGTCCAAAATGTTCTAAATCATAAAATATTTCAATATTTTGGTATATAGTAAATTTTGTTTGTAGCTAAAAATGGATATGGGTCATTTTGGTTCTTCACCGACAATATGCCAATATAAATAGTTATGCTTCTGTGTTAGGAATTTACTTATACGGATATGCCGATGCTGATGCAACACCGAGACCGAGACCGAGGACAGAGATAGAGACACAAGAACAAGACACACTTAAACGCTGGCACTCTTACTGTTACTGATAAATATCTATTAGTTTTGTGTGTTTGTGTGTGTGTGTGTGTGTGTGTGTGGCCTTGTCCCTCTCTGTCCTCCCTTCACTTCTATTCTAGTGAAGTGTTCCCAATCGTTCAACGGCTCAATGCTCAACTTACTCGTTACTCCTTCTTACAAATGACCGAACACTCAGCCATACACTTCTAAACTCCAACAACACGCAAAAGATAAGGGGTTAAAAATACATGAACTTTGGCTCACACAATAAAATTAGTAGTTGATCTCCTTCTCCTATCCTATCCTGGCTGGCTCTTAAATCTTGGCCACCTTTATCAATTCTTCAAATCTCAACGTCACCCATTGTCGTGTGTCTACAATCTACAACACATTTTAGTATTTAATTACTAGATAGTTTCTTTTAAAAAGTATTGAAATTTTTTTTGCTATACTTTCAATTAATGCTGGCAAAATTTTATAATACCTGCAGTTGCAGCTGTATCAAATGCTAACAGGGCCGGACAATGTGGCCAGCGAAGGCAACTCCCGCTGCCTGAATTATCAAAAATCATTTAAATGGAACATTTTGTATTTTTCAAAAATACGTAAATAGAATATTTTGACTTTTCAAAAACATGCAATTAAATTTTTTTGCACCTTTCAAAAACATGGAAATAAAACAATTTCCACTTTTCTCAAAACATGTAAATAGAACATTGAGCAATTTTCTGAATCAAGTAAACAGAACGTTTTGCACTTTTCTCAAAACATGTAAATACAACATTTTGCTTTACCAAAGAAAACCATCAATAAAATCCGATCAAAATGATCAAAATGGTGATTTTTGTATGGAAACAAATTGCTGCCTAAAAGCTTTCTCCCGGCCCTGAATGCTAACAAACTAGATTTTAGCCTTCTACAAACATAATAGAAATTATTACATAGAATTCAGAGTTAGGGGCACACACACACTATAACAATAACGACCCTACAATAACAAAACCACATGTCTGCTCTCTCTCTCTCTCTGACCATGAACTTTCACGCAAGTTCTATTACATTTCGATTCCGAGTTTTTATGAAAGTCCAAATCCAAATCCAAATCCAACCATTCAATCAACAGCAAACTCATTTACTTTCACTGCCCACAGAGTTATCCAGAGGATCCCGGATCCAGATCCAGATCCAAATCCAGGGACGAAGAATGGACAGGAAGGGGAGGCGGAGAGCTGAGGAGGATGGACACATGTACATGAATGTTCCCAGCAGCCTGAGCCATTGTCTCCTGAATAATGGATGAAAGGGGAACTGATTAGATGGCATTACATGAGACAGAATAACAATGTAGAGGATTGTGAGGATCACTAGATCACGATACTTTCTATTTTCTTTGTATAGACTTCTGATTCCCGATTCTCGAATTCCCTTTTTATTTCCCCCCTCCCCGCCGCCACCGCCTCCGCCGCTTCACCGTTTTTCCTACTGTTGTTGGACTCTATGGAATTTATTTATTTCCCACGATTTTCCCACTGTTCCTTGCGAACCGACGAGAATCAAAGAATGCAATGAGCCTCACTTTATTATTTGTCAAAATAGACAGATGCACACTTTAGTATGCTACTATTACTATAATGACCGTACTACTGGTCATTAGTAATAACTAACACTACAATTTTTAAAAGATTTTAATAAAATTCCAATTTCCAAAATTTAAATTTCAGTTCCATCTTGTAAGAAAGGATGCGTAGTACTGCAGCTGCTAATTTGTCCGGAGGTAAAAGCGTGTAGTAATCACTAAAATTAAAACAGCTGTCGCCTTTCACTATTGTAATACTTGCGTGACACAATTGTTTTCCTTTTGTACTGCTTTCTCCACAGTGCTTCCTTTTGTCCAATTTTGCCAAAGTTAATGACAGTGACAAATCAACGTTTTCCCTTCAAGTATATAGGTAGGGAATAATATAACCAAGAGGATACTCGATATAATAAACACACACACACTAATGCCATATGCATACAATACAAAATACAAACACAAATATCAGTACCTGGAATTTGAATATTTGGATTCAAATCTGATCGACCCAAAAATCCATGTAACAAATGTTTTACAGCTCTACAATGGCTACTATACGCCTAGGGAACCGCTCTCCGAGTCGAATGAAATATCTGTGTGACTACAAGGGAACTACAAAGGTACTAAACGTGGAAGAGAGAAAGAGAGAGAAATGAGAATGAAGTTTCCACACAGTTCACAGTTGAGTCGAGGAAGACTAAACGAATCGAGCGAGGATTTCCTAAAGGAGGAAATAAGCGAAAACCTCAGAAGACATTACGCAGTGCGATCGTTTGAGCAGTGTAGTAGCAGTAGTAGTAGTAGTAAAAGTCCCTTCCTCGTATATAGCTGCATAGAATGTAGAAATGGATCCCAATAAGGAAGACAACTCAAACCAATACCATAGGACCATAGGACCGCGGCCGCGGGAGCAGAAGACTAGAACCACAACCAAATCCAACGGAACATAAAACAAGGTAGTTGTGAAGACGCTGAGGAAGACCAAGACAGTAAACGAAGAAGTCAAGAACTAAAAGACGAGGAAATACCAAAATACCGAAACCAACTACCAACCCTGATGTCTCTCTCTCTCTCTCTCTGCTCTCTGACTCTCTTCACTACTACATAAAAAGAAAATTCACATCTCGTCTCATGGTGTGCCTCACAATGTATTAAGTACGAGTGAAATAGTTTACCCACCTACTAGTATACGCGCGTTTCACTCACTGCTATAGTAGGTACGACGGTACGGGAACGACGACTCACTCCCATTCCCTCAAAGTATTTTCATGAAACGAATATACTGATAGTCTTCTCCCAGTCTTGAGACTTCCCGACTATGCCTCCTGCCTCCAAGCCACGAACTCATCGTAAAATAATAGATGAAAAAAAGTATTAAGTGAGCGAGAGAAAATATCTGTACAGGAAAAGGGAAGATCCGATGAAGACGACAACGATCAAAGGAACTGTACTCTAATGTTAGTCTACTGCAACGGCTACGGCTACAGCTACTACGACTACGGCCCTGGTATAGAGTGTTGGTCACACACGTAACCCAATGTTCAGTATCTATGTACACAATGTGTTTCCTACTGTAAGAAAAAAAGGAGCAGTTCCTGTGTTCCGATTAAAATATCAGTATCTGTAGAATGCGAATGAAGAAATATGTAGCTACAAGGAGGAGGAAGGGCGACGGGGGAAAAAAAGAAGAAGCTGTAAAAGCCTAATGCCTAATACTAAGAGAATGTAGACTGGCACTGGCATAGTGTAGACTCGACCAAAATGAGTAATAATAGGTAGCTGTGCTGACGTTTGAGTTTAAGGATAAAAGTATGATACGATTCTCAAGCCAGAGCCAGCGGAATAACACTCCCATAACTACAGACCATAACGATAACACATGCCGTTTTCGCCTTTTCAAGAAGTCAAACACAAACTGGATGGAGGGAACACCTCTACTTACGGATACTGATGATATTGCATAATAGACTAGTAGGAGAAAGTATATGCATTCATGCGTGTAATATCTCCAAAAGCCTCTACTGATAGTTATGTGTGTAGTCACCACCACTACATAGCGTAGCTCCTCTTTATTCGTAATTTAAGTCTGCATTCTGCAGTAGTATTAGTAGTGGTGGTGGTCGTAGGGAAGGACACAGATATCGTCTGTGAAGAACCAAAATGACACATATCCAATTTACGCTAGAATCAAAATGAGCTATGTCGTAAAAACAAAAGAAGAAAAATGCGTAGAATGTTAATTAGGAGTTTTTGAAAATTGTAAAATGTTCTATTTACATGTTTTTGAAAATTTTAAAATGTTCTATGTACACGTTTTTGAAAAGTGCAAAATATTCGATTTAAATGCTTTCAAGACATGTTTCAATATTTTTGTAGATAGTAGGTACATATTGTTTTTAGCTAAAAATGGATATCGGTCATTTTGGTTCTTCACAGACGATATGCGATATCGTTTAAACAAAAAAGGGCCTCAAAATGCAGTGTACTGTGCAACGCGCACCGGACCCGGACGAGGACCCAGACCCAGACCAAGACAAACTCGGAAGAAGTTCCTATGCTCAACTGAATAACTGAACACTGAACATTAAACGCTGTCTGGCATATGGCCTTCTCTGACTGTAGAGTCGTGAAGGTTATTTTGTGTGTGTTAAATCCTGGTCCTCTGGTGACTTCTGAGCTACCGATATCCGCAAGGTTTGTACATATAGCTCCTTCTTATATGTGAAAGTACAGGCATCAGATGGGATATTACAGGAACAGGAACGAATAGGAAGGGCAGGGCAGTTGGCGTTGGCATGTTGGTTAAGTGTGATGTGCATACAGGACCTCCTCCTCCTCCGTTCACAATGATCTTTTACCGAGCTTAAAGTTGTGCTGAATTCCAGCAACCAGTTATACTGGTACTGGTACTGGTCCAGCATCCACATAGTATCCAGTACTCAAAATGCAGAATTCAGAATTGCCGAGTTCCCTTCCTCGGTGACCGCCTCTAACGACATTATGATAGCATGCAAGATAGGAAACTTAATAGCCTCCCCTTTTTTCACGTTCCCAAACATACTATAAGGTAGTACGTCTGTCCAAACGGTATGTACTACACATAAAAACTTTCTCTAACGACAACGGGTTACCATATACTGTGAGGGCAACGACTGTATACGGATGGTCGCTCAGCCTATATCAGTAAATAGACAGAGTCCCTATAAGACAAATTCTAACTCTGCCGATTTTTCTATCTAGTGACTATATATCAGTACTTTTCTAGGTATACACCGTAATATTGGTCGTTGGCAAGTGTTTGTAGAAAATGACGTGGCCGATTACCCTAACCTTTTCCCCGACCTCTTGACTCGGACTTTCCATCACATTTACCATTCACATTTCCCATCTGTCCCCGGCTGCTCTTTTTTTTCTTCTAACATAATATGCGGTTTCATATTATATTATGTGAAATGCTCGATCTGACCAACTCCAACTCCAATGTCAATTTCAATGTCAACCTAACGACTGTACTCAGTCCGGATAAGCTACTCCACTGTGACTATGCTATTGGACTGTGTGTGTGTCTCTAACTTAACCCCCTCCTTCACATATTATGTGTAGAAAATTCATAGTGTACACAGATTATCCATCGATTTCTAAATCGCTTTCCCATTCAAGTCAATGTATATGTGCTCCATACATCTTAAGAATGTGAGTTTGAATCGAAAATCTGAAACCGAAACCGAGGCCAAAACCGAAACGGAATTTCATTCTTAATCTCCACAAAACTGTCGAGTTTTAAATTCTCTTTTGAAAAAAAAACTTGAGAGAAGGAGAGCGCCTTTGCCGTCTTTGAAAAGTTTGTTGAGAGTATCTATCTGTATAGAAGTAAAAGTGGATTTAATTCCAAGCCCAAGTCCGAGTCCAAAACCTGTACATCAATCATGACTCTTACAAAGTTCTTTATTTTTCAGTTTTCCTCAAGTTTTCAAAGAGTTTCCTCTGAATTTGGCCTTGTTTTTTTTCTTCCTCTTTGCTTTCGCTTTTACTCCTACCTACCTACTTTTGTAGCACGTCGTCAAGACACACATACAAGTTTTGTAGGAGTTCCATTCTAAAGATTTCCAGCCACAGACATACAAAGCACCTACCTACCTACGTAGCATGTTGATTCTGATAAGTTGAGTTAAGTTCTCACGCCTTTAATTCGTACAGATAATGGATCCGGGCATGGGTGCCTCACTGCCTGCTCACTATTCCTAAGGCATGGTAGGGGTTGGTATGGTATGGTTGGGTATCGTACATAATTGTAGAGTCGTAGCGGCGCCTAAAAGTAAAACTTTAATTTCCGGCTTGAAAGCTGATTAGCTCCCTTCCCCGAACTCAGCTCTCCCTACTGTATAACCTTCCCTTCCTTCAGTCGCTCGTTCGTATCTCAAAGGAAGCCGAGCTTAATTTCAATTTTAATTTAAATCTGACACATGATTGTCACTGCTTTTTTGCACGTGATATTTGGTAGTTCGCCTTCATCATTCCATTCAGTATTACATATAGTGTAACTCAAGGCATGTGGCTCCGTAGAATCAAGAGATAAAACTTAATTAATAAATTACAAGGACAATTTCTGTAACTATGCCAACTGAATATTGAAGTCGAATAATAAAGCTCATGTAGAAACTTTTATGTCCTTAATTACTATAGTATATTACATGTTTAATTCAGCCTTGAATTTTACAATAAAAAACGCTAATAAAATTGCATTTGAAATATATATCAGTATAGTGAGTCGGTGTCGGTGTCGGTGTCGGTGTCACGTAGCTTCTTAACGAAGTTTCTTTAAAATGATCGTTTATGTGTAGCTGCCATCCCTATTAAAATGATAATGAAGGCAACGAATTTTAACATATGAAACGCCATATATACATCATACACAGAGACAGATTCATATCTGTTCAGGACATTGACGCTGAATTGAACAGAGGATCAGAATACATATAGTCAGCTGAAGATGATTTACAGATGGCCTTTGGTACTCTCGTGCCATCTAAAGAAACAGAGAATCAACATACGACCATAATATTTCCAGTCCCGATTCCAGCCTCGGGTTCTCTTTCACAATCTGACAGCTCGGTTTCCGGGCATTAGAACACCAAGGGAAAACCAAGCTTTAGTCTATAGATATGTACCTACTTCCAAGAAGGTGCCTCATAAACTTGTGGTGTGTAAAACCATGTACTGTCTATATAGCCTCCTGCAACTAATGGTGTATGATTGATGGTGGTATATGGTGTAGCACAAAACGCCTATGTAGTCCCAAGTCTGCAGTATTATTGTGTGTGTGTGATGTGCACGGTTTACAGCTTACTTACGGTTACGGTACACTGCCATGGCATTACCATTACCAGCAACTATGCACTTGTCACTGAATGTTAGATCTTCTGCGTGTGAGGAGGACATTAGTAAAGGTTGAGAGAGTCAGAGTGTATGGAGATACATATACATAATTGTTTTTTCGCACTTTTTCATTTTCATATTTCCTGACATTCGAATTCCTGGTAAACTTTTACTTTTTACCCCGCAAACACACACACACACACATGCAATTCAAAATCCAAAGGAAAGAGAAAATATCCGGGTCCGATCATGATCCCAATCATGATCATGATATTAGGTCATAAATAACTTGTTTACTCTCTGAGTGAGTTTGCATGTGAAACGATAACGAATGTTCCTCGCGTTCAACTGACTCGATCACTATATGTGTATACTATACGAGAGCTATGGAGCATGGAGGAGGTTGGCGTTGGGATTGGAATTGAAATTGGAAAGCCCTTGTAAAGTTGTGCTGTTGTAAGTTTTGGGAGGCAAGTAGCCGGTAAATTGTTAAAGGAGCCGTGTAAACGGGAAACAGAAATGGGGGAAATGTTAAATAATACATATTAGAGCTTTCTATGTCTTATAATATATGTACATATATTATTATTTTTTTATGTGTCCCACTCACTCACTCTGGGAATTCAACGTTTTGTATACAGGCTTTCTAGGAAAGCTGTAGTCCTAATGCCAATCCCAATATGCAATGTGAAGGTTTTATTACTTTATCCAGAGAAGCCAGAAGCCAAAGTTATGATGTATGTTGTTACTCCATTACTAAGCCAGTTCCTTCATATTACATGCCAATAACAATTCATTTCCTAGTGACCTAAAAACTAAAACAAAAGTATGATTTATAAGCTAAATTAGGTTATAATTTTATGAGCTTGCAATTATTATTGATACTTAATTTTCACATAAAAACTTGCCTACAGCTCTACATTTAGGATAATAACACTATAGAGACTACATAGAATAGAATGAGGGAGCGCAAAATCCTATAAAGAAAAAGCCAGAAATGATGCAAGTTAGAAAATTTAGTAGGTACTGATAGTCAAGTTGATGGTTTTATGGCGTGCATGTTTAGGGTAGCTCCATCAAAAACCGATGCACTTGATGAGTCATAATAAAAATTATAATTATAATAAGACATCATCATTATTATGAATTATTATGGAATGTGGGAACTGCCCAAATATTTAATAAAAAATTTTACCCACCTCCTTGTTTTTTTTTGCTAAAAGCTTATGTGTTTGTAATCGTAATTCGGCAATTCGCTCTATATAGGTTATACAATTTAAAATTTTCTAAATCGGCAATATCTCTGAGCTATTGAAAGGTACTTTTTACGTTTAAGATTTAAGATTGCAAATACCATATGCAATAGGCACTAAACTCACTACTACATATATAGACTTTTGTCAAATAGGCGCGCGGCTACCCATCACCACCTAATTAATTATACATTAGTTGTCTTATAGTCTTATTCTTGCGTAGTGTAGTGTATAACCAATTTTCTAAAAAGCTTTCTTAATTGCGGGTGGTACTGCATAGCCCTGTGAGTAATTTAACTTTTGTTTAAAGCACTTGTACTAATGAACGCTCCCTCCCGACTTCGCCTGCTCCAATTTCTACTCTAATCTAATTCAATGGAATTCCTTTATTATTCCAAGGACATCCTCAAGTCTGTCAGTCGTCAGTACATAGTACATAGTACGTAGTTTTAGTTATAACTTATCAGCCTATACAGAAGCTATAGAGAGTGGAATTTATTTCTACACATAGTACCTATATATAGGTACGCTAAATGCACGCAGTGTTTTAGCAATAGCAATAATAACAATTAAAGCTTAAGATGCACAAGCATTCCAACCAATTACTCTCACCACCACTGCAAACTACTCTGTAAGAAATTTAAATGGTTATAAAAGTACAAAAATTACTTAGAGTTACATAATCAAAGTATAGCTATATACTACTGGAAAACAACGTGAGAATCTGTCACCAACTAAAGTTTTCGTAATTAAGACGTAGCTTCAAAACCAAAGTCAACAAACTTGTATAAAGAAAAGTATGTAATTAATTACTTACAAACACTCTACTGCGTGATTTAATAACATATATATGTATTATGTAAAGCATTTATGCCTATGTAAATTTATAGCGAAGAAGCTGCGAGTAAATAAATGCAAATAAATGAAATTCACGTCAAATCTTTAAACCAATGCAATTATGTCAAACTCAAACAAAGTATTTATTTCTACTAAATTGTGTACATAAAACTTTTTATTTTTGAACAAAACAAAACGTGCAGATAGTAATATTATGTCAACGCGGAAATTCAATTATATAAAATAGCAACGAGAGCATATACCTAATAATAATAACAATTTAATAGTACAAACAATCTACAAAAAATAAAATTCAAAGTTGAAAGTATATATAGCTAATAGTAATAATAAAATAATTATATTTGATCACAAAATAACAAATGATTATAAAATATTTTTACCCTCCGTGAAAGGGTGGGGGTGGGAGCAGCTTCGGAATCGGATCGGAGTTAACGTAAACGTAATCATACTCAGTTCTCAGAACTCATAGAGAATATTCCAGACACCGACACGGATCACACCAGCACGGAATTTTCTAATTTGTCTTACAACCCTTATGTGTATGTAGCTTTTAGAAACTATTCACGTCGTAATAACAAACACTTCACTGAGACAAAAAAAATTACAAAAGTAAAAACATTTTTTACAATGTCAGATTCAGACTGAAGAATTCTTATGGACACAAAAAAAAATTGTCGACCACTAAAACCACAAAGAACATGAAATAGGCGTTGCCATGAAACATGATGATACGCTTGAAAGAACCATGGACGTGATTGTAACCGCTTAAATATTGTATAAATCCCTTTGGAAATACTTTAAGTTGAATATATTATACTTAAACTAAAAGACCAAGGCAATTTATATGTAGCAATTCAAAATAGACGAGGAGCGTACACAAATAAAATATGTAATAATTGATATCTGTATTTTCACAGCTGACACTATACTCTCAGTCCCACGTATTTTGGCTCACAATTATTATTGGCCTGTGGATTTCGATTTGAAGTGATCTGTGTCTTTTTTTGTTTTTTTTTACCCTTATGATTTTACTTTCATAAGTAATAACACTACACTATACGCTTTGACTATGCACATAAATCTGACTGAATCGTGGATCTCAGTCTATACGCTGAACAGTTGACAGTAGTTTTACTTGGGATTGGAATCAAAATTCAAATTCAATTCCGATGAATCCGACTTGGTGGGAAGTAATGTAGAGAGAAGACCAAGTATATAGGAGGTATGAATGTACGAGAGATGCACAAGTGTAAATTCTCCGCTGAATTCCTATACACTCCCGTCATCCCATACGTACGTCAAAGTCACAGTTGAATTTCGGAGTATGAAACACTCCTCGAAGAAGTCTGTTGCAAGGGTTGGATATGTAACTAAACTCGAGATGAAAACTATCTCTACAACAATTAATTCATAAGACTCTAGAACAACACCAACTAAATAGTATATTAATTATATATAAAGTACAAGTTTTTAAAATTCTACACAGGTAAAACGGCGAAAAGGGTTGAAGGAGGATGAAGGAACTTGTTGTAAATAGTAGCCGCGAAATGTTCAGAATAGAAATTCTCCCCGAATTGGACTTGCGCACTGAGGGAAGATCGAACTGGGTATAATATAACGTTGGGACCGCACCACAGGATCCACACGAAGTGGAACACACACAAAAACTACCCGAAAAGAGAAGTATAAGCTCCAAAAAGCTCTGTCTCTCTATGGAAGTTGCCTGTCTGCCTGCCTGCCTGCCTTCCTCGGAGTAAAGAAGACGAGGAAGAGAAGAAAAAAAAAGACGGAAGAAAGTTACACGCATTATATTACCTCTCCAGAGATAGGCAAAAGCTCACAGATCCAATTCACAGTATACGTATACCTATAGTACATTGCTTTACTTGTTATAGGTATGTACGTGGGTCTATCTGCACGTAGAAAAAGCAAAGTTGCACCAGCACTGCAATCTCCTGTCTTCCATGTCGCTTTATACAGGACAGATAATTGTACGGTGTAGATATATATTATATAGAATATAGATGTAGCTATATGATTTGACTCCTAATGTACATACATATGTATGTATGTATATGTGAGCCTCTTGTTTTGAATGGAAAAAGTGAAAAGGAGTTATATTTTTCTCGTTTGGCACACTTTGTCGATTCTGGACACATGCTACCTCGTCATGGTTCTTCTCAGATGCTTTCTACTTCTCCTCTCGCTCTATAGAATGTCAAACAATCCCGTCGGTAATCTCCGATTTCCCCCACTTCCTGTGATGCAAGCCTATAAATTCGCAATTTCAAGTGTCGAGCAGGAGGATTTCATCCATTTCGCAAAGCAAATCTTATACGGTTGTAAATCGCTCGCAAAATTACAGTGAAAACTGCAAGACAGGCAGCCAACTTCACAGAATTTTAAAAGCACATTATGAACTCTCCAAGTATATTATACATATACCCAGCTTTAGGACCGAAGACCACCGAACCCTTTTTTTTTGTAATATTGTACAGTGAAATGTAAAGTAAGGCAGGAATACGTATAATCAATGTAGAAAGCTGAAATTTTTGTATGAGCACACTGTAGTCGTGTAGTAGTATGTATAATAGTAGTGCAGTATTAGGTTGTACTAAACTATTAGACCATACTATCCCTCGCCCTCAAGCCCCCAAAGCTGTGTATTGTAAACTATAAGTCGGAGAGCACTCATAACTGCACCTGGACCTATTAAGTATATTTCTATTTCGCTGTTTTAATATTGAACAGATATGTAGTACAATTATTGAATTAGTGGTATATACAGCTTCAAAGTATATACCCCGTAATTGATTCTTCCCTTTAAAAATATCGTGTTGACTTTAGATTACAAAATAGATGCACTTGAAAAAATTCTTGGGTTTTGTCTGGCTGTTAAATATTTAAATCTTCATCTTCTGGGTCGACATGTAAAATGTAGATCATCATTAGGCGCTGTTATTAATTTTTCATGATCCCTGCGGACATACTTGATGAATACAGTAACGGCACGTTTGAAGTTGGGTTTGAGTCAGCCCAATTTTTCTTTCAGCTCGGCAAGATGTTTCAAAAAATCATCAATCTTAAGGGAAAAATTCAACTGAATTATTAGTTATAGTTGCACATCTAGATTTTCATAATAAATACTTACAACTGTGCTAAAGAATGATGCTTTTTGTTTCAAAAGGATTTCCACGATGTGGTCTTATTAGCTAGTCAAATAAAGCAATTGCATTAAAACAAGCATTAATGGAAGAAAAGAAGTGCGATGGGAATTTGAAAATGACTTTTTATAACTTTTAATCATAATATTATAAAAAGAATTAACATATTAGAATGACATGTGACAATCTTTACTTTACCTGATCTCTCAGAGTTATGAGATTCATGTTGTTTTCTACTTGTAATGTATTCGAGCAAAGTCTACTCTTCAAAGCTTGAATACTGTCAACCACGTCCTGACGATATTCACGGAAACACTGGATACAATTACTCCGATCCGAGCTGTCATTAATACAAACAAAAACTTATTTAGTCAAACAATGTGACAATGCCAAACATTCTATTCAAAGCCGACGACCAAATTTTTAATATGTACGTAGACTGTGACTACACGACAACAGTTTAGTTGTTTGAACAGCAGTAATAACAACTTAATTTACTCTGAATCTATGTTCTTTACGCAAAGTTGACTTACTATGAAATTATAATGTTACAATTTCGACTGTCGGTTTCAGTGCCATCGGCATCGGTGCAATACATTGTACTGTATACATAGTTGATACATAGTTTTATTAATATAGTCGCAGCATTTGACAATACAAACTGACTAGTGAGCCCTGTGGTGACACTGGTGACTATGGGAAAGTCACACTTATTAACATTCAACGTTGATACACAACTAAATTAATGTAATTAAGCTAATTGATTGAATTACGCGCCAAATTGACTTAAATATAATAACTTCCTAACTCCAACATCCGAAATAATTCAATTTTATGATTATATCTCAATTTGGCCAGGATACCAGGTTCAAATGGGAAATATTTCGACATTCATTTTTGAAATGGGGTTCGCCTTATTGCTGTGCAGCTTTACTAAGAACTACCCACAACCTACCAACTTACCAACTGCTGACTAATGGCTAAACTGCCAAACACAAATGATGACATTATTTGAATAACGAAATTATGAATGCGCTGTTAACCCCGCTCCCCAGTTGTCGCTAGCGTGAGTATACAACATTACATGACATAATAATATCACAAGTTAGAAAACCAATTATCAAGACTTTGATATTACATTACGAATACTTAAAACCAACACAAATAAGCTATAAATACTAATAATACACAGAACAATTAAGAATGTTTGGATTTAAATACCAACTACGTAATACACTGCTGTCCGGTTACACGGTACAAAGTAAAATTGACAGCAGACCAGTTAGTGTAATCTTCCCACAAATTAGAAAACAGCAGCTCAGAAAGAGTTGAAGAAAAGCACAAACATAAAAATCTCAAACCTCACCAGTGCACCAGTGACTTGATTACAAAATACCACAAATTAGTATACAACTCACACTGCATTGCATGCTTGCACTTCAGAGCTACTACTACGGATTCAGCAGACATACGTGAGAGCCAGACATTTATTAGACTTGATTCATTATGCATAATTCATGCATGCAAAACAAAGAGCCGGAGCGCGCCACAGAAATAGAACCTACATGAATTTTTGAACTAAGGAACGAATGAGATTTATGAAGTGTTAACTTACCATAACGCTGAAGAATGAGTACTTTCAGCTGCACTGGAATCAGCACTGCTATCGCCAATTTTCTTTTTCTTTATTACTTTATTATCCCAAGATGATGATTTCATGGGCAGTTTACGCTTGATTGGTGGGGCCATAATGATTATTATTTATTGCACTATTTTCTTAGTTTTACAGCGTTAAAGAAGGAATTGAGAATTTGGTATTGTGAAATAATAATTTAAAAGTTAATTATTGCTCAGAGTCAAGGCTTTAAAAATACAACTAAAATTCACTGCCTAATTCCCCGTCGACCAAGCATCCAATATTTAGGTTAATGTCAAAATCATATAACAGCTAAAAGCCGCATATGACTGATATATTAACCATTTTTATAGCTGCTGGACGACGACGGTGAACCATGGCTGTGAACTGTGTCGTGAAAATGGCTGGTAACAATGAATGAAGAAAAGAAAAAACAAGAAACTATAGCTTCATGGAAAAGACTTCAGAAATAGAATATGTAATGCGTTCCAGTTCCAGGAAATAAATTCGTATATAAATGGAATAGTACTGCGTTCGAGTTAAGTATAATGTTCAGCGGTCGGTTTTACAAGCCAATATCGTAGAGCCAAATGGCCTCGTTTCTTATTTTCTAGTCATGTTGGATTGGTTAGGGCTTGAAGTTCAAGAAAACTTGTGTAACAATGTCAATGTCATCTAACTAGCAAGCTTATTATTTCAATATCCAAGAATAGGAGCTGGAGGTTGGCACCCATTTATAGGTACTTACTGGTGCTATTATTATAGTTGGCAAGTTATGTGAAAATTAAAGTATGCCCAATTTTTGTATTTGTAAGGTATATTAAGTCAACTTGTCCATATTATTTAAGTAGCCTAATAAATACCAAAAGTACCCTGTAAATTGAATAGCAAATAGAATAAAAAATCAAAACGATGCGATGCAATGACTTTATACGATCCTATTTATTTTATAAGCCTATTGTTCTGGCACAGTGTTTGTACTGACTAATAAAAGTGATAATAATACTAATTCTTGATTCATGGTCAAACCTTAAAAAATATTATGCTATATATGCAAGCCGGTATACCGGTGCCGGTAACCACTCGTAATACACAGTTTTAGAGATATAAATACCCAATTTTCTTCGTGTCAACAACGCATGAACCATATGAACCCGGACAGAAATAAAACATAAAGATTTACATGCGCAAGAAAAATGTAATTATGTTGTAATTACTTTTATTTCGGCAATTCATGCATTTTAATTCATGGAATATAGTCTTTAATTTGTAAATAGTTCATTTTATTTCGTAATAATATATCTATCTATTTGTTATAATAATTTAATTATAGATATTATTAATATTAATAGTATTATTATAATAGTTATATCAAGGTATTTTTATTTAATGCGGCAATTTTTTTATGTTCAAATCAAATTAATATTAATACACTTAATTAAGTCAACTACGAAAATCATAAACGTTTTAAAATTATTATTCAAATAATAAAATCAGCAACCATGAATTACAGATAATGTCTAACTATTATCTATATAAGTATGTTTTTACGTTTAATGTTTATATAGTGTGTAGTACGGGCACGTGTACGCCGAGAAGCACATTTCTTACTATGTATAAGGTATAAATATTTTTTTTCTATACACACAATCATAAGTAGTAGTCATAATTCTACGCAGGACATTAACAACTATCAGTAAAAAAGCATTAAATCCAAAACCATATAGATTATTAAGTGAGTACATAATTCGTTTTCATGAATATTGTAAAATCCAACGGAAGTCGCAGTCTGTATTTAGAAGCCATCATTACTACCATTACCTGTATACATACACATAGGCTACCATAATAGGGTAATAAATACTTACAGGAACCGTAACATTTTCTCATTTTCTCTGAAATACTTTCTCAGTTACTAAAAGTCCATATTAACTTTTTTTTTAAATTAAATTAAAATTAATTCATAATTCGTGATCTACATGCCAAAATCTGAATTAAATACACTACGTGTATACTCAAAAATGATTTGAAAAATAGTTGTAAAAAAATTAAAAAGTGTTTGACAATAAAAAGTGGCATAAGTACTATATGCACAAATAAATGATATTGGCTGATAGTAATTATATTTACAAACGGAAACTGAATAATATTGTGTAATTTCCTGTTTATACTACTATAACTATATTTACGCTATGTATTATATGAAACGATTTATTAAAATGTCCATTTTCAGCATCAATTTTAAGTAAGTAGGTCTACATACAATTTTATAAAGTAATGTTGTACATCCATACTTATATATACAGTAAATAATGTTAATTGAAATATTGTGATTTAAACGGACAAACTTGTCTATCTAGTTTTTATTATTAGTCGAGACAGTCAACACTGACTTACACTGTATGTGCCTGAAGTTTTAATAGTGTGAAGCAGCGTTGTTATAGAAGAATTATATTTAATTATA
This sequence comes from Dicyrtomina minuta, assembly GCA_949802685.1. Lineage (NCBI taxonomy): Eukaryota > Metazoa > Arthropoda > Collembola > Symphypleona > Dicyrtomidae > Dicyrtomina > Dicyrtomina minuta. The sequence goes on along the minus strand of OX461811.1, from coordinate 50,456,323 downwards.
TAGAAATGCACGACTAATTTACAATGACTAAATTACCTACTCAGCCAATAATGTTTTCAAATTCAAATTAAAAATTTCTAGAGCAAATCAAGCAATTCATATTTAACAATGTATATAATGTAGGTTCACGAATTAGATAAAAACCCAGACAAGAATTTCGATGTGGAGTAAAACTTGGAACTTTTATGTAAGGTACAAAATTGAAAATTTGACAGTAGTAAAAACATATGAAATTACAAATTACTGTCAGTGAGTATCAAATACACTAGGTAATCCAACACTACTACTACTAATATAGTAATGTAGTGATCGATGGGTGAGTTTTTTCTTTCTAAGTTTTGTTACATTTTTAGTTTTCCTCACACTCAAAATGGGAAATTCATAGTCAATTTAAAATTTCCTTACTAATTGAAGCGTATTTCATAATAATAATTGTATTTAATTTTCATTTCGAATTCGACTACACACGAGTATAAGACATAAGAATTGTTTACAATATTGAAGGTTACTAAATTGTAAGATGCCTGCATACACAGTGAGGTATTTTATTATTTTTTTTAACAGTTTTTACACACCGAAAGTCTAAGTATAGAGTAATAATATTATAGTAACTAGAAATTCTATTAAAATTGGACGTTACAAAAGTAAAAAACTGTCAAACTTCCGTACAAGTGACTTTTACAATAAAGTCAAAAAATTTTCTTACAACTTTATCGTTATCGACTTTGTTTTTGTTTTGTAGGAAATGTGCTGAAAAACTTTATTTTACTATAAAGCTTGTTGGAGTGTGAGTGTATTTTCTTCTTCTTCTTTTTTTATATATTCTGTATAGACTTCTTTTTGTACAGTTTAATCAGACATTTTCTTGCACAAATACATATTTTTTTTGATTTGCTAAAAGTTTATAATATAACCAGCTTGACTGCATATGTGTGTGCGTACTGTATATATTGACTGAAGAAGCTTGCCATTATTTCCATGTTAAATTGTATTTATAGCAAATTCTACTGTTATTTTTTGTAAGGGAATTGTACGTAAGCTTACAAAAGCTATATCTGAATATACTATGAAAAGATTGCGCCGGATATTATTCTGTTTACACTATTATTGGAGCTTGCTTTTAGTGCGACGTTATGTTATGTGATTGCTAGTTATTATTAGTATATAACGCGGCTACACCTACAATTTGCATAATTAATGTCTTGCTACCTACCTGTATTTTGTTTTTTATTATCTTCATATAATAAATAATTATATGATTATATTTTCTACTCATTTTACCCTCTTTCGTTCTGTTCTATACTATGAACTGATTGAAATTCTATATAGGAATTGTTTGTCTCTCTGTCTGTGGATGTGGTTTTATGGTTTATTAGTTATTACATGGCTACAGTCAGTGCCTTACATGGTAAGGTACGGTTCAGTAAAGTAGTAGTGTCTCTTGTGGGATACTTTACATTTTGCATTAATCATTAATGGTTAGTTATAGTTATAATAAATTCCTGAATGAGTACAATTTATCCATAATTCCGGCCAAAAGGCCAAAGAAGTAATAATTAATTATATATTGATATTTTTTTTTAGTCATCGAGGAAATTATAACAAGTCTAATGTTGGTGTGATTTCCAAAGTCACATTTTCAGATTTTTACAGTTCAATTTAAGCGATGATGATACCCCATTGTGTAAGTAAATTGTTGTACGCCCTTTTGATTTATTATATTGATAATTTTATTATTGTTATTATTTAATATGTAATCTTATACAGTTGACTGTGCTGATCTATCAGTATGTGTGCATTTTAATCTTCATCTGCATCTGAATTTTCACTCCCAGGTTCCTTATTTCCATATCAAATACCTGTCCGATCATTGACCTCACTATGTAAGTAAATAGTACCTATAGGTACCTACCTACATATATTATTTATATAACTCGTGTGTCTTATCTATATATTTATGTATTTTTATACGTACAAAGTTTTTTCAAGCCTCAGTCACAATCTCACAGCATTCCAGGAAAAGTGAAATTCAAGTTTCCTTGTTTTCGAATAAATTCGATACGATTTCGATTTTAACGTGTAAAATCATCAATCACCATTCCATGTACAAGTACGCCTTCATATTTTGAGCAAAAGTAATCGCTATAAATTATTATGTAGTGTAATCAGTACTCTCTAATACTACTACCTAAATCCCTAATTCCGAACGATGTGAAAATGCTAATTACCTGGCCTGGTACATAATTATATAAATTATGTATATAATATTGAGTACATGTAATGAATTCTATACCATGGTCTAAAGTCTATGATAACTAAGAAGTCAATATCGAATATCGAAACTTTTTAATTTTTAGACCCACATTTCTACATTTTCTACCTTAAAAGCTACTCGTAAGTACCTAACTCATCTCTATAGGAAATCTATTTTCCAGACTGTGCTAAATTCTTCATATTTCTTTTTGAATCGTAGTACATAAAGTTAACATGTATTCACATTATTATACATGCTCTACAACTCTTTTGTTACATCTCGAATGCCGTAATAATTTAGTAGGCTACTTAGTAATAGTAATCATAATTTACATAATATATGGCTACCGTTAGTAAACCTATACTAGTAATTACTATATAGTTACAGTCATAGAAGCATGCCGAAAATCTCGAAAGTTGTGATCCCATGAATTAAATTAACACTCCGATTTCCGAAATACAATTCCGACTCCCGACGTTCTTTCGATCCGAATAATTTGCACTTATGCCATTGTCTTTAGTCAAGGTTTATGTTTTATAAATACACTTTAAAACAGCTGACGATGTAATGAGTCAAATGACGATTACGAGTACGGAAGGAAGGATAATATACTTTAGCGGTATAAATTGAACATACATTTTTTTGTGAGGGTCTTCCAAATCCTTTCATGCTAATCCAAAAAAGAACCACTTCATCAAGCACATCGTAAGAAATCACAACCATGCTCATAAAATAAAATTTATATAATAATAAAAAATAAAAACAATTCAGATGAAAAGTCATGCATGCAGATTTTACTAAACTGGTTGTTGTTATTATTTTAACAAAATGAGTTACACATCGTAAAGTACACAAATACAAACAAAAAATTCAAAATATCAAAATTCTACATACAAAAATTACATCCGTGTATCATACGTAATACGCACACTAATAATAAATATAAAATGTTTACTTTTGTACAAGTAATTCAGACAAAAAACAGAAATCATAACATAGACAGCTTGTTCAGATTTTAGATATTAAATGTTAATCACTAAAAATCTAAGGGGAAACATAAATTATTTGTGATTACACATATTATGTATTATATATATGTGATTTCTAAACTACCAATTGCAACTTCAACAGCTTAAATCAAACTCATTCATAATATTATGTACCTTCATGATTTGAAGTAAGGGCACGTATAAGACAATTACAATTGTTTGAAGAAAGAGAAGGGGGGTTAACAAAAAAAAAAGTGAACAACAAAAGAATAAAAAAACAGCTGTTCAGAAAATAGGGTTTGATAGAATACACTGCAAGAAAAAAAAATTAATTTTGGCATATTATGGTTTATACCCATTTAGAGTTTTGTTTCTAGTCTCCAAAGTAAATAAAAAATTTAATTATAAAGAGCCAGTTTTCTGGTAAGGACTGAAACTAGGTTTGATGATTTGCACTTATCTGTAGTATGTAGTTCATCGCACTATAATCGTCATATTATACGGACTAACAATGAATATATTGTAAAAATTTATGCGCTTTAAATCCCGACAGCTTTTACATACAATCTTTACCACTCTACATAATATGTCGAAATATCGATAATTCAGTAGTTCAAGTTAATATTTTTACAGCTTACATATATAGATGTTAACATTAAATTAAAGTATTAGTACGCGCAGTAATTACCCTTAATATGTACGAATGACAGTACTCTAACTAGATTTTCCTTCACTAATTTCATAATGTAAAAAACACCCACAAAATACTGAAAATGGAAGAACAAATAAACAACGAACAAGTTATTTTTGATATATTCACTAAATGTTACGCTAAAGAGTAAAGATGTAACACATATAATATTCATACGTACAGATTTAAACGCGTGTTACTTTTGCATGGACATGGAAGCCATACACAACGTTTAACATTCATTATTCCGCCGGCAAGCAAATATTCTTGATTTGTTCTTGATTCAACCGATGTGCTGGATCAGATCCTTCCTTAAAGCTAAACATATTTTGATACTTTAATAATATTTATACCTACCGTATTATTTTATTTGCAAAAAAAGCCATGAAAACAACGTCCAAAAGTAAAGCTTCAGTTGAAAATAAAATATTTACGGACATTAATATCTCACCCAAACATTATGAGACACTTGAAACCTTATCATTATTCTCTCAACAATGATCCAGACATGTCAATCAACACAAGAATATCAATTATTAGGATTAAATCTAAGTCATCAAACATCTCAAGTTTAAAAAGCTCACTAAACAATAATATTAAGAGAAATGGATACAGACTCATTTGTTGCAACTGGAAATGCATTGTTTATAATATAATAATAATAATTTTTTTAATTTGTTGTAAGTAACAGCTTAGTAATTCCACTTCTACGTGTATGACGTATAGAATGTTGTATTGTATTATTCTACAGCTTTGGTGACAGCATTGCAAGTAAGGAACTTTCGAAGATTGTGTAAAACAACAAATCTTGAACCATTTTTCAATGATAAATAATTATGGCTTAAATAGTTAACTAGTGGCTAAAATAAATTGTAGAAATACGTACATTTGTTTTCTACATAATGTTATTATATTACTGTAAGATTATTATTATTAGTGTCGAAGGTCTAGGTCTAACATCAGTAACCTAGATACCATTTCCACGTCGGGTTTGTTCGTACGTTAATATATAAGTAAACGTATAAAAACATTTAAATTAATTTATCCGTCTTAATGGGCAGCATTTACTTTATACAAAATTTAGCAATCATAAATCATTACTTATGCAGATGCTCCATTAAGTGACTATTTTTTTTACCGTCAACGTTTAGGAGAAAGTTTATTTTCATTACACTGTTTTTTTTGCTACTCATTGTCAGTGAGGTGGCCAGTTTGCGTGATTGGCTTCTGTAATGTGGATAGTTTGGCTGTGAAGACTTCCGGTATATTTAATTTTGTTTTCATTCTTATTTTTGATAACATGCTTATGGGTGTGAGTTCATCTTCGATTCAGTTCAATTTTTATGGCTGTGAAAAATATACAGACGTAATTAATACAATCAGGTTTGCTGAATTCCGTAAAAAAACTCAATCAGACAATAATAATCATACTCAATTCAAACATTCACTTACCATCAATAATTTCTGCTTTAATCTTGTAAAGCTCTTTACGAACTTCTTTCAGAATGTCTTGTTTCAGTGCGTCCAATTCAGTGTCGTAACTTGCGCCATTACCGTTCACTACAATACCAGACGATGCGTCTGAGCCAGTGCGTTTCCTCTGATTCAATTTAGGTGACGAAGGAGTATCTTTCTTCAACGGAGGCTTCGAGGATTCATCTTCGTCCTGAAAAATCAATAGTAATCAAAATACAATTAGTACATTTAAGCAATAGCCAATTTAATTTAATGCAAACTGTTTGTACCTAACATTAAGATACTGTCAACTTTGCACACGAGCAAACAACTTCGCAATTCGCAAGTTCATGGATTATTTTATCGTATCGAAAGCAATACTGATCGTTACGAAGAGATCAAAGAAAATTAGATATCATATTACTTGGCTATTATGCGAGTTAGAGTTATTCTGGAGAGCGGGCACATTCGGAGCAGAGTTCTCTTTCACCATAGCGCGTCTTCTTGCTAGCGTTTTTTGCATTTCATCCATGAGTGATGATCCACCTCCCGCTGTAGCTTCAGCCACAGTCCCATTTGTGCTCGTTCGATTTCCTCGAAGTGTTCCATAGATACTTCCGCTGCTCGTACTCCCACTACTGCTACTACTCGACGTGCTCGTTGTGCTTATTGCGTCGGGCTGCTGAACTCGACTGGCTTTTCTTAGGTGGGCGTTTGCAAGTGCAGCAGCGAGTGAACCTGAGTCTCCATCACCACCTCGAGACAATGGACCATTTGGCATAGGCGGTGGAGGAGGTGGTGGGCCTCCACCGCCACCGCCACTGCTAGTACCATTCATAACCGGAAGTACAGCAGTTTGAGGAGGAGGTGGTGGTGGGGGCTGAGGTGCTGAGTTAGTTCGATGATGACCAGGAGGAGCTCCACTGGGTACCACGACCGGAGTATTTGGACTACTCAGTGATGGCATCACGACTTAATTAAAACAGATCCCAAAATTACTTTTAAATTATTCCTTAACCAAACTTAACGTGTCAGTGATTTCAATTTTAACAATGATGTATCTACAGGATAAAGTCCATTTTAATTTCCTCTTTGTACATACCTTGCTGTTGCGGTTGAGACATGCGACGCTCCTGTATCATGGCTATATCTTCCCTAGTCATGGTTCGATAGCCCATATCTTCTTCATTGTGATGATGAGTGTGCGGCTGGGGAGGGAGTTGTTGAGTTGGTGGTTGCTGTTGATTTATAGGTTGCTGTGGTGGTATCCCTTGCATTGCGGCTGGATTTATATTTATAGGAAGTCTCAACGGTCCAACAGTCGCACTATTAAGTGCCTCAACAGCATGCATCATGGCAAAAGCAAAAGCTTCTGCGTCATCTTTGCTACTAAAATTGAGTCCATACACTTGTCGATTATCTCGCCATTGATGAAAAGTTGGCGTAGCCTGATTATACTTGAGACCCTTCAAAATGGAACAATTTATTACGACTTCTTGATCATGTAATTTTCGGCCGACGACACGAAAACTATTGTTTACAACGTGATGATAAATATGAACTTTCGATAGTCCGGAGGAACTCCCGCTTGGTATCCACTTCTTGTTCGATTCATCATATATCATCACAGATGCACGGGCAGACGCAATGCTCTGCTCACTGAAAGGAAACATTTTTTAAAAAATGAGGGTTTAGTATAAATAAACGAACACGACAAAATGTAAACATGTATAAAGCTGCACCGACACACGCCAGTTTGTTCTACTTGTCTAAAGTCATTTCAAGTCGGCACAACAAACACAACGTAAACAATTTTTTTCAACGTAACTGTAGACTGCCGTAGTAGGAAAAATTGCATTCGGAACGAAATTTGTGATTCACATCATTCGTTCTATAGAAGAAAAAAAATCTGTACTTTTACTTCTTCTAAACACAGAATTTATATTCGAAAAAAAAATGAAACACCGGCTGCCATCCAAGACAAAAAAGCTGTGCAGCACGCTGCAGATTAGTAGCGATTACACATCCAAGAAACTAAATCGATGATTCAGGACACATAATCTACAAAAAATTTAACTCATGTGCACAATATTAAGTGTGTCTTCCGTTCTATGAACCGCATTACTCATCACTTAAGCTACTGCTACCCCTAACGTTGCATATATATTTTTTATATTAATTTTTATTTTCACTACTCAGGGCTAAAATATCACTAAAACCAACAAAATAACTGTAGTTCATAGCTAACATTATTTCATGTTACATTTCAAATTATTTTGCATACTGTAGTAAAATTACAATATTTTAAACATCCCAACCACTGTTTTCGGTGTAGCATTCTCAGTGAAGTTTCTTGATCTTCAAGTTTTTTGATTTCTCTTCAGTGAAGTTAAATTATTACCATCATATTATAATAATGCTAACTTTTAAAAAAGGTCCTACCTATAGTCATTTACGCCACGATCCATTCCCCACACAGCACGATGAATCGTAAGTAGTACAAAACAAAATGTATTTTTTACAACATTACAATTACGACCACAATGGAACACACACTGGCATATAGAGCAGTAAAGTCTCAAATAATTAATTGTCTAACTGCATTCGCTTTAATTCTGTGTCTAACCTTTGCATGTATAATTAGAATACATGAGAGTGTGCATAATATAGCAGCAACAATTATTGTTTAAATTTTATCTCTCGATTCTTTTGACTGTATGGCTGCAAAAAGTGCAACTGCTCAGCGTCATATCAACCACATACCATAAAAACCGTTATTATTTACTGTGGTTGGAAAAATCAAACCATGATGATAAGTACGTATCATTATATTTTTAACACAGGTGTATTTACTTTCCATGTTCCTGTCTAGTACCCATAGAGATACATAGGGAACAACACTATTAACAACTTACTTTTCTCACAGGCATAAACTCTAATTTTATCTGCAATTCTGAACATAATAATTATACATTTATGGGGATAGACATGTTACCTCATTATATAACGTCTTGTCCTAGTATTTTATTTTAACTGCCACCTCAACATGGTAAAACACTAACGACATAGATAACCATCAAACAACAAATAACATACAGACTGCGCACTGGAGGTTCAAAGACAAAGAAGATTTCCGAACATTCTTCTGAAGTGGCATTTTAAACAATATGGTATGCGGTACGTATAGTAGTAGTACTATACCAGTGTTATTTCAGATGCTAATACGCAATAGCTATTATCACTGTCAGTATTTTTATTTGATGATTTTTTCAAAGATCCTCAATTAAATATTGACATACTCACCACACGGGAACGCGCAAGATAAAGAGAACAAAAAACTAATAACACTAAGGTAGAAAACGAATACACATAATATAATAATATGTAGTCGATAGTTGCGGTGGAAGTGACGAGCGAGTGCAGATCGATATCGATATCGACAGATACATAACATCAAATATCATAAAATACTCGTACATCGTACTCGTGCTTTATGATGAACATTATTTACGATTATGACACTCCACACAGTCAATAAGTGCAGCACTTCGTGACTTCTAACTTCTAACCCTGGAGTGTCAAATTATATTTTCATAGATAAGTGAAGCCATTGCATCTCCCATCGCTCATTCCATACATACCACAAGTACAATTATTACAATCGCTTGCTTGTAGTGTCAATTACGGTTCATTACACAGTCAATCAACTGCATCAACTGCAGACCTACACAGTTCATGTTATACAGTGCTTACAAGCGAAGCCCTATCTTGATTACTGATTAACAACATAAAATAGTGAGACAGAGGATCATGACAATTATTCACACACCACTAACTTCATACACATATTATTATATCATATCTTTCACATAATAATAATTATGATAATTTATTATCCTTCATTAACGATTAGACGATTACTGGATTAATCTGACATGTCACATTTGCAGCATATATGACTTATAGCTTTAAAAAGTTATAGGTTGTGCTCAAATTCACATGGAAATACATAAATAAGGGGCAATAAAATCATAGCTTCCTCACACACGGATAAAGAAGGAAGATTTTATGACTAGCTACATGAAATTATCATACGATCACACAGAGTTTGCTGACCATACAGCTGAATGTCATTACTGTTTCCTTTCTTGTATTTATATTGAGTGTAGTTATTTCATAATTGGAATAATTTTGCTTTAACCAAATTAGAAGGCATCTACCATTCAAAACCCTCGAATATTAACACTAATTACTAATTTAAGTAATTTATGCGTTCCTATTCCGTTTGCTTAGATATAATAATATACTTGAAAAATACGTAGGTGCATAACACAATATATATATCCAATCCATCACTCAATTATCTGTGTACCATTTTTAAAATTAGTAATATCTGCCTGTCCAAGCTGGGTTCGAAGAGATGCTAAACGCTATAGTTGATTGATATACTTAACTACGATATATATACATTTTTCTACATTTTGTACTCTAATATTTAACGAAGAAAATACCCCAAATGCATACAAATCTCCCTTTCAAATTTACTAACCTAAAAAGAAATATTTCAGGTGTAACTCCGTTTCGGTATAACAAGACATTTTATCTTTTTTTTTCTTCTCATATTTTCCCTAATGGAACGTCAAACTATTTGAGAAAATCAAACAGTATACATAAATCAAAATAATCAGACAAGAGGAACAGGCAGCTGGTTAGCTGGTGCGCTATTTGTATATGTATCGATTATATACCTAGTCATGCGTCTATCACGATCAAAAGCGATAAAAGAGTAAGAAAAGCTCGACTCTACTACTCAGGACTTACAAGTCAGACAAGGTCTAATACATCCACACAGATATACTTTACGAACAAATTCCCTTTAAAACAAAATTCAGCATCTAAAAACGAAGACGAAACCACAGGATACCAGTACCAAGCGCAGTGTGTTCCTTCCGAAAACTGTAAAAACTCAACCAACACTAATTGTAAGTCATATTTTTGAATAGAACAACAGGAAGAAATGAACAGTGCGAAAAATTATGTGAATTCTCCGTGAAGCACCCACAAAACCACAACTCACAATATCAATGCCTATGTATATCCACCGCACCACCGTCTTCACAACCTCAACATCCCAACAGTTTCTATATATATAATTACCTACCTACCTACATTACTTTAATACCTTACACATATTATACAGTATGTAAATACGTAGGAGGCCAGGGCAGTAGGAATTCTGCAACATCCCTCATTGACGGAAACCTGCCTAGGTAGTTGTCTTATTTGAATTCAAATAAAATTCAAACCCAACCATTCCCACTCGACCAGAAATATCCGTACTCTGCAACGTTACAAAGATATATAGAGCCCTTAAAGGTTTCTTCTGTGAAACCATTCACTGTGAAGAACTAACTTGAATAATACAGCACTAGCAGTAGGTACGTCATGAAAAGTCACGAATGGATCTATGCCAGGCCAGGATGATATGGAACATAATAGAATTTCAAACCTTGCATGCTCAATGTATCATCGAATCATCCTCAAGTTTGCACGCTTGCACATTTCTAATCAGGCAATTTTTTTTTATTTTTCTCTCTTTTTTTCGTACCTTCTCCTCTGTCATATATGTACCCTTTCACTTTTCAATGTAGTGACTGCAGATTGTACAATTTTTGTAGGTAGTTATTTGTTCAGTACTTCAGTAGTCACTGTAAAAAGCAAAGCTAGAAACTACATAATAGAACATAATATGACTATATACTGTAGTATAGAACCAGAACCTCAATTCAATATACTCCGGATATAAAAGGTTAATAGTAATACTGCCTGCCGATGTCGACTTTTTGAAGAATCTGCTATGCGTATAAGTCTCACCAGTCAGTCAGAGTGCCGATGTCGAACTCGATGCCGACGATATGGGATGTATGCAATAACACTATGTTGTACATACTAACATAAAAACCAAGTGTGACTTCCTTCCTCTCTCGAATCTTTTTTTTTGTGTGTGTGTTACTTCTACTTCCCATGATTCCAAACCAATTTTCGAATCCAAGGCGAAAGTGTATCTCTCTCTGTATACATTGACTATCAAAGTCTACGACGGCTACGACTACGGCACTTTATAAAGCTAAACAGGGATCCGGGGCTACAAAAACATACCTTGTTCATTTTCCTCCGGACTGCGTGTCACGAAGAGGTTTACAACTTACAAGCATTTTCATCAGCGTTTAGAGACTCAATTCTCAACGCTCCACCCGTCCCTACAGTGTCGATGTCGATAGCTACAGCTCTTGCTGCCCTAAGCAAAAAAAGATACCCTATCCTCTCACATTTTTTTTTGAAAATCAATGACCAAGTAAAACTTCAAGTTAAACTAGGATGAAGATCACAGGTTTTAATTTATCTTTAGTCAATGCTTTCGTTCCTGATAAAATTTTAAATATGCTAAAATTACAAACCAAGTATAAAATCCGTAAGCTTAGATTCTATTATATGATCATCATAATAACAAAATCCTTGTTTCTACCACTCTGTTCCAGCCTTTCAGTTTTTGTGTCTCAAAATTTCCGGAGCACATAATCAATATAGGAATAGCTCTCTCGTACTCTCGTCAGTTAAAAGTTCCGTCACATTTAAAAAACTATTGACTCTACCATACACCTTCTGCCTTCTGCAACGCAATAAAGAGTAGGACGGCATGGCATGAAAATGTGGGGACAACTGGAATAATTTAAAAGGCATGGGAAGAGAACATAAGCATACCAAAAAAAAATTTCAAAAGTTTAATCAATATATATATATACGCTGTTGTGAATAGAAATTTATATGAGAGAGTAAAGACCAAAGGAAAAGAGCTGTGTGCTGAGCAAACTAAAACAAAAAATCTGTCCCACACGTACAGCTTCTGAAGTACTTACAACTACGTACATTATGTAACTCTACAACGAGGACTGACGAGGGAGTGTAACGCCCAAGAATAAATATGTCTCGTGTAAACTAAATTCATTATGTATAACAAACAACACGCAATTTATTACGTAGGGAAAAGATCCCCCTCAATGAACTTCAAGCTTCGTAGACGTGTAGAAATGTAGTAGACAATATGATGAAGTCGGAGTAGAAACACTGGGAACATGGAAGAATAAGTATCAACGTACCAACCAGTATACATATCTGAGTCACTATTCGGCATTCGGAAATTAAAGTTACAAACACCCTGTGCTACCAGTCTACCAGTATAGTACCACTTTAACATTCGACTTCTACTATGTATCCCTCCCCCACCCATACCATTCTGTCCATACTATAATCTTTTTACCCTTCCGCGACCACCTACACATAAATACAGACACACTACACACACGCACCGTCACCTTCAAGTCTTTAATCTTTCATGGAATAAGTTAATAGCTATAATTAAGTTATGAACTTTCCAAGTCCCCAGTTCCAAGCCCAGCTTCAGCAAAATTCCTTTGTTTTTTTCTCATTAATATGTTCAACATAATCGTAATCATAAATTCAAATTTCTTATTTTGAGACGAAATTAAAATTCGATCGAATGATGATGAGTGCTCAAAAGTTCAGGCTGAATCATCTGAATTAAAGACATATTTTTTAGCTTACCACAGATGACAGACCCGAGTTACAAAAATACTTTCCTACAATGTACCATTTGATGACGATGAGATGTAGTAGTGTAGTACAGCATGACATTATCAAAGCAATAATCATTATAAAAAATGAATATTATTTAGTTAACTTCCTACGCAGACCAATTCAAATAATGTCGACAGCAACCGTCAGCGACGTCGCCGAAAATGTGAAGTGAAAACATCTTAAAAGATTAAAGTAAGGTCCCTCCATAGTCCGTCGTATAGTATAGTATACGCACTCAAGTTATTTTCAAGTATTTTATATTTGAACAGCTTTATTACTTACTTGGCGGAATCATGCAATATTTCCTCAACATGTAAATCATCATTATTTTTTTTTGTAATTTACGCAGCGCAATCAGGAGTAAAGACATCCACAAGAAACTTTCATGAGCTTGACACTTTTTACAAATGCACAGAAAACCCACAATTACATAGCCCTTATTTCTTTCTAAATTAGGTTAGTTTAGCACTACAACGTGTAATCAATTCGGTTAGGTTTGACGTTTGGACTACCCCTACATGTAGTTGTTTTTAAAATTGTATCTTTTATTCCGTGCTTACATTTATACCAGTACAAGGCAAATAATCCTAGTTACAAGTGAAACGTAAGCAGTTGGCAATTGAAATCCCATGCAGATAGCACACTTTGCACTTTAAACACGACTAACAAAATATGTACCGTATTACTTCTAATAGAACCCGGGTCTCCAATAGACCCCGGGTCTCTATTACACCCCGGGTCTAGCTAAGTATTTTGATGTACACCCCGGGTCTCTAATACACCCCGGGTCTCCAATATACCACGGGTATTTAATGCACTGCGAGCCTGGTGCAACTCATATTTCAGCTTATATTTCAATACACTATCATATGGTGTAACGCTAAGCAATATTATAACTATGTTTTGGGCAATTGAAACGATTTTAGTGCCATTTACTGTCCCTTAATTTTTAAAATTACCCTTTGAGAGCACTGATTTTGGGTATAACCCGGGTCTCTTATACAACCCGGGTCTCTAATACAACCCGGGTCGCGAGTCAAAGTTTGAAATATAACCCCGGGGTTCTATTAGAAGTAATACGGTAATTATAATTAATACGTAGTTCTCAGGGCTTCAATTACTAGAACATTAAATTTTCGAACCAGTGCGCAGTGCCAGGCTATCTTGATTTGATAGATATCATTTCGGAAGTTGCTCATAATACATACTATTACTGTCACGAGAAATATACAAGTACGGAGCAAACCAACGCAACGGTGTGAGTGAAACTCTCTAGCATCGTCATGATGATTTATAATCGTTATTTACTTGCTGTAGGTAAGGAAATCAAAACTAACAAACGACTAAATGCCACTTCCCCTAAGTTAGTGTTAGGTTTGGTAACTTACTTGGAAAAATTAATAAACAAGACAGAAAAAAACTTATTATACAATTTCGTTTCTTTCGGTTTGGGCTTTGGCCTCTGCTTCCACTTAAATGCCCACTTAAAGGTGCCTAGAACTCGTAGAACCAATAATTATTCCTCCGCTACGTGTTTACTTTCTCGACGGTGTTAGTAATAAACTCACAACACTCACAAGGTGCGACACACAACTTCACGATGTTCAATGCCAGATCACGTTTCATTCCTATATAGGTTCAACACCACTATACCACTATATATATTTAATATTATATGCAAAAAGCACCTACCAACCTCCCTAATTGACATAGGTATACAAATAGTGCTACGTATATACTTATTAGTCATAATGCTTACACTTAGGTACATTGGAAACTTGAATTTAAATACTAGTAACACGTAACGTAACCATAGCACTAGGAAGGAGTCGTGACCACGACGATGACGACTTACGGCTGTCATTTTCAACCTGACCACCTCACTATGCCACAGAACATTAAACATAAATCCTTTCAGGATCCCGTACTACACACTGTCTGTGAGTGAGATGGGGCTGAGTATACATTCCCTCTCCTACCTCGTTTGCTCTGCTTGAATAACTTGGCCTTTTTAAAATAATAAATATTCAGCAGATGTATGAACACGAACATGCTTTTATTTTCGAAATTTAAAACCTTCCACCTACCAAAAGACCAAAGACCAAACCAAAAGGACGCTATAGATCGTAAAAACAAAGTCTGTACGAGGAACGAGGAACGCGGAGCCTTCTTGAAACCATCAGTTTTGTTAGTTATCCTTATCAGAATCAAAAACAAAGTTTAGTCTCAATCTAGCTCAACCCAAAATTATTGAACATGATCCTTTTAGAGTCAGTTTACAGAAGCATAGCAGGTATTGTAAGTAAGCATGATCCTTGGGCTGGTAGTCGTAGTCAACACAACATTTACTGTGCAAATTATGAAAATTTACATAGTGCACCAAACGTCTACAAAAAATAATAATGCTGAACCACACAATGCAATGATCTATACAAAACTATTTGCAAAATTATTGCATTTACTGGAAACAAAACATTCATCTTGCTCCTTTAAGAATGGTATAATATACTCCATCGAATTATTTGATATGATGAGTTAATCAATAATGTATCAGTAATTTGTAATAATTATTATGTGCAAAACTGATAAATATCTCACAATTATTGATTAGGAAATCAATAAATGGAAAACGGAGTTCTTAGACAACATCCATTTCCTGACA
Organism: Dicyrtomina minuta; assembly: GCA_949802685.1. NCBI lineage: Eukaryota > Metazoa > Arthropoda > Collembola > Symphypleona > Dicyrtomidae > Dicyrtomina > Dicyrtomina minuta. Next base: position 50,440,616 of record OX461811.1, on the reverse strand, counting down.
CTATAGCCACAGCTACTACAAAAAGAAAACAAGTACGTCAAGATCCCAAAATAGTAATCGTAACCCACTTTCACAAATTACCGGGGCCTCCTTATGTGCAAACTATATTGTGTACTAATCGTATTTAATGTGAATTATAGTGCATAATTATGCACGAACAATACCGCCTCCTTACATTTACAACTACCTACTTTCTGTTGTTAGCTTATTGGAGTTAATAGCTGAACACGGAACAGATACTAGATCTAAAATCTTAATTGTCCGTCAATATAATGATAGGCAAGAGTTTTACATATACATACAGGCAAGTATAATACGAACTTGAATGAATAAGAATAACAGTAAATGAGGCATACAGTTGAAAATTATGACTGACTCAATTATAAGTTTCCTACAATTTGTGCAGAATGTTTGTGAGTAATTTTATTTATTGCTCTTGTTGTGCTAATACTACACTCCTAATGCAGGCATATGTGAATGTAATACCAACATAACATAGGCAACTTGAACACAATTTCGGATCAGTCTTGCTATTAACATTATGTATCGCACGCACACCCAAATAAAGCATAATCAGGCACAATGTAGATGGGTATCAACAAACTAATAGATGAGTAGCTGCTGCCGTTTTTATTAAGAATAATAAATTCATATATTTAGTCGTAGTCTCGTAAGTATTCCGAAAATATAAATATTGATTCTTGTTTGATATTCTACCAACTATCAAGAATGTCATAGAAATGAAAACATGTTCTATCAAAAGTAATAGTATATATTTTCATATGTTAACAACGTGAGCAAACAAATTATTTGTATTATAGTACATAATATTCAATTCTCCAATCGCATTTACTCATTCAGGAAGCAGAATATAAAATAGGCTGGATAAAAATCTACAGACACAAAACTGCGTCTTTAGCTTTGTGCCCTTTCCATGTACCTACAGGCAACAGGGCAGGGGCTGGAGCCGAAGAGAAAAGAGGAAAAATACTAAATCGATAAAATTAAGTGAGTCGGGTCCAACCTGCTCCACTTTTTAAAATTTTATTTCACATAAATAGCTTTAAAAAAATGAATAAAACCGCAAAAATATCGAACTTCTCTTCCTTTTAAACTCCGAGAATTTTCCTTGTTTTTATTTCTTATTTTGTTTTGTATTTTTAGTACATCTCCAATCAAGTTCGAGAAATTCGTAGGGATGCATTGCGGCGTGCCGATGTAAAATGTTCCTATATAACTTTTTTAATCAAAATTTTGGTAGTAAAAACCATTTAAAAAGAAATTCTAAAAAAATCCTTGCTAGGAATGAATGTTCAAAGGTTAAGATGTAGCAATATTTCGTAGATCATGACATGCTCAACTGTGTTATAATAATAATTCAAAATTTCAACTTTACGTCATACCACATGATGGTTTAAGCCTTAAATTATGTTCCGAGATGAAAGTGTATGTTCTGTACAATCACATTATGTGTTCATTTTAAATACAATAGTTTGCATAGTTTTTAATACAGCACACAACGCTGAACACGAGCACAGCTTATACATAGACAAAACTTGATAGTTCATATAGAAATAAGGTGACGTGTATCGATCATTGTCATGACCATCCGGTTTAGTCATATTGCATGACGTACCCCTTGACCACTCGAATCTGATTAGAAGAGGATTATTGGATTGGAAATACTTTACTAATCCTATTCCTACTAAACAAATTATTTAAATAATTATGTATATGAGTTAACATTTGGCTACATGGGCTGTAAATTAGTCTGTAACTCTAAACCACAGCGACACTGGATCTCCTGTCTGGGGTCTAGGATAAATTGCTGAGTAAATAAGAAAAAGAAAGAAGAATACTGTAGTTAAAAGTCGAACTCGTATAAATATCTACGTATAAAGACTCGTAGCCAGAATGAATGTTACATCGAAGGATATTAGAATTCAAGTCGTATATAGGTAAATTATATTAAAGCTGAGTTTTATTAGGTATACGGTGCCTACCCTACATTCCTTCCTGCCTACTGTCTGCAATAAAAATGAACAATGGTTTATGGTATGTTATGGTTCATACTCAAACAGACTGGAGACTAGGTTTTCTTGTATTAAGTACCTAGGTATTACCGTTTACGACCATATTACGATTATTCCATTAAAATTAATTTCGATCCTAAGTTAGTTGTAATTATTACACTCGGATATTGTATTAAAAAAATAGTGCCTGACAGAGATGCTTTGGGGAAATAACAGCCAAACTCTCATTAAGGAACTGACTATGCAGTTCAGAGAACGCCATTATCAGCGGTATCTACTCTACTACTGTGAAGTACACCGAAGCTGACTCCTGCGAAGACCGCAAAATACCAGCCACATCCTCTACCTTGAAAAATAGTTCTAGTTTAAGGACTAATTGGTCTAGCTTTTAGTTTTTAATTTTTATTTATTTCCTATTTCTCTCTTCTTTTTTGTTTACCTTTTCATAGCTCTGGACCTGATGTTCTGTCTCCAACATTATTATTACGCACGCAAAAGATATTGATCACGACTTTACGCATTATTTCGAGATAAGATTTGCAAATTCAAATTTTTATTTCCATACAGCATTAATAAGAGTCTGGATAATAATTTTTAGTCCAATTTAGACAACTTCTTTTAGCACACTGTACATTTTATTAATTTCTCGCTTGATTATCTATAGTTAACTAATACATGCCAGTAGATAATTTTCACAAGGTAAGTTTTTTAAACTCAGAAAGTACCGGGCTGAGGATCACGGTCAGTGATGTGCGACCAATGATACGACCTATGCGAAGAACCTACTTTTGACAAGTTTATTTAAATCTTATGTTATGTAAAATTAAAACAACTTGGGTCTAAATTACTCTAAATTGTGTAAACATGAATAATGTTAAAATGTATCCAGGTATAAAAACAATAATGGGGAATGAGGACACATTTTGGTAAAATATTCATGCCCTGAATATAGTGCTCCAAAATGTGTTGCGTACTTAAAAGGTCACTTTTAACGTAAAACAATTTAGACAAAATCTAAAACATTCGGATCTATCGGGATTCCGAAAATTTTTGAAACACTGAACATGATTCACCTCTATGTTTGTTTACTTTAATGAGTCAATAATGGCAAAATTCCAAATCTCACTACTGGCTGATCACGATCACAACAACTGAAATGACACGAGACACTAGAAAAAAGCGACGAATGCAGAATACAGAAATAATTAAATTAGAATTAATAGTAAAGGTTGAAAATTTCAGCAAAAGCTGCCACTCTTTTAGTTATTAGTGATGTACTAGGAATTACATAAACTTAAATAATAAATTACATTTGTACCTATGTGTTCAGTATATTGATTGATGCGCAAACACCAAATATCCAAATCTGTTAAAATTTGTCCATACAATTTAATATGAAAATACCAATCAACAACTACACTGTACACAGACAGACAGTAACAATTTTATTACAATGTTATTCACCCGTCCAAAAAGATTATCTATCTGAACATATACATACGGAGTTCTTCCACTAATCTACGGATGTAACCAATTACTTGGGATTTGGGATTGACATTTCGACTTGATTAATCAATTCTCATTCTCATCACCACCCAATGAATCAGCAGTCAGCAATGTCAGCCATAACATAATTATTTATAAAAAATCCAAAGACACGAAAACCAATAATTTTAATTTGAATTTGAAAATAATCGTAGAAACATTTCATTTACAACTGAGTAAATTCAAGGGTGGGACGTTGACCGACCGATCAATGGCAGCCTGGGAAAACATACACTTATACACAGAAAACACTATCTGCACAACTAAATGCTCCTCTCCTCCTCACACATAGTGTACATACTCCACTATATATACATATAAAAAATATTGAGATTCTCTTACCTCATTTTGGCTAAATTCCTGTGAACAGTGACCACTTGACGGAGAAGAACATTCGACGAGTATTGAGCAATTAATGTTGGACACCAACTGACATGAACCACGAAGCAAAATTGACTATTTTATTGTTTTTAAAAGGCAGAATTTAAACCAAAGACGACAGGAGCTCCTCAGTTCCACACACTAAAAGTCGCCCCTTCGCCATTTTTACACACAGTCTAACTCCACACAGAGAGTTAACGCAGAAGGCTGATGCAAAAGGAGGAGCTTCGCTTCGCTACCACCAAACTCATGCCTTTTTCAAATCCTACCAAATACAGTGCTGACAGACAACAAGGGCCACCTGGGCTCGTAATCGATAATGAATGTGACGTACTAGAGCCCAACACACTCTCTTGCTTTCATTCCGAAAACCCGAACTTCCACAGTACACAGCCTAGTTTTTTATTTTTTCTTGGATAGTCTGTTTTTTCGCCGAGTTGAAAATTATTATTAGCCGTTTAATTCTATATTATTTTTCTTTCATTCTTTCGGAATTCAACAATAATCGACATTTTGACGGCCTTTATACTTTCAACGTCTGGATACCTCCACTTTCCTTTCAATCTATTGTTGAACGAGGTAAATATGACAAAGTTAACAGTTGTTGGTTTGGTTGTTAGTCTAGTTTGGTTGTTGGTGAAACTTGTGTAAAATATTGTCCTTGAGTTTAATCGCGTGCATGTTGCATGTATATGTGTCACATGTTTGAAAATTTAAAATATTTATATCAATTTACTCGTCGCCGTTTCTGGTCATGCATGTGTTTGAATAATTCACGAGTAATTTCAGTTTGCTGGATTAAGTAACTCCAATTGAGAATTGCTCTGCATTTAATTTTGTCTTCGTGTGTCCAAATGGGTTCATGTAATATTTAAAGTTTTTTCTCATTCGCGTACACAGCCTAGTTGGTTTGGATCACCTGAAGCCTTGACCCATTAGTTGTTGTCGGTTTTGGTGACTTTAAGAGGAACTGACTGCCGGTGCTCGTTTAAGATATCTACACATTATATTGCAAAATGTATGTAAATACGTGGGACGATTTTGAGAAAGCCGCGGAAAGACTCTATTTGCAAGATCCTATCAAGGTATTTTGGACTAATTTTTAATTTCATAAATTATTTGATGATAAAGAATACGTAATGATATATTTGAGCCAAGTGTGAAGTAACTATTTAAATCTGGAGTCGTGACTATGTCTTGCCAATTGTCAAACGTATAAGTTTCAATCGGCTTTGTGAGATCTCTGACTTGTGAGACTACCGGCACCGGCGAGCGAGTTTCTAAGCCATATGTGATATCTGGTATCTACTTTTATGAATTCGATGATACAATTCGGATAGTAGTGTCATTTAAGTCCAGTGGGGTTTTTAATTATACACTATGCTTGTATCACAATCGTAATGTACAAGATTGATTTGGTTGTGATCTTTACACTACTTAAAGTCAATCCGAAGTATTAAGTTTAACAAACTAATATCAATGACTTAATTCGTGGAGGTTGTATTCGAAATATTATTTCGGCATTCTTTTCTCTATTTGCATCCCAGTAAAACACACCTCACTAAATTGTAACTAATTTTTTCGAATTTAGTTTATATTTTCTAAAGTCAGTAGTCGTCAGTCGTGGAGTAATTAAAACTCAAAACTAATGGTAATAACAAAAGGAAGTCGAGCTTGAAACACACTAGCAAATTATGTGTATTACCCATACTGACTGTCAACAATTGCGTGTAAAGTCGAGTATGTATAAGTTAGTTTCAATTTATTCGACTATTTTCAGCTTTCAGTAAATTATATTTTTAAAGAGATGTAGTGTTTCACTGCAAAGTTGATGCCCTTTTTTAAAATGCCTAAGTTTATTGGTTCTTTCGTAATTAATTGTGATTTTGGCGAGGCAGTGTTGTTAATCGTATGTTTAATGTCGTGTTTTTTGTCATTAGGGTTTTAATTGTGGCATTATTCTCTTTAATTTCCAGACGCGGTACTCATTAAGTTACAACCACAAAAATGGATTCTTTAAAGTAAAAATGACCGACGACGTAACGGTAATAACCATTAATCAAATTATATTACAAAATAACTTAAATAACAAAACATTAATGCAATAATTTTACTCCGACCTGACTCCGTGTAAACTACTCCAGATGATTATGATTGATGGCATCGGATCGGGTTTTGCTCATTTATATGTATGTATGTGCTTCGTTCGTAGTAGAGCTAGGATTTGAGGTCGAAAGTTGTAAAAATTGGAAACGAAAATGTATGTTCGAAAGCTTCCTGTAGATCTGTCATCTGTAAACTCCATAAAGTGTTAGTTTTCAAATATGTATTTAGTAAAGCCAATGCGATGAAAGGGATTCATACAATATTATATTCTAATTTTTGATGATCGCAAACATAAATGTAGCCATTGTTTGTATTCATACTTTTTTTTTTAATTGTTCTAAAGCAGAAGAACTATAGTTCAGCCAGGTAGGCTTTAGCCATCAAGTCATTAGTTCAACTAAATTCAAGTCTTCACTGTATATAATGTAGAAAAGTAATTAAGTTAAGATTAATACAAAAATTGTAAATATAAGTAATTTACCTAATAATATGTTTATTTGTTTTTGATTTAGTGCCTTCAGTATAAGACAGAAGTATCTCAAGATGTGAAGAAGATGGAGAAATTTATAAATCACTTAATGAGACATATGGCATCTAAGGATCATTAATAATTGAAACCACTACTCGAGCCGAGTTTGCACGACATAACATTATTTTTAATTACGAATCGTGTTTCATAATAAAAAATGACAACATTAACATTTTGTAACTTGTGTTTACGCTTTATATAAAAAATGTTATTCATGCTTCACAATAAAAACACATTTGTTATATAAGTATCCGTTATAATAGTCTTTAAAATATAATTATTAAGTGTGAGCAGATCTCATGGAATATGAAAACAACGTGGATTAACAACCTTTACTGTGTTATTAAATTAAATTTATAGTAAATAGTCTATAAAGGTAGCCTAAAAAATATATCATATGAGATATAAATACTCTCGACAGGTCGTTTTGGAAGGACGAGCCTTTCAAAATTGATTAAAATAGAAACGGGTCCTAAACAATTACAAATATTATATAAGCTAGTTTTATAAAACACACATGGCGTATGGTATCTTTAGCTTCGTAAATTGCTTCGTAGAATACATCCATCCAGGGCGTACTAAAAACTCAGTGACTATTTCATCCTCATTTTCATTGCTATGGGCAGTTTTTCTTGTTTTACACTGTCGATTAGTGAAGTCCTTCGAACTCACGTCAAAATAGTCGACTGCGCTCAGGTATTTGCTTAGCTTTTCGCCATAATTGTCTAGAGCACATTGCAGAAGTGGCATGAAGTTATTGTCTGGGCAGCCGTTGTGGTAGTTCTTTACGTAAACTCGAATGAATCTCTGCAATTCAACATAATCACAATTAGTACATCGAATAGTTATATTTAATTTGCATCAAAATTAACATTTGTTTATGATTGCATGATATTATAATAAATTCTTTGTGTATCCTAGTTTCAGCATCGGCTTATTTCAATGGAAAGCCAAAAATCTTAGCATACTAGCGATTGTGGTGATCACACACTATTGGAATTTACTACATATCATAGGCTGAACTTAAGTATAATTTAAATTTAATGCAACAATGGATGTTATAAATCCCTTGTTATCAAACAGTAGTGTAGTATCCTTTAATACTTATGGGTTAATTTTTTACCAAAATTGCTTCTTCTAGATACGAATCAGATGGGTCTAACTTAATACGTGGTTTTTCAATTTCCGGGGAGTTTTGGTGTATCAGATGATGATTATTTGAGATCATGATTACATATTTCACCCAAATGTGCATCCGCTGAAGCCGTAAACCACGGGAATCATATCCGAGAGCAAGGTAAATGGCAGCACATATTCTAGATTTTATGCTCGGCGTGAGTTGGGCTAAGGTCAGTCGAGAACTACTTTCCAGAACTCCGATGATAAAATACGTAATCCATCTGATTAGCTCTAAATTAAAAGGCTGCTCGCTGAAATCTGCGATCTTCAAAAAAAAGAAAATCTTTAATTTAAAGAGTTACTTACTAAAAAATTATATATTTCTAGAAAATCGCGCAAACAAGCTTGTAAACAAAATGGTACTTATTCACGTTTTTATAATATTGCTTGTGTTTCGGTTCCAAGATACAATTTGCTTTATCGACACAAGTTGGAGTATCACGAAAATTTTTCGTGTGTCCTTAATATTAACTCAACAAAATGTAAACGGAAGTCATTTATTCGTATTACTTATTGTTACAATAGTATCAAAAGCAACAGTAGTACGAAGGTATGAAAATGAGTTTGGGTATTTTGTGCTGAATAGAACTTACCTTAAGTATTGATTTTGTAACACACGCTTGAAGTTTACAAGGCACAGGTGAAATAAGCATGTCGATTAGAATTGCCAACATTGGTTTGAGCTGCCAAAAACATCAAAATATCGAACAAAATTAGATCGTAATGATTAATTCTGTAGTCGTGTGTAAAAATGTATTTATATACAATTCTGAAAATTAAAGGTTCAGGACGGCCAAGAACCCCACAAAGCCATCTATTTATAATCTATCTATAATTTATTTTCAATTTTCGTGTAAGGTACCTTACGTTTTAGACAAACCTTATTCAAAAATAAATAGTACTGCTTTGTAAATAGTTAAGATACAGAAATTATGATGCAGTTACTATATGTATTCGAATATCGAACCTGTACAAAAATAATAGCATTATTGCTTAAAATTAAGATCCTTACGTATTTTGGAATTCTTTTTAAAAAAATGATATTAGGTTACTATTATTCCTAATGCAATGGTTCTTATTAAAATATTATTTAAGATTGTTTTTCACTCTTTGGACCAACCTTCAATATCCTACTAGACTAGATGTTTGAAAAATTTCGAAGAAACTGAAATATACAACTGAAACTGAATATAATAATTGTCGTGAGTAATAAAACATTTTAAATAATTAGGAATTTATAAAGCCTTGCTCCAAGTATAATTTCGGTTGAAATATACTATTTTGACTGAATCGAAGATAAAGACTACAGCAAAATTTTATAATTTGTGTTCAAAACCAAATATATTGCTGACGGTCAGGAACCAACTACTAGAATTTCTGGGAAAATATAAATTGACATGTAAATCAAGAAAATTACAATTTAGCTTCAAAAATGTAGGCTCACGTCTAAAAACTGAAGCTGGCTGATATCAACTACAGACTACAAAAAAACGTGAACAAAAATACAAATACTGATAACTAAACAACATGTCAACTTTATTCAGAAGAACTTAACCTACAAATACGATACCCTGTAAAATACTTACGTGGAAAACTTTTGGATGTATGGGGCACGATAATGTAGTATCTATAAATGATGTTATTCTTCTCAATTGCTTACTCCCCACGTAGTTGTATTTTCCCCCCATAAAATTATGAAAGAATTCACAAACTATATGTAAAATTGGGAAAACACCATTTTGCGCAATGTCTTTTAACAGAACTTGGAAATCGTCTGGAATGGGTATATCTTCTTCATCCTCCTCATCTATGTAATAACTGTACGATATTTTTTCAAAGGTTTCATATGATTTTTCTTTATCAAAGAAAGCAACGAGAAAATTTTGTAAATATATTCCCCATTCAGCAGGTAAATAGCCACTGGAAGCCACGTCACGATCTTCTTCTGGACCGTCGTCCTCTTCTTCGTTGTCTCTATCATCTGTTTCTGTACTTTCCGCTTCTTCTCCATTCATATTTTCTTCGTAATTATTATTTCTACTCGAATTCGTGTTGTCCTCCTCCTGATACTCAATCTCCGAGTATTCAGTCCCATTATTCGATGCAGAAGATTCGGACTCTGGATTCTCTGTATGCTGATCTACAACGTCAGTTACTTCTGTTAGTTCTGTTATTTCGTCCAAGTCATTAACTGAGCCTGGAGGAGTTACTTCGTCAGCATGTGTCACTCCAATAAACTCTTCACCTTTGAAAATGTTGAGTAGGATTTTGTTTTTGTCTACCTCAATGCAACTTTCCGAATGAACCTCAAAGTTATCAATTTCTTCAAGATCCTCCATTTGAGTGGCATCGTCATCTTCGTCAGAAGGTGTACTAACTGGATTTAAAACTTCATTTGCACCAGAATCATCAGGACTGACAGAATCATTACTCATGGTATCTTCACTAAAAATTTGATCACCGAGAACATCTTGATGGCGTAAAAAATCTCCTCTAGTATAACTGTCACGTTCCATTTGTAGAGAGCGAGGTGATAGATCTTTATGGATTTTTGATTGCTTCGATGCGTAATTATTTTTACGAGAATTAGAATAGCTACTAGTTTCCTTCTTCAATACTGCTCCTCCATTCGTCCGCTGAGTATGAGACCTTGCAGAAGCAGCGTCGGTAGACTGATCTAAATCATTAATAGCAGAACAAAAAACAATCACCACAATCATACAATTGTTATTGTTGCTTCCCTTTCGATAAAGAATTGCTTAAAAAAGCATACACTTACTTGTTCCATGCTGCAAAATATCGCTCTCCGTTTTCATCATTCCGTTTTGTTCAAATAATATAGAATCATTTTCGATTTCCATTGGTTCAAACTTGACTGCCATACTATCATCAACTAAATCAACATGTTTGTTAGAAACTCCGGAATCTTCAACATGGCCAAGTTCATCGAGGCTCTCAGTCTCAATTTTAAATTTTTTGGCTACGTTAACGAAGGAAAAAATCACATCACTTTCTTCAATCTCGCTACGTTCTTTTTTATTGTAAAATGATTTTGCTTCAGCACCAAATACTTGTGACGTTTCCCCATTGTGAGAGCTTACATTAATATTACCTAACGAATTAACCCTATCCACATTTTGAAAACTTATATGAGATGAAAATTCGTCGTTAACTTTGCATTTAAGGTCCACATTTGAAATAGCAGTGGGAAATGGAAACAATAAGTCTGGAGCTGTATTTGAGGATAAGCGAGGAGGCAGTCTTGAAACACAATTTAAACTAGGGTCATTGTTACGTTTGCTAGTCTTATTCTTATAAGTTTTGCAGTCTTGAGGCGAACCTTGATTAAAACTTAAATCCTTTAGTAACTGGCTAAAATCAGGGAACAGTCTATCTTCTTCAAAGTCTTGGCTCAATTTGTCGTGATAATTAGCGTAATGGGATATCAAAACTGGATCAACTGAAGTATCTACTCTAATTTCATTAATACTTGGTTTATTTATTGTTGAATGAAGCTCAATATCTGGACCTTCATACTCAATACAAACGTCACCAACATCTAAATATTCAGGTAACTTTTGCGTGAAGCCAAATCCCAAAGAAAAGGATGAGTCTAATATTTTTTCAGCTTTTGTAAAATCTGAAACTCGTACTCCTTTGGATTTACTGTGTCGACTGAATTGGTACGCCAACTGAAATTCAGTTAGAAACCCCACACATTAAACATAATGCCGGATTTCGACATCCAACATCCGCGTGTACTTCGGTAGCACGCAAATCTTGTAAGAATTACATTATCGTCAAAATTTTTAACCAATGACATAATATGTATGTATGACTGCAATATACGTAATATTAACACAATCTTACTAACTAACCAAGGTAAGGTGCCGAAGTTTATTTATTGCTGACTGACTAATTACAGCAGCTGACTCGTCGTCCAACTCCACGCCAACTGTTTCTGCCATGACTTGTACGGATTTAATAGGGAGGCTAATCGTAAGTATTAAAATAAGTAAATTCAAAATTAGCAATTTTTACAGGTAGTGATGAGATTGTGTTGAATTGTCAATATCAATACAAGCTACAAAATAAATTCCACAAATCTCAATACGTTGTAAATTTTTAATTTTCAGTGTCATTAAACGAAAGAAGTATACGATATACAAAGAAAAGTTAATATTTTAAAAAATACTCCTTACAATACATTAGTGTCCAAAATGAGACTATTCTGACTCGAATCGGAGCTACTTGAGTTACAACTAGGGCAAGGACTACCGCCGGAACTTCTTGGGGATTCTGGGGAACCAGCTCCAGAGTAGGACCCTCTCTCTGATTCCGAATTTTCTTCTTGTTCTTCATAATTTGTCTGAAGTTCTTCTAAATTCATTCTGTGAGATTTCGTTACTGTTTAAAATTTGTCAATTATTTAAAAATTACTGAACTTCAATTAAAAAGTCGACGTCCTTGACGCTTAGCTTGCAAAATAATATGAACTTTAGAACTATTCACTATTATACGCTTTAGCTTTAGGCTTCTTATATTAACACTTGAATTGTTATTGTGGATTGTGGATGCTGTAGTATAGTGTGTAGTGTGTGTACAGTGTACCCTTTAAAATCAAATCTTTGTATCTGAAATTAAGAGGGAAAGGGGAGGATTTGAATTTCCTAGTATCTCGAAGAAACAAAAGGGTACGCGCCCAACACTTACATTGAAATTCGATCTTGCACAAAAATTTAGGATCTTACTATTAGACCGCTGTTAAATAAGTAATTTTCGTTTAAAGTTTCGTAAGTATGAAATAATTTGACCCCACATACTGAAGTAGAAGTATGCATACCATCAATAATAATTAATAATCAAATCAATCAATAATTCTGTATACGTAACTGAAATTACACCTTCGTGTGTCCCATTATTACCATTTTGTTTACAATTGCTTGTGAATGTTGTCATCCAAGTAACAATGAGTCGGCAAGACCGCCGGATCTGTCCACTATGCCGACCATTCCGCGGTGGGGTGACGTATTTCACCTCACCGCGGAATGGTCGGCATAGTGGACAGATGCGGCGGTCTTGCCGACTCATTGTTACTTGATCTGAGGTACTTAAGTAGTGAATTTTGCACAATTAACATCATTTAAAATTCCTATAATATATCGCAAGAAACCATGATTAGGTAATTGTTCACAATTCATCCATTGTGACCAAAAAATTGTATCAGGAGTTAGAAGTTTTGTTGTTGTGAAATCCGGTACAACAAAAAACTGCCCGGTTAAATCGAAATGTTATTATTACTACCAAACAATGTTGGCGAAACACAGGATGATTTCGATAAGTAATGCCCAAACAACAAGTAGTAACGCCCTGTCGGTTAGTATTACCCCTGTCGGTAAGTCATGCCCAGTTTGGAAAGGGACGCCGATTCCCCGATAGTTCAAATGAGCATGGGACGTTGCAAAACATTGTGAAATACTGAAATATCACCAGTGAAGAATCAAAATGTCCAATATCAGATTTTACGTAGTTGCAAAATGATCCATATCCAATTTATTCTAGAATCAAAATGGCCATAAAAAAAAATAAAACCATCTTATTTGGTAATTTCAAAAGGCAAAAATGCTAAAATTATGACAGTATAAACTTGTAAAATAAATTTGAATTTTTTGGATTGTGCTATAATAATCACAGATGACTTACAACATAATATATCTCGTCTTTACCTATTCCAATTTTTATATTTATTACGCGCATGCAATGTCAACCGTCAAATGAAATTCAAACCAGTGAAATGTGATCGATGTATAATTATGCTTGTGTGTGTGCTTGGAAATAAAACTATATTATGCTTCGCAACAAGCAACACTTTATGATTGATTAAGGAAACCATAATTTATGACTGACACGTCGTGAGATATGATGTTGACGCTGGGTGCAAAGGGGATCAAGGGAGGTGAACTCTCTGATGGTCATGGTCCTCGTCCTCGTAGAAGTAGAGAAGAAATCTACAACATATACATACGCACAGTGAAGGATGATCTGCATCTCTTCGTCTTCGGGTTAAAGTAATGGGAGGTATTTCTGCATTATCAATATGTATATATGCATTTTAAGATTTGGACTACAGGGCAGCTCATAGTCAGTCCAAAAGTCCCAAGGGCAGTGAAAGGTAAGATATTATATGATAAGGATAAATAGTTGTCCCGAGTGAAAACATTTATTTGCCCGTCAACGTCGACCGACGTTAGTTTTATAAAGCGATAAATGATCTGTATACTTCATGCTTCCTTCATGGAATGAGGAAACAAACTCTATATCTGAACAAGTTCACGTCTGTAATAAGTAAGTCCAACAAATTCTCTAATAGATCTAATTCTAATTCTCTCTTCATAGATATACAATTTTGAATATTTATTTTGTAAATGGTGATTAGTGTTGTTTTTGTATATATTGTACTTAAGTACCAACCTGTAATAAAATAACAATATTATCATTCCAGTACGTCTTTGTAGAAGCCTTAGTACTCCGTCAAAACCAAATAGTCCTTGGTTGTAATTGTGGTTGTAGCTGGTGTGGTGTAGCTGTATAGTGATGTGGATAAAAAATATATGTGTGGTTTGTGTTTGAAATGGGATTTTTTGGATTCGTAGTCGCATCGTAGTCGCAGTCGGCGTTGATATTAAAAGAGAGGGGCAGAAGCTTTGCCGGATTCTCCATGAATTATGCAACGAATCCTTGGAGTTTGGTTTTGCTCGCTGACCGAGACCGAGACCGAGACCGATGCCGATGCCGAGACCGAGCCCGACGCTGCCGTGCTCAACACACCCTCAAGTATGATAATCAGCATCAGCGCACACTATTTTTTCTTCAACCCTCTCTCTCTCTCGCACTTGTACCCTCCACTCGGGACGATGTATGTCTGTCATAACCGTTTACATTTACTCATTTGTTACCTCATGGGACTCCAACAATGTGTACTCGTCGAGCTGACGAGGGACACAAGTGCCTACCAACCTACTGTACCTACCTGTGGATTCAAATTCAAAAATACATTATATAATATAGCACCTCCATCTCAATGAGAAATCCTCAATGCCGCATCTCTACTGTCCGCAAGTACAGGGTGTACACTGCTGAACAGATTCAAATGGTGCAATGTCAATGAAATGCAACGTAAAGTACGTAAGCAGTTAAAGGTATAATTTAATTCTCCAGCAAGCATAGCATAGTACTCGTAATGATTTAATATAGCACCTACCGTGCAAATTCTAGCTACACAAATCCCTACTTTAATAGGCTTTTGCAAGAATACTGATATTTGCATTTTTTTTAAATGAGCTCGTTGTGCTTGCATTTTGAAATATTGAGCATTGGTATTGACTCATCAAACATTTTTTTTAATAACCCCCCGTTCAATTACTGATAAGTTCGGATTAGTTAATGACGTAATTTGGCAAGAAAAGGTTGGGCGCGCTGGACCATAAATCGATTGACTTTCTCACTAGAGTTGCTATAGTTGTCAGTCTAATGCAAAATGTAATGTCATTAGAAAATATAATTTTTAAAGCTTTTTTTTGTTCAGACACAAAATTGCATATATCCAGATCATAATTATTGCATTTGTAGGAAGAATAGGAATAGTTGAAACTGTGTGTATGTTTGTAGTACTATTTCATTTCCATTTCCAAATCCAAATTTCCACCTATGGCTATATGGCGTTTTCTTTAAAAATTAATTAAAAACCGGCTTCTCTGGATGCGTATTTTATCTTCCCTGGAATAGGTGCGCCTCTGTGTTAATTAATAACGTAGGATCAACAATCAACATTTCACGATATATTCTTCAATTTCAATTCAAACACTCACAGACACACTACACACACATCCATGTGTCTTCCATTCTTCAATGATGCCAATGATGCGTCCAAAAGAATATTAGTATAAACATTTTGGAATTGCGTAAACTTTTTTTTTAAATGAAAATCATCCAAGCTTGGAAAGCATTACTTAGGAGCAGAAAATCAATACAAATGTATTGCATAATTAGGTATACCAATAACTACTTGCTCTTCATTGGAAATAATTTTCAACCTGGCTTTATTGTTAACCGCTTTACCTTCGCCCAACTCAGATAGTAGATCCCTTTGATTGGAGGTCTATAACTATACCTATATTGTATCTTAGTTTTTATAAGCGAATCAAGTGAGCGCTATAGCCATTAAAACTTGAGTAGTATTATTTCAAAATTTCCATTTGTGATCGCTTTAAGTTACCTAGGTATATCTGTACAGCATTTACAAAGGAATGTTTCAAAACACATTCAGATATTTAAGCGCCTAAACCTAACTGTAAAATCAACACACATAAGTCTTGTTGGAGAGGGCTCAAAAAATGAGAACCGGGAGCTTGTCGAAAACAAAAAAGGAAAATACCCAGGAGATATTTTTCATCGGAATTATTTTGATGTGCCGGTACGGGAAGGACGTGTGACGTGTTCACATAAATAAACACTGCATTTTAGATTGTTGTAGTAGAACACACGGCTGGCTGTGTGTACTATGTATATGTTGCATAAGTTACATATAGGTTGGTACAGATGATGCCTCACAACTACAAGAGATGCGGCTGTGTGGAAGATGCGCTTTACTGTGGCTCGAGCATTGTTATAGATATAGCTAAATATTCTTTGTTATAGCTATGCCTACATATATATGACTAGCACAAAATACGGTATATGAAGAAACAGGCTTAAAAATGTCGGAGGGGTGCCTTTGACTTTGGTTTTGGTTCGTCTCGGCTTCGACTCACTCGGAGACTCAAAAGCGGATTGTATTTGCTGGCACACGAGTCACTTAAAAGCACTTTCTTGTCGCTTTATCCTCCCGTATTTGACTTTGACTAAAGGCATCCCGTCAGGACTCATCTATCAGGAATTCTTTGGTGACAGACACACATTTCGTAAAACTAAAACGAAAAAATGAAAAGGACGGATGAAATATTTTTTCCTTTCTTTTATTGAACGTGTACGAATAATAAAATAAGATTTTGAATCTCTTTGTTGCCTTTTTATTACATACCCATATTTACCCTTTCTTTGGTTTGTTAATTTACTATCAGTATTGATTTTGTTTTTCATTTTAGCCTATTAATTTGTTAAATGAAAACAACTTCGATTTATTTATGAGGGTAGTGGCTGACAAAGTAATGGTTATTCTAATAATTACGACATCCCACATTCTAAATTAAAAGTTAATTTTATTATTAATTCAATTCGCTTACGAATTAGCTTGTTAACATTAGTCCCCAATTTAGTATTAATTAAGTTGCTTATAAGTAGTTCCAACTTCCGCTGTGTGTAAAAATTAGTAACTTATTGTTCTGAATTTTAAATCTTCATTTTCAGATTTTACAAACGATATGACAATAGAAAAACTACATGCCTACTATGTCATATGTACGCATAGTTTTAATTATATACGCGACAACTAAAAGCTGGAAACTAAGCTTCAAATATACTCGAAACTTTTTAAAAGCGTTTTAACATTTTTTAAGATGAACTCCGAAATCAAAAAAATCTTTGCTTGAATCTATCTCTATTTATGTAGGTACATATTATATACTTATATCTTCAAGTTTTTTTCCGTGAGCTGGAGAGATACATAAAATTATCTCATCCTAATTTCACCCAACTTGTTTTTTTTTCTTTTTTCCTCAATGTTCAGTACATATGCAGTCCTTCCCCTGTATAATAATACACTTGACACTAATGACACTAAACGATGAGATTATCTTCCTGTTTTCAATCTTTCTTTGTCGTTCAAGTTAAGATCTCAAAGTCTCAGAGACAGACTTTTATCTCTCCTCGTCGTCCTGATGAACTTTTACTGTGAACGAGCTTTTACACACGGAACATACTACACGTCAGTCTACACAGTAAAGTACTTTGGAAATTCTTACAGATAAATCTAAATGTACCCTTACCAAAGTCTAGGCCGAGACCGAGACAGAGACACCGAGTGACGGATGTCATTAGAATTGTACTTCCCCTCTTTAATTCCTCACACTATTAGTATTAGCATTATAGTATTAGACTAATTTCATGTATTATACGTGAGCTTATTTCTTATTATTACATCCAGGTATATTAATGGGCGATGTATAGCAATTTTTATAGGAGTACAACGAGCCCAACAAACAACGATTTCGAGGAGCAACTTGAGACCCAAATGAAATGCCCTACGTATAACATCTTGTGATCGCATCCACTATCCATCTTGTCATAAGTTATTAGTAAAGGAAAGCGAGCTCATATTTAAAGTTGAAGTTGAAATAGCAAGAAACTAAACGGCTATGTGAGCACCTCAGCCTCTGTCTGCATTATTGTGCATTAGGCGTGTGGTCCCTACTACCCATACTACATTGGAATTATATTGAATTTGAAAATTTTAAATTGAAATGTTTTTCATTTGGAAGATTTACGTTGACTGTGGATTTGACAGACAGACAAAAATAACCCTGGAGATTGGACTGGTGTCTGAAGGACCATATCTAATTTCAGTATCATTTTCTTGAGAAGCGTATGACATGCCTTGACTCCTCAACCCTTGTCCTTGTCCTATGGTCCACAGAGTAAACTTTTTGTTTTGATTCCAATTGGAATTTATTTCAAACATTTCCCTCTGCTTTGGGATCTGGTTGTGGTTCTGGTACTGGTACTGGTTCTATGGTCTGCCTCTTTGGTCGTGGCTGTTTCTGTTTCTTTTTGACACTTGAATTAAATGCTTCAAGTAAGAATAATTTCCTTCCATTTATAACTCGGTAATGGCCAGATACATGTACAAATAAGCATATCAGTAGGTGGATATATGCATTTGCATATATTCCCCAGATGATATCCCGTCTGACATACTCGATTATGAATGCATTAATGACGGAGTTAAAACTAAAACTTCCTGACTACCTATATGCTACTTACACATTATACTGACTGACGACGGACACAAGCAGACAAATATCTGTTGTGGGCATGAAATACTGATATAAAATAAAGCCCGCTGCTACCCGCAATTCTTCACTTGTTTTCACATTGTAAATTGTAAAGTTATGTAAATGAACGTGTAAGATTTGGAAATTGAAGATGTGGAGAGACTTCATGTCTGATGCTAGATGAGGATTAAATATGTATGTCTGTAGTATTTAATTTACATTGCATCCGAATCCACTACATACTTTCATAAGACGCAAGTACCTACCTACCAATATTACCAAGTATTACCGTACAAAAAAATAGGGAGAAGAAAAGTAGAAATCTTCTTTGACAGGGTGCAAGGCGCGTTCGCAACATGTATTTTTTTTCATTTCGTAGCTCTATATATGCACAGCATATATGTATGCACTGAAACTATATACACATATGAGTAAGCGTGTGGTTTTTAAGTTTATACTTGTGCCATGTCTAGCTTTCTTAGTGCTTGGCAGGTGTTTCTAATTTGATCACGGTGGGAAGCACAGCACAGCATCAGCATCAGCACAGAACTACACATACATTTTACATTCGTTCACCCAACTGAACTCACTGACCAACCCGCCAACCTATTATTTATCAAAAGTCTAATAATATAATCATATCTGTACATTATCAGTATGTACACTGCATACCCTTTCCCTTACTCCCTTTGCCTTCTGCCTTCTGAGACTCTTTGACTTTTGCCTCAGTGTCCCAAAAAGTCGTACGCAACGACTATAAAAATCTTACTACAAACATCAAACCACGCACATGAATTGGAGGAGAAAGTTTTAATGGACTTCTTGATACTTGGTCAGTATTCAGTACCAGTACCAGTACCAGTGCGGTACTAGCGCACGGGTTAAAGTTAAAAAGTTAAAGTAGCTTTAGTTTCAAGGGGTACTAGCGCACGGGTCTATCACCACCACCATCTATATAGGCTATATGTGCTATATATCTATATGTCTCATACGTGTGATGTGTAAACCAGTGACTGGGCCTAAGGATTAGCTCCCACCTTCCCATCACCATCACCCTACGTCTCACGTGCCATTCTGTTGTCATTCCAAGACAAATGATTTATTAATAAGACAAAAAAGAAAGCTGCTCCATGGTTTTTTTTTATTCAAGAGATTCTTGTAATAAATTTTCTATTATTATATATTCATGACAGTCCGACTCCAAATCCAAGCCCATTACACCACCACCAATGCAATACCATATGCAACCCCATTGCCAATTTTTTTTAGTATTATTTAAATTCAAGTTAACTTTTTTTGCGACCTTGAGGCTAGAGATGCTCAGTGCTAAAGATATGTGGTGAGTGATAAATCATAATATTAGATAATAATTATAATACTTAAATCTATGCAGTATTTTTTTTTACTCAGTAAATTATTTAAATTACCTATATGCCACATTGTTGATTTGTTTCCCTCATTTAATTTTTGAATTTTACAAAGTAAATTGCACGAAGTTGAATTGATATTGAAAATTAGCAGTATTAACATTACCAAATATAAAACGTTGAAAGAAACCCTCACAATAAATACCAAATAATTTTTTACTTTGAAATACTAAATACTAATAGTAAAATCATCTAATAGAAAAATCGATTCAATAAAAAAAGCATAAGGAATCCTTATGAAACTATTCTGTCACGACTCCAATGCATCAAAGTTTTGAAAGGGTGGAACAACGTGTTGTAGTGTTATAGACGGTGTGAGAGGGAGGACTTTGCTGGGTACGTTCAAAAAAGCTAAAGTGTAATCACAATTTTAAAGTGGCTAGTTGCTATAGAAATCCCCTGCATTGGCTAAGCACCTATGCATACTTTATTGCAATCGTTGATTCGTAGACATATTCTAAAAAATACGTATGGCTGTCGTTATGGCTAGTAGGGAAATAACTCGATAGCATAGTACATAATATAAGCTGGTATATTTCTTAAATAGTTTTTGTAAATGTATAAAGTTAAGGGAGGTAAATTGAGTAAAAGGAAAGGTAAAAAGGACACCCTTGACTACTCTATACAATCTCCCTACAGAGCAGTGCAGTATAGGTAAAGTCCGTTTCTATTCCGTCGTTTGCGTTCTTCGTATAATAATTTTCGCCGACTGCGAGACGCAGACCAACAACGCTACAGCTCCGCGCTCATCTCTCACACATCTAGTTGATAGTCAAGTCTCGAAAGACCCATCTGAAGAAACGAGGCTTTCTTGGGTGTAATAAGAGTTAATATGTGAGCTTTTGACGGATGCTCAATCGATCAAAATCAAACGAGTGAAAGAAAATACATCTATCTACAATCTACTACAGTATAACAGTATAACAGAAAAGACACATAGGAAGCAAAATATATAATGCAGTTCTTACAAATACCTACTACTCCTCATATACTGTGCTATGAACTTATATAAAATAATGTTTTTTCTATCTTATCGTTAGTTAGCCTGTTGTACTGTACAACATAACCACCACCAATGACCTGTACCAGTACCAGTACCAGTATGAGCACCATAGTGTCGTTGCCAGTACGTCTCTTCTTCTTATGTTAGTTTTCTTATGGCTGAGCTAAAGGTAATCAAAAAACTATTCAGAGTTATTTAATAGGCTTTTCACTCCGGTTACAACATGATTTCTTCCCTTGTTGTTTATGCTGATGCTCTCAAATAATTCAGCCCTGCATAATGTATGGTATTAAAAACTTTTTACCTTAATCTTAAGGCGTACTTAACATTTTTTTCTACTGACTCAGAGTCCAGAGTGCTGTCTAGGAGTAAGGGAGATTTAATATAATTATGAACTAACGTAGGTAACATAGGTTTCCTATGTACAGATAGCTACGTGCGTGCTGCATAATATACATATGAGGAGACAGTAGGGAAACTACAATTATTATTACAATTTATGTAATAATCCATTTCCATGATAATGTATTGGTAAGTGGTGTGGTAATGGTAATGGTAATAGGGAAGCTGCTTAGAGAACAAGATCCATAAGTTTGGTACAGCAGCATCAGCAGCAGTAGCAACTTTTGACTAAAGCCCTTTACGGAGAAGTCAAAGTCGATGTCGATGTCGATGTCGAACCTGTATAATCCTTTTCCTGGTATTTATTTATTTGGTTATTTGGTAATACTATTAACCGAGTGTACATTACATAGAAAGTATGGGGATTGAAGGTCTAGATCCTTCATCTGATATTTAATCGAGTCCACTTAAGATGATCTGTTCTTACGACTTACTTTTGCTACTAGGTTTACCACTTCTGCCACTAGTGCCACTGCCACTGCCACGGCCACGGCTATGGATGTGTAATACATTTAGATGTTAAAATGCTACTGCTCGAATTCGAATTCTAATGCTATATCTCCAGCCTTACGATTATTTTTCAGTTTGGTGTATATCAGTATGTGTCCTGATATAGTTACACCCTATATTTTGTTAGGGGTGAGTAGAAAAATATAAAGTCATCCTCCTTGCGACTACCGGATTCCGTAGATCTCCATTTCCATATAATTTCCCTGTACAAAGCTGTACATTTTTTTCTAGGGTATTTTTGATATGTAATAATGTAATAAGTTTTAGAGTCCTGCAGTCATACAGCTTCAGCTCCAGCTCCAACTCTACCATTACCCGTCCATCTTCGTTATCTTATCTTTCATAAAAATAATAATTTTCTAATCTGGTTCTCTGGATCTGGATCTTGGTCTGGATTCCGGATCCTGGATTCTGGAGCCTTCCCTTATAATCATTATGAAAACCAAAACGCTTCAAGCAAAATAGTCTATCTCTCTCCCCGTTTTTTGAGCGTTGCTCGTCTTAACTACAAATTTAATCTGTCACATCCCAGTTCTCCGTACTACTCGTGACTATTACATGCTACATACTAAATACCTACCTACCTACTTAACGTTAGTTTTACTCTGGATCTGGACCTGGACCTAATCACAAGTCAAAACTTAAATGTTCCAAGTAGGTATCTGTAGTAGCAATATACTTCTGTAGGTACGTGAATATGAACGTATATTAATCTGTTAGGGCCACCTTTATACTTTATAGTAGGTACATAGACACATTTCTGAATTTAATTTCCTAGATTTCTATCACTACAGTATGTACTGTGTATGTTATAATTATTACTATATGCATTAATAAATTATAAGAATACAAAGTTATTATTTGAATTTACATAAATATATAGGTCTCAATGTCTCGTCTGTCAAAATGTAATATCTATTAGAAGGGAACGACTTTTCTTTTTTTTGCATCTATAATTTTAAGCTATATTTATCTACAAACATGTGTACATAGTATACATGTCGAAGAGATATTGTCGATGTTGATCTTCAAGTAGCTTCCTCAAAATCTGAATCTAATTGAGGACGTTGAAGACTGAAGATGACGGAGACGGATTTCTATCTTGTTCCATTTTCAGGTGAATTAGTAGGTAATTTTTGTTATGTGTCAAGTCAAAGGGAAACCTATAGGTCTAATCTTGTTTCGAAAAATAAATAATGATGGATACATTCACGTCAATCGGGAGACGCGAGAAGAGAGGAGAATAATGTAAAAAGGCCGAAGCCGAAACCGAAAAAGGAGGTCGATCTTTGTTTTATTAGACTCTCATTACATCTCCATGTCTGTTCTATGTCTCTACATTTAAGATTCTAATTCTAAATCATCTGTCGAAGATCGACAGGTGACAGTCCAGTCGACGATCTTCACGTTGGATACAAGAGGCCCTATCTGTAATCTAAAGGCTGAATTTAAAATTCATCTACATAAATAAATCCTTTTAAGTTGTATAGACAAGATAAACACCGAGGGTACTGTTAGCTATATGTATGTGTGTCTACTCACTGAAGCAGATCATCAACCAATACAGTAAAATGAAAATCCCAGTCTATGCATGTTATTTGGACGCAAGCAAAGCCTTCGATAAGGTTAACCATCAGCTGCTTATTGATAAGCTGTGCGAAAAAGGCTTTCCTAAAATTATTGTGGGTTTCTTAGCTTACTGGTTCAACAACCAGAACTTTTATGTCCAATGGAGTGATTACATTAGTGATCTGTTCGCTGTGAAAAAAGGGGTCCGCCAATGTGGCATTCTATCTCCGTACCTATTTGCAATTTACATGGATCAATTAATTATCTCACTTAACAATACAGGAGTTGGATGCAAAGTAGGAAATGCTACTGTTAACAACCTCGTATATGCAGATGATATATGCATTCTGACTACCACAAAAACAGCCCTTAATTTGCTCCTAAACCTGTGTCAAGAATATGCTGAAACTCATGATTTGGAATTTAACTCTTCTAAAACTCAAATTCAGATTTTCATGCCCAAATGGATAAAGCAACACGTCAGTGAAATCAACATAACCTTTCAGGGGAATGTAATTGCACCGAGTGTGAGTGTAAAATATCTCGGAGTCACCATCTCCTGCTCAAGCAGGTATGGTGCTGATCTCTTAAGTGACACGGTCGAAAGCTATAACAGAGGCAGGGAACTTTTTAAAAGGGCAAACATGATTAAGTGCTTCTTCAGTAAGTGCAACCTGAGCGTCAAAAGATACTTATTTAATACTTATCTTTCCACAATTTACTGCTGTAGTCTGCTAATACTGTCAAGATCTGCTCATCAGCAGCTGAGAGTTGCTTATAATAATGCCTTTCGTATTGTTATGGGGCTACCAAGGCTCAGCAGTGCCACAGAGATGTTTGTTAATAACAGGGTGAATAGCTTTCCTGCTGTCCGAAGATTCTCTGCTTTTTCACTTCAGAATAGGCTAACTAATTCGGATAATGAAATAGTGATAAACATTTTCAACTCAAATTGTCATGCTGCTTCAACAATGCAGCTAGAATGGAAGAACTTACAGATTGTAGCCTAGAAGTAGTAGTACTGAACCTGTTACTTGTCTCATATTAAATAATATTTATATTTATATTTATATTTGTTGCTTGGTTAATAACTCAACACTTATTTTTGTTACTTAATTAATATTTAAAATTTATAATTGTTATACGACCTGATGAATCTGTTTTATGCTCTGAAGGTACTGCCTATGTATTTAATGACTAGGCAGTACTATAATTATGAATATGTGTGTCTGTACTTTTGTCTTTTGGGCCTCGGCCTGCCGTAAATAAATCAATAATAATAATAATAATAATTGTTTGTGTGTAGTACTGTGTAGTATATGAAAAGCAGTGTAAGTTCTGTGCATAATAGGCTACCTACTTATTCAACGTATCTAAAAATCCGTATAATATGACATATCCTTTGGGCCCTGATATGATTTGTACCATTTTTCTCTCTTTTGTTTTGACGCTACATAATAAGCTATCTGACGCATTTACTAAGATAATGAATTTTTTTTTTTAGGTTTATTATAAAAGTAATTTAATTACTAGATTATTTGATTTTACGGAATTCTATACATTTTACGCTTATTTTGAGATTTTTAAATAGAATCAGAAGTGTGGTTTAAAGACTGGCTTGCAATAATTGATTACAACAATAACTATTATGATGTTAAATTAATTTATAGTAAGTTTCCAAGTACAAAAAAACAAATTGTAAAGCACAAGTATTATGTACATGTAGTGTAAGTTTATCGTACAGCATAATTTGCAACTTTCCTCACTAGTCAGTTTGAGGTGCTGTCTTGAGATTCGAACTTGTCGGCGTCGGCAGTCGGCCCTAACCGTTCAAACCATTATAAAAAGAGTTACTCTGCATGAGATAAGGTATTGGTTTCAAATTTTGAATTCGAATTCCAAAGCTCATGAAATAAATTATGCATTAGTTGGTAGTATTTAGTACGTACCTAGTAGGTTTTATTCAGTGCACAGATAATTTAATGTGTCTATCCAGTGCAGTGTGGCTAAATAGAAATATGTATCGTCTGTGAAGAACCAAAATGACCCATATCAAATTTAAACTAGAATAAAAATGAGGCATGTCATAAAAACAAACTGAAAAGTATTCGTAAAATGTTAATTATGAGTTTTTGAAAAGCGTGAAATGTTCTATTTGCATAGTTTTTGAAAAGCGTGAAATGTTTTTTTAACATGCTTTTGAAAAGGTACAAAATGTTCTAATTACAAGTTTTAGAAAAATGCAAAATATTCTATTTACATAGTTTTTGAAAAGTGTGAAATGTTTAAATTACATGTTTTTGAAAAGGTACAAAATTTTCTAATTACACGTTTTTGAAAAATGCAAAATATTCTATTTAAATGCTTTGCAGACATGTTTCAATATTTTTGTAGATTGTGGATATTGTTTTTAGAAACAAATGGATATGGGTCATTTTGGTTCTTCACAGACGATATATCTAAAATCTGACACGTATATAATATATAGGTAAAAATAATAAAATTTATAAGAAGCTGGAGCACACGAACGTTCCCTTGTGTTGTTGTTTGCATTAGTGTGATGTTAGTGTGGACGTAAACAAAGCAGAAACAGACAAAAGGAGAGGCTGAGAGTGGTGCACAATGTAAATACTGTGTGAGAGGAAATGGTATGTATAGGAAAAAGACCACAGTGAGACTTCTCATGTCAAACGGTCAGCAAGATCATAACGTGAGTCTCTCTGGCCTCCGCCTCTGCATGTGATTCTCCTTAATTTCTCTCAGCTTCAATCTTCCCTACCTGTCATTCAAAGACTCAAAGGGGGGATGAGTACACAGACAGACAGAAAACAAACAAGATACATTGGAGTATAGGACGAAAGATGAGGAAAAAAAGGAGTAAAATCAACAAGGGAGATAGAAATGCAATCTCACTACAATTAATTTTTATATGCATGCTAAATGGTTCCATGCTAGCTCAATCAATTTTTTCATTAGCAGCTTAACAGTTTCCCCCTGCGGGTTCTAATTTCTAAATTCTAATTGTAATCGTAATCTAATGTAAGCACGCAAAAATTTTCCAATGCGCTTCAAGTATACAAATAAGTATGTAGGTATGTAGTATCGTATCTTTGTGCTCAAGAGATGAGAGTTTAATCAACGCAAGCAGCTTATTTGCTTTCGGCTTCGGTTTCGGTTTCAGTAATAATAATTGTATTAATATCCAATAGGACGTTTAATAAAACATTTTACAATTAATATAGTTTTATACAAGACAGCTTCGAAATTCAAACTTTGAACTTATACACACACCATCACGTGTTCAGTTTTTCTTTGTAATAATTGTATGAACCTATAGTAATTATATGCATAGTAAAAGCAATACATAATTACAAAACCAACTTTAACATACAATTATAAAAATTAATGGCCTATATGTAAGAATATATTATGTAGGTATACTTTATCTCAATATAAAAGTTTAAAATTTGCTTATAGGTTTAGGTATCACTTTGGTTTAAGAATTATTTAGAATTTCATTTGGTTCTTCTTGGTGTTTACAGATTGGTCTCAGCTGCAGGCTATAATGATATGATAATTATGCTCCAGTTATTATTATTTTCTCATATTAATGGTTCAGTGACCTTTACTGCGGGTCGGGTGGAATAAAATATTTTGCGTGTTTTTCTGGGGTAGTAATCAAACTTGTTAAATTAGCAACCTTATTAGTTCAACCTCCAGTTCTTTTTGTATTCAATTCTCCAGCAATAGGGAAGCCGATCGGGGTTGAAGCTGCCGCTGGGGCGAATGCAAATTACAAATTGCCATAAACGTTTTTCCTCCATATCCTTATTGCCGCATCCCTTTCACATTCTTTATTTGCATTGAATTTCACTTCAAAGCTCCATGATTAATACGGAAGCTTTGAAAAGTCCAACTCTCAAAGTTCAACACCAGCACATATAAGTAATATACATTAAGTTAAATACGGGAGGGCGAAAAAAAGGCTGGGAAAATTACACCTGGAAGCACCCAGCAGATTGATTTTTTTATGCTCGATACCATATTTAATTTAGAAGGGAAATTATGAAATAATAAATTATGCCTATTATTTTGTAATAGAAAATTTGAAATTAATTCACGATTTCCCTGTAAAATATCATACAATAGTATTTAAAATTTGGCTTTGATGAACTCAAAAGTTAAAAGCTTCTCACGTTAATTCTCTCTATAAATTAAATTAAATGGTTCTAAATACATGGTTGAGCCGTATCAAAAGTTTTCAAAGTTGATCGAAATTGAGAGAATTTGAAAATTAAGAAAAGATTTATTACATAAATCCTCGGCCAGGTAAACGTGATATTACAGAATGGGAGAATTTTCTCATGTAGGTACATATAGGTTCACAGATAGGTATGTATTGGCGAATATATAAATTGAAATTGAAATATGTACCTAGGTTATAAATTGGTTGTTGTACTTGCTTCTGCTATAACTTCGTACAACACTCTGCACATATTGTGGAGGTTTGTCCTTTTCGTACTCCTAATTACAAGCTCTAAATTTCGAGCAGAATGCACAGCACTATGTATGTACAGTGATCAACAGTAGTCGGATGGTCATCAAATCAATTTCTCACACGTACTAACTACTCTACCTATTTTATGCTGAGCCATTTTGTCCTAATCAATAAATCCTCCGGACTTGAAAGCCTTTAAACCAGATCATTTTCTTCATTATGTAGCACCCTCTTTTGCCTCTTACGTCCTCAGTCCTCTGATTTACGACTTGAAATTCTTGCAATTTTAAGTCTTTGAGGTTGTCAGTGATTTGTAAAGGAAGACAAATCGTTTGGTCATTTTTTCTCGTTGGAACTAAGCCTTCGACTTGAATCGTTTATCGTTTTCGTTAATCTGTCCTTATTTTTTATGACTATCTTAATATCAGAAGAACTTCTTGTGCAGTAAAAATTCTATGCTGCAAATAATTATTTAAATGCTTTCTTCGGCTTTTTCTTAGTATCTGCACAGATATTTTACATTTACGAATTTTTTGCTAAAACAATTAACTGTATGCTTATAAATAAAGTACATCGTAAAATAAAATAAAAATAAAACAATTAAAATTAGATGCCAAAAAATAACCGTAAATAAAGCGCAAAATATATTACAAAAGTATCGTAGGATTTTTTTAATAGTTAGTACTGCCAAATTTGCATTGCATTATTTTAGAAGTATTACATATTATGTAAATTACAAATTTTGCAGTACGTGCACTTTTGTCACATATTTACAAAGGCAATTTGTCAAAAGGAACTTGACAATATTGACTCAGTCTTTGACGATGAGGACTGACGACAGTTTTAATTTTTAGCTTTGACTTTAAGTATTAGTTTTATTGATAGTGTTGATTCTGTGAGTATTTCATATGGAAATTATGTAAATGCAAATTCATAAAGAACAAAACCTGAGCTATAAAAATCTCAAGTTAAAATTGATGAAGATATCAGAGGGTGTTTATATTTTTTTTTGCTGATTACTTACAGATGTTTTGTTTTTATGTGTGTGTGTCTCCGTATGTTTGATTTCCAATCTCTTCACCCTTGTCTTTTGCCTGTATAGAGTTTGTAGAAACGTTCAAATTCAAATTCAGCTGGAAAAAGGCAAACAGGGCTGGACGACAGATCTTGATGTCCTCTGTCAGTAGGACTGGTTGGAAACAGCGAGAAAATGAAGGTTTACTCATATTCTTTACCACTCGCAGCAGTCTCTGTTTTATTTATGAACACGCAGTACGTTAAATAGAGTTTTTTATGAGGGATATTTATTATTGAGCAGTGAGCAGTAGTAGTAGTAGTAGTAGTAAGTGCTTACCAGTACCAGTCCCAGGCTCTCGCACCATAGTAACATATCTTGGGAAAGAGAGAAACCAGTAAAACACCACTCATCTCCTCGTACCAGTACCAGTACCAGTACCTCACAGACCAAATTACAGCAAAATACATAGCAGAGATGCAGATGTACAGATTACAGGTTAAGTGTACATACATAGATACTGTATATTACCCTATTTGCCTACGTAGATATTGGTACTGATTTAAAACACTGGGCACTACAGATACATAATATTTATCTGTATAACTGTCATGAGATAGAGAACCCTCATGGTTTTTTTTGTTTTTTTATCCCTATTCAATAGTCTTGGTCTTGACAAAGATTATAATTTACTTTTGTGTTAGTCGTACTAGGGATGTGGTGCTGTACCTGCCTTTTCTTTATGTTATCTGAAGAAAAATCTTGGTCTTTAATGTACATAGAACAGACTATGGATAATGTTTAAGCTCAAATGTGAATACCTATATCGTAGGTGAAGAACCAAAATGACCCATGTCCAATTTATGCTAGAATCAAAATCAGCTATCTCAAAATTAGAGAGTTAAATAGGATACATGCTTACAATTTTAATAACTAGTTTGTAAAACGTTTAAAATGTTCTATTTAAGTGTGTTTTAAAAAGATCAAAATGTTTTATTTACATACTTTTTAGAAAGATCAATGTTTTATTTACATACTTTTTAGAAAGATCAAAATGTTCTATTTACAGGTTTTTTAGAAAGATCAAAATGTTCTATTTACATGCTTTTTAGAAAGATCAAAATTTTCTATATACATGTTTTAAAAAAATTCAAAATATTCTATTTAACATGCTTTTTAAATAGATCAATATGTTCTATTTACATGCTTTTTAGAAAGATCAAAATGTTCAATTTACATGTTTTTAAAAAATTCAAAATATTCTATTTAACATGCTTTTTAAATAGATCAATATGTTCTATTTACATGCTTTTTAGAAAGATCAAAATGTTCTATTTACATGTTTTTAAAAAATTCAAAATATTCTATTTAACATGCTTTTTAAATAGATCAATATGTTCTATTTATATGCCTTTTAGAAAGATCAAAATGTTCTATTTACATGCTTTTTAGAAAGATCAAAATGTTCTATTTACATCCTTTTATGAATGTGTTATTTTAATGTTTTGTTTAGATAGTACATTTTGTTTTAAACTAAAAATGGATATGAGTCATTTTGGTTCTTCACAGACGATATAGTGATATAACATAACATAAACTGTTCACCACGGATACACCACGCAAAAGAAATGGCTAGTGTCTTCAATTAGACGGAAACATGGTCTCATATTGCAATCCCTTGTTCACTATATACTTACGATAGTTTTAGTATTTATGTAGAGATTCCAATATTCCTCTGTATGAGATAAATATTCCACAGAAAAAAAAGTCAAGACTGAAACAAAGCAAGTTACGGAGTAATAAGGGTGAGGATACCTGTGGAAGATTTAATTGTGTTGTATTTTGTAGTGGTACATAAGGTAAAACATACTTACTAGCTGAGGGATAATTTACAGGAGGCATGTCTGCGTAAATATCCATGCTAATCCGAACATGACACAGTACAAATAAATTGCGTTAAATCTTAAGTTCTCTCATTTACAGATGAGCAGTGCACATGGAAATGCCTTGTAGTACTTTTTCTAAAGGGTTAATTCTGACGTATATGTAGTTAGTGTTTATGGTCAGTTTGATGGAAGAGCTCTTATTTGCAGTTGCTGACAAGTAAAGAGTTGGAATTCATTAATAGAAATATTAAAAACGATGGTTATTTTGCATTACATATTTGCATTCAATAAAAATCTTTCACTAACAATAAGTTTTTAATGCTAACTAAAATATTGGTGATAATTATCCACAATTTGTAAATAGATATAGTCACTAGTCACACATTATACACATATCGTCTGGGAAGAACCAAAATGACCCATTTCCAATTTCAACTACAATCAAAATCAAAGTGAGATATGTCATAAAAACAAAATGAGTGAAATGCTTAACATGTTAACTAAGAGTTTTTTAAAAGTGTAAAAAGTTCTATTTACATGTATTTGAAAAGCGTAAAATGATTTATTTACATGGTTTTGAAAAGTGAAAAATGTTCTATTTGCAAGTTTTTGAAAATTGTAAGATCAGATGTTCTATTTCCATATTTTGGAAAAGTGCAAAACGCTCTACTTACTTCTTTATGAAACTTTCAAAATGTTCTATTTATATATTTTTAGGAAGTTCAAAATGTTTCTATTTAAACGCTTTCTAGATCATAAAATATTTAAATATTTTGGTAGATAATGGATATTGTTTTTAGCTTAAAATGGATATGGGTCATTTTGATTCTTCACAGACGATATTACGTACTAACCAATAATTTGATTTAACTGCCAAATCATAGTGATGTTGAAATAACTACAGTGTATCCTAATGTCTCACAATTCAAATAATGGAAAGAGTACATTTTGGACCTATGGATCAGTGATACCTGTGCCAATATCAATACCAGTTCACAGAGGACAACAACAGTAACAGTAACGAAAACGACTAACTAACACTGCCAGCGCCAGCATAATCAATAAGTCAATTGAAAAACTAATGCACCTATTACAACCTGCACGAAAACAATTTACAAATCACAAATGATTCTCAGGTCGAATAAATCAATCAATAAAATATTAAAAGCATTCAAAGAATGAGTGGATCTCCCTTTGAAAAAAATATTTTGCCGTCCTCCTATATAGCGCCCTATAGCCATAATTTAAGCTAACTCTGTACAGAGTTCATTGGTCAGTGTATACTATAGGCATTGATTGTTAAATCGAAAGATGCGGTAATGATTCCGTCCACTTGCCTTAATATTGCCTCACTCTCTACTGACTTTGAGACTCTGACGAACCCACCTTTTCATTAACATTACTTGTATGACTTGGCTTGAGTGGCGATCGCATTAACTTTACAATGTTGTTAAATACCAGTAATAATAATTGTATCCTTACCATCTTGTTACCTATGTTCAAAGGCTTAGACGATGTTTCATGCATTATTTAACTTTCTTTGGTCTGGTCTGGGCATCGACATTGGCATTGACTAGTTAGTACAGTACTTGAACTATGACAACAGCAACAACATGATTTGCTTTCACCTTATAAGATTGGAATAGTACATACAGCTCAATGACTCAATACTACAATTACACAGTCTATGTTTTATACAAACTACAAATTATAATTGCTGCTTGTAACTGTCAATTCATTCTGTACAAGCTGAAGTAACAAAAGGGGCTTTAGACATGCTTCCAATATTATTTTAAATAAAACCTTTTAAAACGCACTTTGAAAGCCATATTAAAATCTAATCTGTGAAGAACCTAAATGACCCATATCCAATTTAAGCTAGAATAAAAATGAGCTATGTCATTAATGTCATAAAAATAAAATGAGAAAGATCCGTAAAATGTTAATTGTAATGTAATGTAATGTAATGGCTTTATTGTCAAGCTCCTCAGCGTAATCGCTGATTTCCAGAGTTTTAATTAAGAGTTTTTGAAAAATGGAAAATGTTCCATTTACATGTTTTTTGAAAAGTGCAAAATGTTCCATTTACATGTTTTTGAAAAGTGTAAAATTTTCTTTTTACATGTTTTTGAAAAGTGCAAAATATTCTATTTAAATGCTTTCAAGACATGTTTAAATATTTTTGTGGATAGTGGATATTTTTTTAGCTACAAATGGATATGGGTAATTTTGGTTCTTCACATACGATATATGATTTGTAATGAAGCTATTTTCCTTTTTTGGTTTTACTAAAACGTAAAAACCCAAAAATTTTCTATTTATGAAAATTCGATAACGAGGTGATTTGCACCATTTAAAAAGCATGGATATTCTTATAAGTTTAAATGAGAAAAGGGGAATATTAAGAATATTTACGATTTACAAAAAAGGTCAATCATAAAATGTTCTTACCTTTTTAAAGCATCAAACAAAATTTTCTTTGATTGAAAAAAAAATTAAATTAAAAATAATTAAGAATCTATCATGAAACTACAAAATATCTCTACATTAAAACCCACTGTCTTCTAATGTTGAATGAAAACTCATAGCTTATTTCGTACCTTCAAAGATTTTGCTATAGTATTACTTCAACTAATAAATAATTTAATGCCTAATCACCTGTGGCTATATTATGGTTATGATAATATAAGGACCTTGGAAGTTGGCTTATCAATAGAATAATCAAAATATCTACATTAAGAGAAGTCAACATATAAACTAATGTACCTAGGTACACATACACATCTTTAGATATGACCCTTTAATTCAAAATTCAAGTCCAAAAGTCTATGTCTAACCTTTTTGAAATTCGTGATCTTAATCGTCACGTCTCCCCACTACTCTATAACTCTATCTATATGCTTGGTGATATGACAATGACGAGTGAACTGAGAGTTTATAATCTCTTATTATCCATTTCATTTTTTTTTAAAAATGAGAGCAAATTCGAATTGGAAAAATGTAACATAACTTTTTAGCAATAATTCATCCCGCGTTGTCCGAGACAAAGTGGGAGCTATGACTATGAGAGTCCTTATCTAGTCATCTCTTTCACATACGGGCTTTAAATTCAGGATTCACCTATTGACGAAAGATTTATGGTGGAGTGACGTTAATTCCTCATAGGAAATTATACGAAGTGGTTTCATCAAGTTTTTGCCGCATTATAAATAAAGTGGTACTTTATCCCTTTGATTTATGACTCTCTGGCAAAAGAGAGTATCTCTGCTGTAGGAAAACCAAATGCGGTACATAGACCTTTTACATGTTTAACTTCCTCTCGTCCTCGTCTGTCTTCAGAATTGCAAATAGTTCAAAAGTCCGCGTCGGCATCCGTGTTTGGCATCAATCTCCACACATAGTTTAAACTTTAAATTGCACCGCAGAAATCACCGTCAAAGTAAATTTAGAGCTGCAGCGAACTTTGCGGTGTATCGTTTAATTATATAGCACGTTAATCTAGAGAGTGTCTGATGTGTTTTAATTTTTGCTAAGTACAATTTTGCAAGCTTATTTGGAAATTTAAGTCTACTTACATGAGCGTGACTACCATCGATCAATTTTGTAGCTCTTATTCGATCCCGCTATGTACCGTTACAAGTCAGACACTCAGAATCTGAAAGGCGGTCCGTGTAGAAAGGATGGCAAATGTGGAGTCTGACTATAGGAGGCTGTGACTTGCATTAAAATTGCATAGCGTTAGTGAAGAATCAAAATGACTCACTTCCATGTTTTGCTGCAAACGAAATCATTATCTACAAAAATTATTAAAATTAGAGGATCATAATAGCATAGAACAATTTGCACTTTGCAAAAACATGTAAATAGACAATTTTGCACACTTCAAAAACATATATGCATATAGAACATTTTGCACTTTTGAAAAAAACATGTAAATGGAACATTTTGATCATTTCGTAAACATTTAAATAGAACATTTTGATCATTTCGTAAACATGTAAATAGAACATTGTGATCATTTCAAAAACGTGCAAATCGAACATTTTGGTCATTTAAAAAGCATGTAAATGGAACATTTTGATCAATTTAAAAGCTCGTAATAAACATTTTATGCACCCATCTCATGTAGTTAAGATAGCTTTTTTTAACTCTAGCTTAAATTGTATATGAACCATTTTGACTCTTCACTGACGATATCTATAATTTCCATGCAAAAACAGGACGCTGCACTGCTAAACTATAACGTGAGCATCATTAAAGCTGAAAAAGCTAATTTCTATTTTTGAGTAATGAGTAATGACAATGTTGGCGATTGAAGAAACAGAATTATTTATCATCGTGACCTGCGGGAGATCGTCCCTTTGCACTTAACACTCGGGCCCGCCTATTTCTTCTCAGCATTCATACAGTAGGGGCACACGTACTGTACATTTTAGTCCCGGGCCGAACTATATAGCATAGCAGCACCACAAGATTATCATACATATTACATGTTGTTAAGCTTGTGTGTAGCTGGCCGCCTTTCTTAAAAATATGTAGTTTCATACATACATAATATGTTCAGATCCCCACAATGAAACTTTTGCATCTGTTTATGTTTTACACAGTGTTGTTAGGGGTGCTCGCTTCCTTTGCCTTATTTTTCTTCCGTAAAATATTCAATGCAGGAGTGTGCAGTTGGCAGTTGGAGAGGGGTGTAAAAATGTTACGTTAGGTGTCATTCTCGAGCGATATGCTCGAGTTCGGTTTCCGTTCGGTTTTGGAATTTGATGGAAGTACGATTTCATGTTTTAACAGTAATTCTAACTTGTCATCGGCCTTCTTGCATTTTTGAAATAAATGAAGCTTTCCATGTAAAAACTGTTGAACAGAAAAATTCCCTGCCAAGTTAGGTCATAGCAGGGCTAATAAAATTAACGTGTTTGCTCAAATTATCATTATTTGCATTAACATTCATACGCTAAAAGATTCTAAAATCGTAGACAGAATGTAGGCAAGATCATATGTCAACCAGTACCGGTGCCGGTGACCAGTGCCGGTACATAAGAAAGATTTTAAGGAATTATGAATAAAGCCGCTCTCCGTTTCACTCGTCGTATTGACTGATATATGTTATATGAATTCTATTAAGCGGGACAATAAAGATAATTCGCCCCGTTTGTAGTCTTAGCATCTCCCCTTAAATGATGCATTTTGTGAGGAATTAAATAAACGATTAAGATGAAATACGCTGATGACAAATTGACCACTTCAAACCAGTTCTGAGGACTTAAATGAACATTTTTAATTTTACCTTTTTAACGATTGCAGTAGATGTCAGATTTTAGGAGCTATAAAGGCAAAAAGGGAGGTTGTCTGTATGTGTACTGTGATCCTGGTTGAAGAGGAAATACTAGCTTTATTCAAATTTTTAAAAGGGCAATTAAAAAGCGGTATGCGATGTTGTTTGAATTTAAAAATGTTAAACGCTACGATCAATAAGGAAGAATTTAAAATAGGGTAAATTAGGGATATCTTTTGATTTGTGGGCACGTAGTTAGTACATTTTAAATCGACGATTTTTCTTTTAATTTAAAAACAAATTTCTATGGCTGGTTTTACATCGTTTTGGACGGCGGTCTGCTCAGCTAAAATGTAATTACGTGACGCATAGTAAAGTAATTGTACTGCGCGGAGGCTTATGTAAATGTAAATATCTGTACAAGCTTATTCAAGCCGAAGAAAGAAGCATTATGATGAGAATGTGGGCAGTATAGTAGTGTGGGCACAGAAGAAGTGTGTTCAGGTACTAAAAACTAACGAGTGCAAAACTCTCTGAAACTCTCAAAATGGACAACTGAGTGAAATAATTCAGATGAATGAATACAGATAGTACACATAACACCCTAGGAGACTGATAGAAACAGCAGTCGTGTCGCTCCTCTTTCCTTCAAACTTGAGAGTATGGGCACACACACACACATTATTATATCGCAAAACAAAAAACCCAGACCGATCTCTCGCTCGCTGACTCTGACTCAACGGCACTGCGGCTCTGGTCAGGGGTCATTGAAATTCAAAGTACCATTCAAGGGCTTTGCTTTTCACTTGGACTTGTGTTGAGTGAAACCGGTTGAGTTTGAAATAAATCAGTTTTTGAGACAACAAACTGATTTTTTTCTCTCTCTTTCTCTCTCTATTTTTCTTCACTGTGCTCACATTTTAATTCTCAAGTCGTCGACAAATCAAAAACTCAAAAAGAAAACTCATCATTTCTTGTGTTTTTAACTTTTATTTATGATTTTCCTACCTTTCGTCAATTCCGCTCTTCAGATGGATAGGTGTATAGGTACTTCGTGTTTCTTTCCATTAATTTCACTGGCATTGGCACAGGTAGTTTACCCTGTAGTATAGTGGCTGGCTGCTTTTGGGCTTGAGGCTGCTACCGCGGCTGGAAGACGAACTATAAAAATATGGACATTTGTTTTTTTTTGCTTTCTTGTGGCGATAAGTATTTCATTCAAAATTATTTTACTTCAGCAATGGCAATGGCAATGATGTCTTCATAGTTCATACTTCATACCCATGTTAGCCTCTTAAAGTTAAACTGTAAATACATTATTAATTTTATATTTCAAGGTAAATGATTTTCATTGCAAAAAACCACCTAGAGTTTTCATGTCTTTCTTTCCCTATATTTCTCCACTTTTATGACAGCTTCCTGTGGTAAATTTAAAGCAATGGTTCTATGCTGATGGTTGCTGGTATTACTAATAGAAGCAGGTTTAGTACATGACTGTAGAATATTACATATCGTCTGAAGAACCAAAATGGCCCATATCCATTTTTAGTTTCAAACAAAATGCACTGTCTACAGAAAAAATTAAAATAACATGTTCATAAAAGCATGTAAATAGAATCTTGTGAATTTTTCAAAAAACATGTAAATATAATATTTTACACTTTTCAAAAATATGTAAATAGGACATTTTAAACTTTTAAAAAAGCATGTAAGTAGAATATTTTGCACTTTTCAGAAAGCATGTAAATAGAATATTTTGCACTTTTCAAAAATATGTAAATAGGATATTTTAAACTTTTAAAAAATAATGTAAGTAGAATATTTTGCACTTTTCAGAAAGCATGTAAATAGAATATTTTGCACTTTTCAAAAAGCATGTAAATAGGGCATTGTGACTTTTTCAAAAAACATGCAAATAGGGCATTCTGTACTTTTCAAAAAGCATGTAAAAAGAATATTTTGCACTTTTCAAAAAGCATGTAAATAGAATATTTTGCACTTTTCAAAAATATGAAAATAGGACATTTTACAATTTTAAAAAGCACTTAAATAGAATATTTTGACCCTATTAAAAACATGCAAATAGAACAATTTGCTCATTTCAGAAACTCGTAATTAGCATATTGTATGTATCTTATTTACTGTATTCTTTGACATAGCTCACTTTAATTCTAGCATAAATTGGAAATGAGTCATTTTGATTCTTCATAGACGATATATGTAGGTTCTTACAATCAGTAGTAATTTTAACCATATCAACAGTTTACGCTTACGCTTGTTGTAGTCCTTTTAAATATGGAAGTAAACAATCAAAATGTAGTTTTATGTTCTGCTACATACATTCTGTGGCTAATATATCATATAGATATTTTAATACATAATGAACACTTACTAAAATTTATATAGGTACACTCACACTATTATTATTTCTAAATAAATTAACCTGCTCACAATTAAATGCCGTTTGCATTTATAATCGTAATTATAACGATAAGAGTTTTCTTTCAATTCAAGTTTCTAAAAGATTTGTAAAAAATAACAGAGAGCATTAAAAAAATGAATTTTTATGAATGGCTTTGAACTGATGGGAATTTTTCTTACTATGTGGTCGGTCTAGTTCCCTGTTCCTTCTGGTAGTTCTCGTAGTATCTGTATCCGTTAAATGTTTTGTGTTGGGAATAAAATTATTAAATTGATACAGGTATATGTATCAATGCTCAAAATTAAAAACCTATAGCAGCCTGATCCCGATTAGAATAATTAATATTGTTGAGAGTTACACTAACTAGTGGCAGTGGCATGCAGAAATTATGGGTTAAATTACATAAAAGCTAATTAAAAATACTTCAGTATACATACAGATTCAATATACCAGCAGTCATCCTGTCATATCATCTGTTTTTGTAATGTGCAGGTATCTCCCTCCCTTGGCATACATGTATACATAATCATTGCGGCTTTTAATTCTGAATGACCGGTGCCATCTAAAGCATATACCTAATAAGCCGGTTTAATTTTTAAATTGAACGTTTCCAACTGAATAATGTGAAGTTATAAAACTGCAGTGGAGAAGGACGTTTGTTCTGAGGCATGTATTTACAATTAATGCATATAAATCTCGTCGTTGACATATTACTATGGTATGTAACTGGGGGATCTTAATTTAAAATTAAGGGTATAAGCTCAATTTGTATGCGTTATCATTATAATAATTAAAAATACATAATTACTCAAGTAATTGAAGTAAAGTACACATTATTTTAGTTTCTCAGCTAAATTATATATTTCCACTACTTTACGTCAACAAAATACCCATGTAATTTCCTGGCGGACATCCTAAATAAAAAGTGTAATTACAATTTTCAAACCAAAGCTGATTACCTATTGTCATTAATGAGCCTGTAATTAATACTACTATGCTGTATACAACTTTGTGTAAGTGTGCTCAGCTATTTTCTATATCCACTGTTCTACTGTTAAAAAAACGATTTAAATTAGTCGCATTTAATAATCCATTATTGTCACATGGCAAAACACAAATCATAATCTCCCCCCCCCCCTTCCCTTTTGATCTCTGCAATAGTCATATTATCACGAAAAAATATCTTAAATCTTTTGATTATCTGCAGAATTAAAAATGACTATTGGACGGAAACCATTGTGTCCTTTTTTAAATCTTACACCCCTCCGAGAGTTGAATTGGATGTTGAAGTGCTTTTTTTTCTACATTCATTATTACATATGGTATTTATTTGTGACGGTGACCAAGACCGACGACCGAGACCACGAGACCGACGACCGACCGACCGAACTTTGGATGCCTTGTTTGAATGAAACCAGTTTTGAGACAAAAGGGATTAGGTATGTAGAATTGAAAAGGGAGTCAAGTCAGGAGGCACCTTCTGTCTTTGTTTTTATCCTTTTATGTATTTTATCTACTCCGGATAATCATAATCATAATAATGACGAAAGCAATAATAATAATAATATATGTAATTACAAATACAAAAGTATGTGTGCCCACCTTTACACTCGTGTGGGTTCTGGTTTTGATTTACATTTTGGCAGTATTGTATAAAGAAAATTTTTCTATACTATAATAATGAAATGTGAACCTAGATAGGTATATGTAAGGTACGTGCTCTCGAATGAGGCTCGTGGACTATTTATTAACTTGTTCTCTTAATTATCTTGAGTCGAGTCTTCAGCTCTGAAATGACTACTACTTTTTCTTAAAGACTTTTGTCTTTGATTTCTAAAGCGCTATGGTTGCCACTGCCTCTGCCTCTGGATGACGTGATGATGTGCTGATGAGCTTTTTGGCCAGTAGTCTGACGTCAACGTATATATGAACCCTCTGGCTCTGTCTATGGCCTCACCATTTCCCATTTATCTTTATCAGCATATTTATGTCCATTTGTTATTTGTTGTGATCGCGGAGTGTTGACGCTAATGTTGAGAGTCATGAGGAAACTTTTACACTATTAAATCTTATTTACTCTTAATTACATTGCATTATTGTATTGAATGACTCCTATTTGCCAGTTGCCGCAATGGTAATGATTACTGATATGATGGCGGTGTAAATATTAAATATTCAGACAAAGGTGCCTACCTGTCTTACAGTGTTTATTGCCTCCATTTAATTTCATTCCAAATCTTCACAGTTTTGAGTGTTCAGCCCCAGTTTTTTTTTATGAAGAGTCAATTTCCCTATTAATTATACTTGGAGAGATGCTTTGACCCTTGAAATTGTCAAATTAAAATCAAGCAACAGTCAGATCAATTATTTAAGTAAGAAAATCAATACAGTTTTATTTTTCTTAAATTTTTATTCTGTGTATTGTGTCTAGTTGGTAACTGTAAACAGCACTAAATTACTGAATGGACAGGAAGTAGACAAACAACCCTGACATTGCACATTTTGAAATGACATCTAAACGACAACTTTGTAAACCTTGAAAAATTACCCGACTAAAATCCCATGACAAGCAAATTTTCACCATGACGTGGCATCATAATAGACAGTAATCGTAATGAATATTAGCACCTTGGAAAGTACAAGTTGTAATATTGTGTAAGGCTATGTATATGCTTTTTGGAGCGAAATTAGTTCAAGTGGAAGTTAAACTGAAGCTGTAATGGAAATGGAAATGGACGCCGTTTTCTGAATGCAATGTGAGGTGCAAAGTAGAAATGGTAAAGATCACATAATGTTAATAAATAGAGCGTTTCTAAAACGAATCCTGTCTATGTCACACTGATATTCAAAAAGTTACAAAAAAAATTTTATAAATACTTTAGTGCTATACGCATCATTTTGAAAATATTAAATCTAAAGTATGCTCTACTTCTATGTATTTCTACCCGAACTTCTAGTGTCTTCTAGAAGGAAAGAATTGCGTAGCTGAATAAAGCAACAACAACAAAACTTTTGCCTTAGCCTTTGTACGCACACTAACAGGCACGCAATTGTTTGCATAGAAAAAGAAAACGCAACAAAATACTCTGACAGTCTATGAAAGCCACAGGCAGGACTGACTATTGAGAATGGCCACGATCATTAGTCCTTCTTTTTTTCTCTCTCGTTTTGGCTGAGAAAGTTGAGACAGATAGAGAGAGCACTGCGTGGAAAGTGTGTAAATATGCATCCATCATGAAGTAATAAAACTTGCATGAATGATTTTTCGCTCTGTTTCTCTCCACTATACTGTGTGAACTGGTAGCTTTCGTGGGTCCATGGAAATTGAAATGGATGATGGAAGAGCTGAAGGCCTAATTTGCATTATGTTCTTGTATGATGTATCATTATAATTATTATGACGCTCCTTTTAATAAGGATATATAAGAGTACTATAATGCATACCAAGATGTCGATCTTAATAGTATATAGTGACAGGGCCGGATAATACGGCCAGCGCAGGCAGCCCCTGCTGCTTAAATTTTCAAAAAACATGTACATGGAACATTTTACAGTTTTCAAAAATATGTAAAAACGAATATTTTCACATTTCAAAAACATGTAAATAAACATTTTTGTACATTTCAAAAACATGGAAATAAAACATTTTCCACTTTTCTCAAAGCATGTAAATAGAACATTGAGCACTTTTCTGAATCAAATAAAAAGAACATTTTAAGCTTTTCTAAAAGCATGTAAATACAAAATTTTCCTTTACAAAAGAAAACCAGCAATAAAACCAAAATAGCTGTTTTTGTATGAAAACAAATTGCTGCCTAAAAGCAATTCCTTCGTCCGGCCCTGTATAGTGAGCTTCCTCCCTTATGCTTGGCCAGATCCAGATCCAGATCCGAATCCAGATCCAGCCAAAAATTTCAAAGGTGATGTAATGCATGCTTAACCAAACGGGAATAAAATACTTGAAAAAAAAACAATATTTACAATGCCATCCATCTCCATGTAAGAAGAGAGCTCAGGACAATCGGTGTAGTGTGTGTGCCTGTTTGTATTTGGACTGAGTACGCTGAGTTCTGACTGAGCGCCCGTGTGACACCCAAGGAATTACATTGCATTACATCGCATCCAAAATCCAAATCCAAGTTGCCCTTATTAATGTTCACTAAAGCAAAGTGTAGCACAGTTGCCTATGCCTATATCCGGGTATAGTGATGGGGACAGGTCGACTGAGTTCAAGAGGATAGACGGCGGAGACAAAAAAAATGAGGAGAGGGTGATAAATGAACTGAATTAGACATGGCATTGCACAATTGAACTAGTTTGACATGCGACTGGGACTCTGACTGTACTAAGGTCCTGTGGTCCTCTAGCTCTGGAATCTTGTATCTGCATAATCTAATGTAATGTGAGTAGAAGAAAAGGAAGAGAGATAAAAAAACGCTCTTCTTCTACATGCGTAACAAGACAAGCATTTTTATTTAGATTGAAACGATTTGTTATCCAGACCTTCACTCATTCAAAATCGTCCACATTTGCATGATTTGGCATTGGCTGAGTCTTCACACACCAAACACAGAGAACAGAACAGAAGCCAAAGCCTGGAAGACTCACTGCTGCAGATAGTATGTCATTCTCATTTTCGTTTAGTCTCTGTTTCTCGTCGTGAAATGAGATTTCTTCTAAATGATCCATATGCAAATCAGTCGTGTTTTGTGAAGCTAACAAATACATAGTAGGCATAATATGTACTGCACACATTTGGTTACCTGGCATGGAGCAGTTGCTTACATCATAACGTAGGTAGGGAGCTATACTGATATATGCCTTCGTTACGCTATAGTCCATATACTGTATGAAATGTGGGAAAGCAAGGAGCGAAAAATTGGTCGAGAGTCGAAATAAAACTAAGAGTTTAATGGAATCCATGTGAAATGCAATAAAATGAAATGGAAAAATAAATGAAGCTTTTATTTTTATGACTGTGTGTGT
Source organism: Dicyrtomina minuta (assembly GCA_949802685.1). Classification (NCBI taxonomy): domain Eukaryota; kingdom Metazoa; phylum Arthropoda; class Collembola; order Symphypleona; family Dicyrtomidae; genus Dicyrtomina; species Dicyrtomina minuta. The sequence goes on along the minus strand of OX461811.1, from coordinate 50,396,856 downwards.
CTTTTAAATTTTACCTTTATTTCATTGTGCAAAAGCATAGGCTATGCCCTGTGTTTTTACTCTTCTACATTCTACGCGCTTACTCTACACTACATTTCAAATACAAATACAAAAATGCAAAATGATGATGCTGATCGTGAGTGAAGTGAAACAAACAGGAAATACTGATATATGAAACAAAGGATTTAATTCAACACTTGTATAATAAATTAAATTGTATACGGAGAGTATTTAACATGTTTAATCATAATCGTATGTCATATATCCTATCATTGCTCATCCCCCTATGTCATAGTTGGTCAATTGCGAATGTGCAAAATAGTATACATTTTAATATAATTACACCTTTAACAAAAAAATTATATTGCATTTGGCATTTGTGTGAAAATTTAGAAAGCATCTTTTGCTTTTTCCAAGATTGTAGTAATATACTGATACGTGTAGTAATAGCACAAACAATGCAATATATATCCTATATTTAATATCATTAAAAATTAAAATATTTACAACGCAAATGAGTTCATGTATATCGTTTTAATTTTTTCATCGGCTTACTGTATTTTTTAGATTTATTATTTATTTTGCGTTGACGTTTAATTCAACGTTTACTCATAGTATAGTAATTATTTTCTAAGGGTAAACGGTTGAATGGTAAATATCGTCTGTGAAGAACCAAAATGACTCATATCCAATTTAATCTAGAATCAAAATGTGCTATATCATAAAATCAAAATGAGAAACATGCGTAAAATGTTAGTTAGGAGTTTTTAAAAAGTGTAAAATGTTCAATTTACATAGTTTTAAAAAGGTTCAAAATGTTCTATTTAAGTGCACTTTATTGAAATTTGTAGTTTTATTTACACTTTTTTGAAATGTGTTAAATTTTCTATTTGCATATTTTTGAAAAGTCCAAAATGTTCTATTAATGTTTCTTTAAAGTAGAAAATGTTCTATTTAAATGCTTTCGAAATATGTTGCACAATATTTTTGTAAATAGTGGATATTGTTTTTAGCTTAAAATGGATATATGGGTCACTTTAGTACTTCATAGACGATATGTAGGTACTGCTGTACATTGAAACGGATGTTAATGCAAAAGGGGCTATCTTAATTAAAATAGATCTGCAATGCTTACACTTACACTTGCATGGTATATGGCAACGGTAGTTAGGCAGTAAGGTGACAGTTTGAAAATGAAAATAGTCCATCAGTATAAGCCACAGTCAACAGACAGTTTAAAGTTTAAACGCATATAGATGCAAGAAGGGAAGTCCATTTCTTTGAGGAAAAAACGCTTATCTGAAATATGCTTCGTCACTTCTCTCTCACTACTTTACAGATAATGAGCAAAAACTTGGTAAAAAATGTAAAACATATTTAGTGTAGGAAATTAATGGGGTAAGTCTATCTGTATTAGTCCACCTTCCTTCTTCATAATAGCAGTATATATATCTGCAGAGCTTGCGCTAGACATTTACTGTAGAACATGTACCAGACCAGGTGTAGTTTTAGATTGTAGACTTAGAATACATAGCATTATTTATTACGGTCAAGAGATTATTTGATTTTTTTTTAACTTGGGGCAACGTGCTATTTTTTTGAGGATTGATTGTAAACTCTGGACCGGACCCAGTGTCCCGGTTGCCAAGTCATGCAATGTTTTTCCTTTGCCATTGTGATTTGTAAAATCTTTATAAACGGACACCAACAACCGCAAAATATACATTTAAGCGTGCCTATATATACTTATATACTGCATACTGAATACTGACACTGATACCCTGCAAAAACTTGTTGAACAGTCATATTATTTTGCTACGTCAGATTATCCGCATGTCTAAAGTTTTTAAGTTAAAGACAAATCTCTTCAGTATTTCTCTACAATTATTACAATATACTGATTACAATTTTTTTTAATTGAACATCGAACCAAAGCTCCATCCATGACTTAACAGAAATTGTTTTTAGATTTAAAAAATCCATACAGATCACGACTCCACGACCATAACATAAAATATGAATTACGAATATGAAAAACAAAAACATTTTGAAATTGAAAATGTTTCACATTCAAACTCGAAACTTAAACAGGCAATAATACATTGAAAAAAACGAGACGGATGACGGACGGTGACGGCGACGGGTTCAGTTCAGTAAATTTTTATCACGTAGGTACTTTACCATTACATTACATTACAGTACAAGCCGCACTATAGCAATACTGTACTTAAGAGTACACCTGCTATATTGCCTGTATAGACATATCGTCGGTGAAGAGTCATTCTGTCTTAAGTCCAGTGCACAGCTAAAATCATTCTGTCTCAAGTCCATTCAATTCTTAAAGTCATTCTGTCCCAAGTCCATACAATTGGTAGCTACTGTCGCGGTCGCACCCGTTTTGTCCTATGCATGGGGGGGGGGGGGGTGGTATGTTACTGACTGCATTGTACTCATGATGTACACTTAGGGGTCGTCCACAAAAGACTGCATGTAAACTTAGGGGTCGTCCACAAAAGACGTAATGTTACTATGTTGTACTCATGACGTAAACTTAGGGGTCGTCCACAAAAGACGTAATGTTACTATGTTGTACTCATGATATACACTTAGGGGTCGTCCACAAAAGACTACACGTAAACTTAGGGGTCGTCCACAAAAGACGTAATAAAAATTTTATTTCCAGAACATTTTGCACTTTCGAAAAACATGCAAATAGAACATTTTGCAGGTTAGAAAAACATGCGAATAGAACATTTTGCAGGTTAGAAAAACATGCAAATAGAACACTTTGCACTTTAGAAAAACATGCAAATAGAACACTTTGCACTTTAGAAAAACATGTAAATTAGAACATTTTACACTCTTGCAAAACATGCAAATAAAACATTTTGCACGTTAGAAAACATGCAAATAGAACATTTTGAACTTTTGAAAAACATGTAAATAGAACATTTTGCATTCTTCAACTTTTTGCAAAGTGCAAAATGTTCGATTTGCATGTTTTTCGTAAGTGCCAAATGTTCTGGAAATAGTATTTTTATGACGTCTTTTGTGGACGACCCCTAAGTGTACATCATGAGTACAATGCAGTCAGTAACATACCAAACCCCCCCCCCCCTCCCCTTATGCATAGGACAACGCGGATGCGACCTCGACAGTAGCTACCAATTGGATGGACTTGGGACAGAATGACTTTAAGAATTGGATGGACTTGAGACAGAATGATTTTAGCCGTGCACTGGACTTAAGACAGAATGACTCTTCACCGACGATATGTAATATTAAATAATAATATTTACGATTATCATTCGTGACCTTTGAACTCATCAAAGACATGCGGTGCGGTGCGGTAATGTGATGTGATGTGATGGGGAAACAAGTTTAGACGAGCTCGTGTTCAATTCCCTCCAATCTTGTTATTATTGACAGCTATTTACTATTTTAAATTTTAATCTAAAATCCTCTCAAAGCTATAGTCTCTGCTAAAAAGCCCTTTTACAAATCCTTGTAATCATATAGGAACAATAAAAATAATTTCTACCACTTTCATAAAATACGGTAATATACACTATACTTTTAAAGTTAGCGCTCGAAACATTGTTATACAAGTTTAAAATTTTAAAGGTTTGTCGTGTACTTAATAGCAGAAGTCTACACTTTAAAATCGGAGGTAATTACAAAACTCCAACCACAATTTATAAAATTTAACTGTAAAACTATTACTACTAATTTAAACGTTTTGTGGCATGACATGCCTTATGGGTTTACACTAATTTACTTAAAAAAATAAGCACCAGAGCCGCAACACCATAGTTCACAGACCAGACCAGAGCCGGTGCCGGTGCCGATGCCGATGCCGAAGTTGAAACCGGGCCGTAAAGTGTAAAGTAAAGTCGGCTGGAAATGGCTTGTAATTATGTAGAAATAGTTGTAGTGACGCGAGACTTTCAGAAGCAAGCCACCGACCACTTACCACTAAATGAGGCAAAGATTAAAAGGCACCGAAAAACAAGTGAAATTATTCCGCTGAGCTAATCCACTCATATCCCACCTAATCAATATCTATAATGTCTCTCGTACTCGTACTCTCGTCTCAGGTATAATAGCGGTAAGTTTTTTCCATGTTTCTTTTTTGTTTTGTTGTGCTGTGTTGTGTTGTTGTTTTTTTGGATTTGAAAATGCATAATATTCCAAAGTTAAAATTTAAATTCAAGTCATGCATTCTATTTGAACGGAAACATACAGCTTGTCTATCGATGTCTGGTACTGGTAATGTTGAATGTGTAATATGATTAGCGTTCAAACTTGGAAATGAAATCAACAACAACGGCGCTCGCTCTATGGTATGGCTCTATGACGGTGGCTGCCGCTTTTGCATCTTGCACAGATTTATATATACAGATTTGCTGGAAGACAAAAAAATAACATGAGATCGTGTGCCATGCCATGCCAAAGCGTATTTACTACATTATTACAAAAAAACTTGAAAAAAAAAGTAATTTGATTTGCAATTTCTGTTTAAATTGCAACTTACGCTAATTGCACATGTCGGCACTTCTGATAGACAGTAATTCACAGCTCGGGCACACTTAACGATCAATGGTAAACTTATACATAGGCATGTATAGCGTATACCAATAGTTATATGTTGTATCTATATATCAATATCAGTACGTATATTATCATTATCTATAATGCGTTATGTCTTTTTAAATGCAGCTCGGTAATTCTCGTATATGTCTGCTACTATAATGACTATACCTATACAGGGAGAGGTATAGCCTAAATAAATTTAAGACTTATGATTATCATGGTGTTGTAAACAGCAAAAAGTATAAAAAGGTTGCTGCTGCTGTTGTTGTTGTTGGTGTTGTTGTTAATCTAAAGGGTGGCTGTCGAATGTCGAAGTGGGATGTGAAAAGTAATAATAATACTTATCAGGATCTGTAGTCTGTAGTTTGTAGTCTGTAGTACCTTGACTTCTTACCTGACAGAAAACAGAACGTCGAACCAGTGCCATGCACTTGGTAAGCTTCATACATTTGTAACAATTTACCTTTAGGATTGTACCTATCATCATCCCTTTTGACTTGCTTTCCTTTCAAATTCAATGACCCTCAAAAAATCCGCCGATAATAATGATCAATATTCTTGTCCCTTTTGTCCTTTGTACCGATACCAGTGCCAGTAGCTTGAATGGTTGAGCACCTATGGAATGTGATCTAATTTGACAAATGGAACAAGTTACAAGCGTAAAATTAAGGCTCAATGACGAAGATCGAGTCATGTCATGTAATGTACCTACGACGATTGGGTTTCCATTGATTGAAGTTGAATATTGAATTTGAAATGATTATTTGTCAAATTCGTTGTGGCTTGTTACACTTACTACTCAAGCCAAAAGTCAATATATGATTATTACAATTATTACAATTAAAGCTACCAAGGCAAGGTAAGTAGTTGGCATAAAATAACGGGTTTTGTTACGTAGCTGTTAGGCATTGCAGTTGCAGTTAATGGGTAAGTATTTTTGGTTACCACAGCATGCAACTCTATAATTTCGTCTGTGAAGAACCAAAATGACCCATATACATTTGTATCTAAAATCAATATCCACTATCTACAAAAATATTGAAACATGTCTTGAAAGCATTTAAATAGATCATTTTGTACTTTTACAAAATATGTAAATAAAACATTTTACATTTTTCAAAAACGTATAAATAGTTCATTTTACTCTTTTCAAAAACATGTAAATAAAACATTTAACACATTTCAAAAAAGTGTAAATAGAACATTTTGAACCTTTTTAAAACCATGTAAATAAAACATTTTGCACTTTTTAAAAACTCTTAATTAACATTTTACACAGGTTTCTCATTTTGATTTTATGACATAGCTCATTTTGATTCTAGCTTAAATTGGATTTGGGTCATTTTGGTTCTTCACAGACGATATGTAGTTATGAGTAGCATGATTTTAAAAGCTAAAATTAAAAAATTAAAATAACTAATAAATTATTTCAATAGCCTACAGGTAGGTACAGGTACTCTGTAATAACTGCTACTGCGGCATTTAAATTTGAAACGAAAAAACAGAAAGAATCCACCAATTTGTATGCTACCGCCAGCGTCGGCATGAAATAGACAACTCCAACCAAAGTGTCTAAAGACTTTTTAAACTTACACTGAATCTCTTTGTTATTATTGTTTTGTGCTCTTGTTTTTGTTTTCATTTCTAAGGGGGCTGCGTATATTCAAGTCCTGTGACTAATAAGGGCTGTCTTACATTTTGTATTGTTTCGTGAATTCGTTTCGCTTTTTTTGCCCAAATCTCAAATCTGGATCCGACCATAACCTAGACACACTACATATAGGTCCTGTACTACCGCTCTATGTGTTTTTAAAAAGCTAAATACATACAACTTTTGTACATGATACAGGGCCGGATACAGCGGCCAGCGCAGGCAGCCCCCGTTGCCTAAATTTTCAAAAAAACATGTAAATGGAACATTTTGCAGTTTTTAAAAATACGTAAAAAAATATTTTGACTTTTCAAAAACATACGAAACAAAATTTTTCGTACATTTCAAAAACATACTAATAAAACATTTTCCACTTTTCTCAAGACATGTAAATAGAACATTGAGCACTTTTCTGAATCAAGTAAAAAGAACATTTTTCACTTTTATAAAACATGTAAATACAACATTCTGCTTTACCAAAGAAAATCATCAATAAAATCAAAATGGTGGTTTTTATGGGAACAAATTGCTGCCTAAAAGCAATTCCTTTGTCCGGCCCTGACATGATACAAACCCATCACATATCAGAGATCAGAAATTCAGTATTTTGAACCTTTCAGTCGATGTCGACTGTAAATTCTAATACATACATTTCTTTAAGATAAAAGAAATTTCAATAAAATTTGAAAAGTCTGTCAAGTTTTAGCTTTATTACACAACTACATGACAAAGGTATCGAGATAGATGGAGTGATAGAGCATTTTACGTCTGTAGATTATAGTCTGGTTTTGAATTGTAATTCTGTAATTTACAATTGCTACCATGAAAGTTTTATCTACAACTTCTCGGTGCTAATGTTAATGTTATGGCGGACCATAATTATTTACATAGCAACAAGTTACGTGTATGCTATGTCCACTAAAACAATCTATTTTGTATCTGTAGCACACTTTTTTATTGTGTAAAAAAATGTACCTACATATTTAGTTCAAATTTCTAATTCTACTTCATGTGTATTTTTGTAGTAGCATCAAACATATTATAGAGATACATTTAATCGTATATATGGTGTGAAGGAGACTCTTAACAAATTTCATGCACATTGAGAAAAAATTTAGAGAGAGTAAATGAGAATTCTCAATGGCCCCGTAGCCGCGCGCGTAGTGGTGCAGTTGAAATAAAAAATCCGAGAGACAATTAAGAAAGAGCCATTTTTGATGTAAATGAGCCAGTTTAGGTGTAATTTTGCTATGCATCATGACTTTTACAAAGTCGACGTGGAAGAAGCTATGATGGGATGGGAGGATGGTGAATGGTGATGGTGTGTGTGTGGGGTGGACGCGGCTCCATTTACTTGGTTCTATACTTACAACATGACAAGATAAGCGTAAAGTTTTACGAGATCCAAGTCAAGTAGCATTTCAGACCTCAGTGGACTCCCAATAACGATTAAAGAAAGAGGCAATTACATAAAAAATTTAGCTATACATATAATTAACATTATAAATTGAGAAGCAAATGATTGTTTTTATTCGGTCTTTTTTTGTCATAGAAAAAGGGTGGAAAGGGAAGGTATGATGTTATATGCTGCCTGTTGAGATATGTTGTAAAATCAGTAAAATGTAGGGTTGGAGTATTTTCAAAAATCAAAACGTTCTATTTACAAATTTTTCAATAGGAAGAATATTTTAAAATTAATTAATTGTTTAAAAAAAATAAAATGTTATGTATTTTTACGTTTTTAAAAATGAAAAGCTGGTGCATTTTGATGTTTTGAAAAGAGCAAAACTGTTGCATTTTGATGTTTTCAAAAGCGCATAACTGTTGCATTTTGATGCTTTGAAAAGAACAAAAATGTTGCATCTTGATGTTTTCAAAAAATCAAAATGTTCTATTCGCATTATTCTACAAAGAAAAAACACTAGACTGTATTGAAATTTTAAAAAAGTAATTCAGTTCTTTTTGAAAACGTCAAAAAGTGTTGGTTGAACATTTACCAAAAGTACCTTTGTAAAAATAGTATAGCGCCTATACCTCACAACATATTGTAGCTTTTTAATTTAAGGGTGTGAGAAATGTGTAAATAATACTTGTCTTTTTTTTACTTTTTTAAAAGGCAGATGTCATGGTTTGCAATCTCAGCTTTCTTCACAAATGTGGAAAGACGTAAGTACGTCTGTAATTCAATGTATTTAATACATTTTCATAGAAAAATGTTACGTAACACGGTGGGTGGGTCGGGCCGGGTCCGGGGCCGGGGATTGTAAATGTATTTCAAACATGTAAGTATCCATATAGCAAAGTCTAACGATAAGTTGAACTTGACACTTTCATGAGTCGGCATCGGACCGTTAATATGGCGTATAGTATGAGAACTTAAGTACTTCTATATTATGTTCCTCCTCGTTGATTTTAAACGATTTTTCGGATTCTATTGTTCCCTAGACTTCCACCATTACACAATTTTTTATGAAGTCAAAACGTCTCCCACTTCCCTTTTGTATTTCAATATGGTGAGTGTCAATGCATAGATGGGAGCATTTGCATGCCGATATCGATGTCGATGTCGTCTACCAATCTACTCCACACATAATATGTACTACATACCTGCCTAGTACTACGTATATGGAGTGTAATTACATATACATTGTGCATTATAGCCTATAGCAAAGCCCACGAGAGACAGCCCAAGCTACTGTGTATTTTCTCCATGATTTTTTTTTGTTATTTTTTTTACGAATACTGCATAGCTACCGATGTCAATACAGAAAAAGCCCCTCTCGTATGCACACGACGGATTCTCTAACTCGGTATATTTTCTAAATGTCAGCGTTTGCATCAGGCAAATTCGTACACACTTTGACACTTGATACAAACTAAAGTTTTGATTGTAACTTTTGACAGTTGACAGTGTCGACAGTGGCAGCGTCACTCACAATGTACATCAAATTTTGACTTGCTATTATAAACAATTTTAAAAAGAAATCCAAGTGCAAAAGTTTTGATGTGTAAAAGTTTTAAGTAAGCACATAGAAAAAATCAAATGGGATACTGCAATTTGTAGTATTATAGACGCGGAGATATTCATTTTTTGATAAAATCAGCATGAAAGATGAAAAGATTATTGTGAGGGTTCTTATAAAACTTCGAATAAAAAAATCAAAGCTGAAATCCAGATCCAGAATCCAGATCGAGCTCAAAATGGAAATAGAAAAAAATGAATAAGAAAAAAAAGAACGTTTCATATACGATAATATAAAAATTCTGTTCTCCCAGTTATGCTCCATCAATTTTACATGATTTTTCACTTTCACTTCTAAATTGACAAGTTTGTTTCCACTTACAGAGTTGCACTATGTATAATGTATATAGTAGCATACACTATGGGTATACTACGATAATATTGACCACCAAAACCCAAAATTTTCCTTCTGATGCAACCCCAAACCCTACCTAAAAACTTGGTCCGCTTTGTAAACGCTAACTCTAACCATTACGCGTAGTATTACTGTGTGATAGCAGTAAAAGTCATATCGTCTATGAAGAACCAAAATTACCCATTTCCAATTCATGCTAGAATTAAAATGAGCTATGTCAAAAAAAAAACAGTAAATAAGATGCATGCTTACAATGCTAAGCACGAGTTTCTAAAATGAACAAATTGCTCTATTTACATGTTTATTAAGTGTGAAAGTTCCTATTTACATATTTTTGAAAAGGTCAAAATGTTATATTTTTCTATTTCAATGTTTTTTAAAAGTGTAAAATGTCGTATTTACATGTTTTTCAAAAGTGTAAAATGTTCTATTTAAATGTTTTTCAAAAGTGTAAAATGTCGTATTTGCATGTTTTTCAAAAGTGTAAAATGTCGTATTTACATATTTTTCAAAAGTGTAAAATGTTCTATTTAAATGCTTTTTGAAAATTGCAAAATATTCTATTAACTTGTTTTTAAAAAATGCCCAAGGTTCTACTTACATGCTTTCAAGAACATGTTATTTTAATTTTTTCTGTAGATAGTGCTTTTTTTAAAACTAAAACTGGATTTGGGTCATTTTGGTTCTTCACATACGATATGGTTTTCCAAGACTGAATTTTTCCAGTGGAGTATAGCAGAAAGTACATTATAATTTAATAAAGTGAAGAATAAAATTGTTCATTTAAGTCGATTTAATTCATTTAAGAATTTCATTTCATAGGGTTTACCCTTATTACTATTAAATGTATAACCGCAGTTGTAAATGGAAACTACACAATGTCCATATAAATTAAAACGGAATCAGCCTTCAGTACTGTCACAGCATCATCGTCAAAGATGCCCTATAGTAATTATTATTACAATAGTTGTTACAGTAAAACACAATTACATAGACTACCGTTGAACTTGTAAATTTTCCATTACGTGGAAAATTACAGCAGCATATAGCGTTAATTCAGTTAATTGTTACATGTAGGTACATAATTTCTAGCTAGTAGGTCTAAGGGAAGCACCTATTGTGTAAAAAGCAATATATTACAATTATCTCAACTATATCTACAAACCTTGTACAATAAAATAAAAATAAAAACCTTGAGAATCTTTTTCTGCTCATCGTCAGTTTAGAATGAACGAAAGGAGAGCGAAGGGAGAAAATACGTTAAAACACGAAAGATGAAAAGAATCATTGAGCTCAAGTGAAGCAATGTCTTTAATTTGAAAAGTTCATTATGCATAATATACAGTAGCACATAATATACATAGAATAGACAATACATTGCGCATAGAACGTAATAATGTTTTTCATTAAATTCGTGCGACCCCACAGGAATAGAAAATCTCTCTCCCTTTCCCCAAACACTTTATGGTGTGAAACTGCGGAATACAAATAATTCTAGAAATAGAGTACAGATTTTCTATACATTAAGTTTCTACTGCGTAGTATATAGTGACAAAACGAGAGCGAGACTACACATTATGTTATGTATTTTATTTATCCGTAGACGGTGACTGTGACGGTATAGAGACACTATTTAAAATGCAAGCTAAAATCAAAAGGATGATGAGGGGACGACGAGAGTCCTGATCCTGAGTGCAGTAGCAGAAAGAGGAAAGAAAGATCTCATCATTTCATTATTACAGTAGCCATGTCAAGCCTTTGTTACTTGGTGTAAAGCCACAGCCACCTTGCCACCAGAAACTTATTAAAGCTATACACTCTAATTTATTTAAATCCTTTTATTTTCTACACTACTTCTACTTCTACAGGCCCATACTTCATCCTCTGGACAGATATGGGATACAGATAATTACATTTCTATGTCTAAATCCCACCTTTTCTCCAAAGATGCAAAAGTATGACATGGAAAAAGCCATGTTTTGTCATTTATAATTATGCAAGAACCAACATCAAACTGTAAAATATCCAGCAAAGACCACAACCAAGGACCAACAAGATTTAATTTTGAATTTTGGACCATATCCTATAAGTTCTACTATAGGTATTAGATATATGATTTCATTTTCATACCAGTAGTGCCTACAGGATACAAGGCAGTAAGTGTGATACAGTACAGTAGCAGCCTCCGTGTGAAAAATTTGAGATTATCATTAATAATAGAAAAAAAGGGGTCTTTCACTTTTGTCTTGTCTCAGCTGAAAAGTGTAAACAGGCTCACGTTCAAATTGAAATTGGACTGAAGAAAAGAAAGAAAGAGATGTGCTGTTTGATGCGGTAGTTGACGGTGGGGTGACCCGAGTCCAAGGAGACCAAATAGACGCGCAATTGCTTATGTTACAGACAGAGTTTCAACTGTCTTTTTTTGAATGCTTAATAATATGCAAATCTCTATATGTATATAGGTATATAGTAATATGTAAATTTTGAAATACAAGTGAAACAAAAGCTCCACGTACTTGATCTAAATATTTCTTGCAAATCACCAGTACCAGTACCAGTAACAGTGTCAGTAAGCACTACTACTACGTAGTAGATGCTGCCCTTGTAAAGTATTTAAATTCCAAGCATCGCTCGTCATTTGCATAAATGCATTGGACTCAGATTTAGATTTAGAGTAACTTGGACTTTCTGTGCGCTTGGGTATATAGTCTAAATTTACAGTTGAAATTCTTTTATATTATTACTATACGTGTGTGTCCTTCCTTCTGGTTCTTTTCTGGTGCTGCGTTGGTCTGAGTCTGAATTAAAGCAGGTGAAATGTGAACCCCTTCTGCCACTGTCTGCTGTGTGTGTGTGTGTGTGAGTGTAATAATAATATCTGTATAGTAATCTCTACACACTGCAGCCGCACTGTTTAAAAGTGTACACATATTATGCATGCTCTCTATTTGAAAATTCCTGCACCCCATTCCCAGTACCAGTCCCAGTCCCAGCCCCAGTGCAGTGCAGTAAGGATACGATGGAGGTATCATAGTTGTATGGCTAATTCACTCAGTAAACTTCTCGCCTTTCACTCCCTTTCATTTCATCTAATTCATTTACTGTGTTACACAGGCTGGAAATTTTAGACCACTGACTGAAAAGTCCTGAAGTCCCTCTCCTTGAATATTCAAGGGATAATAAACAATAGCCGGAATGACAGAGACAAATAATTCTAGAGTATTTCACAGCTCCTTTTTTTCACACTTGTATACGGTGTACTGCATCACATATACTCTTATATAGGAACGAATTTTAATATGCAAAATAAATGCTCACTCATTTATCTTCTTGAAACTTGCTTACAATTTACAACTAAAGAGAAGAACAGACATTGCAGTGTACAGATCTGTGTAGATTCTCCTGCTCTACAAAATCTTATGGTTACAATGTTATTACAATAATAATAAGGGAATGTTCTTCCGAACTGGAAACTGGAACAGAACAAAACAACAACAAGGAGAGAGATACAAATGAACTTTTCAAGTGTAACGTCAGTAGCAGTAGTAGTATAGCAGCTTATGCTTGTAGGTACATACTTCTAATTACATTTGAAGCTGTGAGAAATTCAGTCCACCATTAGCTACGCGTTACATTATATAGTTCAATGAATTCGTACTATCAAATTATTTCTATGCAAATTACCTATGGAGTCGTACTCTGTCTTCTGTGCTGTCCCATTGCACTGCCCTGTCCTTAATGTCTTGTCACAAAAATGTAATTCAATAGTCGCAACAAAATTATGATTTTGTGTGTGACTTTTGTAAAGTTACTTGTAGTGTCTCTACACTATACACCTTTTGCGTGGCTTTTTACATCCACAAAACTGACAACTGCTATTAATACGTATCAGAAATATTTATACAAGAGTGAACATACTATATAAATCGCAAAGCAATGTTTAAATTTATAATTTTATTTGATACTAAGCTCGTCATAATGTAATGATAATTATACTCCTTGGTCTATTTTATTATCTGAGAAAATAATTTCAATTCTTCACAAAACAGGAAAAAGTATTTGTTTTCTTGCTATATCCCCTCATTAGGAAAATTACAGCTTATACTAATTTTTAATGTTTTATTGCACCTGTAAAAATTAGAGGGGGGGATCTCCTCCAATAAGAGGAAAATACTTTTAGTAGGGGTAACAGTAAAAATGGCGGCAGGAATAGATGGAATTTTTTAAGATAAACAATTTTTTAGACAAAAAATAAAGAAATTTAATTGCCCATAGCTCTACTACATAGGCAGAGGCATAGGTACTTCATACATACAGTTGATAACAATCCAGATCCAAGCTTCGCAGCAAAACCAACTCCTTCTGTAATGCTTAGGTTAATCGTGTAATGGAAGTTGTAAGGTAATGATATGTGATATAATTATTATAAAAAATATTAACTAAAGTCAAGAAAACGTATAAGACTATCTCTCTATATTTATACACTCTACAAGGTTCTGGATTAATTAGAAAAATGATGAATTAAATTCTTCTTTACTATATAGGTATCAGTGTCAGTGCCAGTATTACATAATGTAAACTATATACGTATCTACCTACATATATCAGGGCTGTATATCAGTATCAGTAAAATAATAAGATAAAAAATAAATGATAAGATGACCAACCAACAACGCAGCGCAACGGAACGACAACGAAGCATAGGACCGTGGGCCAAACTGATGAGAGGCAGGGCAATTGTGTGTGTACACAGTCAAGTACATGCTCAGCTTGTTCTCATCACCATTAGAGCTCATAATGTATTCAGCAGCGTTTGCACATTTTTATACTTGGACCGGAAAAGGAAATTTGAAGCAAACCGTAAATAAACTCGAGCAAATTTTATACATGTGTATTAAAAGGACTATCAACTATTAACAAGAGCAAGTGCGTATAATCTCCAGTCCCAGTGCCATACAATAACTTACACATATGATTATCTGTATCTGTATATACGCGGTATGCATAATTTATAGGAAAGTTTTTCTGTACTACGACTTACGGGGTTATGGCAGCATTGGCATTGGACATTGAAGATGCTTTCGCTATCCTATATCTCTGTGCATTGTGTAAATACATACAATTTGCTGTACATATATAAAATCATCGAGGTACATAAAGTATTTTATTACTTTCGAATTCGATGCACCTACAAGCTGTTGTGTTTAAGTACAAGTCAAATACTACTCATATCTGTTGAATGTATAAAATTGTGGATGTGAAACCAGAGCAGAGGCTCAATGCTCAATTCAATTTTAACAAGGTAGACAAAGCCCAACGAAACAAAATCTAAAGCAATCCAAGCTGTTAGTGGTATTGATGGTGCTGGACGAAGTTGTTGGTTGTTATTAGTGTGGGACGTTATCGCAATCGAAAGTAGATCTAATGCACCAAAGTATAAAAGTGAGACTCATCCCCACACCCCACCACATTCAAACAGACACTCTGGCAGCATTTACATGTACCTTAAAACTTCCATTAAACCGCCTGGCTGTAATGGATTAATCCGGGTCTTCTTTACATCCTCCGGTTCCGGTAATTTGGTTCTCCTATGCGCAAATACAAACGTAAATATAGGCAATTCGCATTCCTTTATTAATAGATTGCGGGTTTCTAATAGAGCTCGGATCAAACTTATTTTTAAAAATTAGATCGCGGGTGGTCTATTAGAAGTTTTACGGCACATTTTATATAGTTTCCTTCCCATGAATTAAATGAAAAAAATGTTATCAAGAGAGAATTCGGAGTTTTAAAAAAATTATTGGGGGTAAATTGCACAGCCTGAAGGCTTCTCTGCTTTAAATTTTTTGAAAAAAAAAACAAATAGTGTACATATGCAGGGCCGGATAATGTGGCCAGCGCAGGCAACCCCCGCTGCCTGAATTTTCAAAAAACATGTAAATGGAATATTTTTGAGTTTTCAAAAGTATGTCAAAAGAATATTTTGGTTTTTTAAAAACACAAATAAAATTATTTACACATTTCAAAAACATGGAACTAAAACATTTTCCACTTTTCTCAAAACATGTAAATAGAAGATTGAGTACTTTTCTGAAATAAGTAAATCGACCATTTTGCAATTTTCTAAAACATGTAAATACTGCATTTTGATTTACCAAAGAAAATCATCAATACAATCAAGATGGTGGTTTTTGTATGGAAACAAATTGCCGCCTAAAACCAATTCTTTCGTCCGGCCCTGTACATATAGGTGGGTGTGTATATAAGAATTAGGCTACTTTTAGTTTTTGTAGGTAACCTATAAATATTATGCATGTATGCGTATCTTTTGTGCGTAATATTTTGTACTTTGAATTTCAAAATACACTATCTAGAATTTAGAGAAAATAGTATTATTTGAACTACTTTAAACGTGTCGTGTTATATACTGCAAGTCTAATGCTAATTACCACTCATACGCTTTTGCTTAAGACGATATCCCGATTTTAGGAGATACAAATTTTGCTTGCATTTTAGTGATGTGTAAAAATAATTTCGAGATTATTGAATCACCTCGCCTATAAAATAAATCTGCCTTTCAGATTCGGTATAAATACTAATAGCAAACATCATTAAAACATTATTATATTAAAAATAAAACCTAAAGGTTTGATTTTAATATAAAAATCATTTTCCGGTCCTTCTGATGGTCCCTATACTACTGCTGAGCGGAAATTAAAAAAATTGGTTGGTTTCTTTCAGCTTCAACCCTCGGTGAAGGAAGCATGATTCTTTGGGTAAGCATTGTATAATGTAAGGCTAGTTAATACCAACTGATCACGACGCTCAATGCCCCTTCTCTGGACTAAAACGCTGAGTAATTCTTGCTTTCCATTTTAGTACTCAAGACACGTCTCATATGCATTTTAAGATCGGAACAGATTTTTTTTTACCTTCCACTCTAGTTGACCGTAACCCATGCCATAAACTTGCATCTTTTCAATAGACAAAACGGAAAGGGCAAATGGTAAAGTATTAGTGTTGCAGCAGTAAAATTTGGCATTGGAAAGTTCATAAAAATTCACAAAAGTAGCAATTTTAGATTAAAATTTTTTAAGGTTAAAGTTTCACTCTATTAAGAATTATACAGCTAGTGTAGAAATATTAAATAGGTAATTTTTTGATTTTTTTCGCCTGCCCTATATATTGTGGGTTACGGGGTTTACCAAAAGTAAGCGCATTTTTATTTCACTTATTTCAATTGAAAATTTGATTACGACTGAAAGCGTCAACTTTAGCGTTGAAAATCTTAACCATAAGAGGAAGCAATCTTTCCAAGGCGGTCGCGGTCTCTTCCCATCTTTCCATGATTGCATCTGCATCTATGAATCTAACAGAGTTAAGAAAAAATTCTAAAGGCGACTTCGATTTCCAAGTTGAAAGTCTGTGGACGCGTAGACCAAGAAGAAGAAGGTGTAGGCAATATGCTATTAAAAGTAAATTGGATTGCTTCAGCATTTCTACTCTATTAGTATAACGTTTCTATATCTTGTATATAATAGCCTATATATGAATGTGAACAGTACCTTATAGTAGCTGAATACCTATATCTACATATTCATGTATGAACTGCCCAGTCAAGCATAACATGCTATAAGGATACGCATGCTTTAGGGAGAAAAAATCCATTATGATTATCTACCATTCCCTATCTTTGACTCTGGTTGTTTTTGTTGTTTTTGTATCTGTGTCAGATCAGAGTAGCTCAGCTCACCAACTTTAGCCATATGAAGACGACGATCGACGGTCGGACGAAACTAAAATCGGGCTTTTTCTTTCTTCAAATGATTACACAGACTTTGAATTAAATTTTTTTTAGTACACTTTTTTTAAGACTTTCTGTGAATTGGTCCGATTTCGATTTCTAGTTTTCTGTCTTCCGTATTCTATTCTACTATATCGTCACTGAAGAACCAAAATGACCCAAATCCAATTTAAGCTAAAATCAAAATGAGCTATGTTATAAAAGCAAAATGAGAAACATGCGTAAAATGTTAATTAGGAATTTTTGAAAAGTGTGAAATGTTCTATTTACATGCTTTTGAAAAGTACACAATGTTCTATTTACCTGTTTTTAAAAAGTGCAAAATATTCAATTTAAATTCTTTCAAGACAAGTTTCAATATTTCTGTAGATAGTGGATATTGGTTTTATATAAAAATGGATATAGGTCATTTTGGTTCTTCACCGACGATATATAATGATGTGGCTATTACAAAACCAAATATTACTTTCTTATCAAACATTTATTCGGATTGCGATAGCATTACAAAATTGAATCACTCTGCGCTTTCAAGACATGAAAAATAAGAATCCTTTAAATTTTTGAGAAAAAATAAATTAAAATAAATTTTAAATATTAGAATCGGTCCAATGTTCTTTTAATTTTCTTATGAATGAGACTCGCTTATAAGGGTGACGTGGCTTTATTTTTTTTGCTTCGTTGAGTACTGTATGCATGTATAGCTAAATTAAGGATAATGATGATGTAATAAATATACAAATGTTAAAGTACCTACATGAAAGTTACAATAGGTATGTGTAAACAAAGACAGAAATACATAAATTCAGTCCAAAAATTCCAATTGCACCTACGGATATGATGTACACATTCATATTATGTTCTTATGATTCATGCTTTAAAGTCGCTTTCAAAATTCCTGCGACCATATTAACTCAACGAGCGGAATACTTTCAAGATTTTCAACATTTCCAAGTGTGATTACTACACATTTTAAAATTTAGGAGCTGCCATTACTTGAGCCATTGACGTTTAGGAGTTTTTTGAGTTTTGTAAATTCTATGGATATGACCTATGAATATAAATACTGTGAGCATCTATATGCGCGTACGTGCTAATCACTGTCAAGTCACATCACAAATTGCTCAAAATCGTTTTTTTTTTTCAAGCAAAGAGAACTAACTGCGCACTGTATGTACAGACCTACGCTCACTAACTCCAGGCTAATTTGTTACAAAGTAAGTACATAGCTTCAAATTTGAAATTTGAATTCGACTTTAAATGTTAAGTAAAGCATTGCGAGCTTTATAATAAAGACAGGAGCGAATATATATGAATAGGAAAAGGGAAAGGAACTCGGGGCTATTTCTTCAAACAATTATCATTTCAGAAGAGTACGACTTCCAATATGATTACAGATACACTATACCAGTCCCATAGTAGCAGTGCAGACACACAAAAAAAACTCAAGTTTAAATATTTAAATCACCGTAGAACTCACTTAGGCATTTTAATTTTTTTTTCTTTCGTCTGATTTCAAATTTAATCATAGGGACGCTTGAGACTTGTGTCTCTTCCTATTATACACTTTCCTTTCCTCTCGCAGCTTCAGCTTCCATTACTACTATCATTTCGTCTGGGAAGAACCAAAATGACCCATATCCATTTGTAGCTAAAAACAATGTCCAATATCTTCAAACATATTTAAACATGTCTTGAAAGCATTTAAATAGAATATTTTGCACTTTTAAAAAATGTGTAAATAGAACATTTTCCACTTTTCAAAAACATGTAAATAGAACATTTTGCACCGTTTCAAAAACAAGTAAATAGAACATTTTGAGCTTTTCGAAAATATGTAAACAGAATATTTTACACTTTTCAAAAACATGGAATTAGAACATTTTACACTTTTCAAAAACATGGAATTAGAACATTTTGAACTTTTCAAAAACATGGAATTAGAGCATTATACACTTTTCAAAAACTCTTAATTAACATTTTACGCATATTTCTCATTTTGACATAGCTCATTTTGATTCTAGCTTAACTTGGAAATGGGTCATTTTGGTCCTTCACATGAGATATGCTATTCATAGTTAAACCTTATGAGTGCAATACAGTGTGATGTGTACATACAAAAGCATATTTATTCATTTTGAGTTTCAGCCTTCTGCAATTTATACTGCTTCTAGTTGACGCTGACTTGCTCACGTCGTCACCACGTTGTCCCACATTACACAACACATAAACACTAGCTTCACTTTTATAATTAGACACATTAAGATAATCGCAAGACCATCGCATCAAGAGGCATTTATGTCTTTATTGCAATAATATATACATATAGTCTACACATCTAACTATCTGTTAAATGTACTGTTTTCGAGGGCAATAACAGTCTGTGTTGCCATTGTGTATGTATAATTTAAATTGGAAAAACAAAAGAAATAAAAACCCAGCAATAATAATAATAATAGTTAAAGCTTATTTCCCAGCTGAATACTTAATAAAAATAATAGTTCAAATCAGTTATTAAACTGAATAGTTTAAACATTTAACAAGGTGGACATTTTTTTAATACAATTTTAAGTTTTGCAACAAAAAATTGTAGACATATCAGTAGTTGTGAAAACAATACATATCTCAAAAATGAAGATTCCTGAATTAATAATTAACGAGGAAATTTGCTTATTTACAAGCCCACAATTAGCTTTAATTAATTCCTCACTTTATAATAATAATTTATACAGCATAATTTGTTTATGGGCGCAGCAAATGAAAATAATTACAAGTCTTTTTCACTAATGTACCTAAGGTGGGAATGGAAATGAAATAACAAACTGAAATGGTTAATTTAAGACAAACGTTTAATTAGGTATGGTTATCGGCAGTTTTGCACTACAAAAATAAGCACTGCGGTCGTTAAGTGTACCTATATACATAGTTGTGACTGTTTTCTTTATATTAAGCAGAAATAATAATTTTGAATAAATATATAATCATGACACGGGCTAATAGTGAATCACATAACATAACACATTTGACATTTAGTAGTACAAAAAAAAGCAAACTTGCGTTAAAATGTCATAAGTTATATATTATGTAGGTAGAAGGCTACGTGTTTTAACCGTAGGCTTTTGCGTAGTATCAACTATACCCAAACCCAAATAATTACATGCACAGTGTAGACAGCACCTACCAAGAAAACTGTATGCTTTAACTTGTCAAGTACATACTACTACATACGACGCTCATGAATCCCTGCCATCCGCATCCCATGGCATAAGATGATGGTGATGATTTAAAACAGCTTCTCGCAGCTCTCCTACATTGTTGTCGCTCCACGTCTATGAGCACCTACCAACCTCCGTCCCACAGAGTGAATTTGAACTAATGTAAATAGTAAATAGTTTTCTTTCTTCATCTAAATTGCAAATGTAAATGTATGAAATATGAATTAGGAATAGAATGACTAGTGTACTGTCTGACTCTCCTATAGCCATTTACCTTTCAGTAACAATAAGTCTAATCTTCCTCCACTCCGGCTTCGGCATCGTTCGAATTCGACTTCGACTACGTCTTTGACTTCGACACATAACTTGCTCATAACTTGTACTGTATACATAGATATGTACAGGTATGTAGCTCCTTGAATGGAGACCCCCATAATACATTATACTATATGCATATGACATGAAAAAGAAATAATAGCAATGTAGACAGAAAATCTCATTTCTCGTTGAACCCCATAGAAGGTCAAAGTCATATAATAAGATGGCTATGGCAACTATATAGTCATTTAAAAAAACAAAGAAAAAAAAAGATTTGCGTAGATTGTACATACTAGATTGTAGATAAAAGATTGCCAATGGAGCTGGAGATGGTATGCGCAGTGGAAGGGTATTTATGCAGATGTAAGATACTGAAAGATATTACTATATGTAGTGTGCAGACACATAATCGTGCAGGGCCGGACGAAGGAATTGCTCTTAGGCAGCAATTTGTTTTCGTACAAAAATCACAAATTTGATTTTATTCATGGTTTTCCTTAATGGCATAGCAAAATTTTGTATTTACATGTTTTATAAAAGTGCAAAATGTTCGATTTACTTAATTCAGAAAAGTACTCAATGTTCTATTTACATGTTTTGAGAAAAGTGGAAAATGTTTTATTTCCATGATTTTGAAATTCGAGAAAAAATTTATTTGCATGTTTTTGAAAAGAGCAAAATGTTCCATTTACATGTTTTGAGAAAAGTGAAAAATGTTTTATTTTGCATGCTTTTGAAATGTACAAAAACTTTAATTTGCGAGTATTTGAAAAGACAAAATATTATTTTTGCATATTTTTGAAAAGTGCAAAATGTTCCATTTACTTACATGTTTTGGGAAAATTCAAGCAGCGGGGGCTGCCTGCGCTGGCCACATTATCCGGCCCTGTAAACGTGTCGTACTCATAGATATGGAAACTCAAGTACAAAGTATGTACACCTTATACTATGTGCTGTGTAATAATAGTAATGGAATATATTATTATGTAGAGAAGCCGGAGCGAGAGTCTTGGAAATAGTTGAGGGAAAAAAAAACCTCCATAAATAATAGGTGGCAAGCTCCGTCGTCACATGCATATGCCATAGTCAAAATCGTATTCATGTTATTCAAAATGTAATATAAAATAATGTAATGTGTTCATTCCAAATGAGCGGAAATTATCACGTTTGCATGCAACCAAGGTATCCTCCTCCAATCCACCCACCTTTGACCAATTGCCGAGGCTCAGTGTATCCTCGTTTTTGTCGGATTTGCATTTTTAGTATGTTTACCATATCTTTATTTACTAGAAGTATATGTAGGTAGGGAGAAGTACTTACACAAGTTATTAGAACTAAATAATCTGAATGAATGAGGGGTGGGGAATGGGTACTTAATGACGGTTTGTCGGTGTTCGGATTTTATTCAGTTTGTACTTAACATGGTCGCAGGGTCGGACGAAGGAATTGCTTTTGGGGGCAGAAATTTTTTCAACCACCATTTTGATTTTATTTAAGTTTTTCTTTGGTAAAAAAAAATGTTGTATTTACATGTGTTTCTTTTAGAAAAGTTTAAAATGTTCTATTTACTTGATTCTAAAAAGTGCAAAATGTTCAATTTACATGTTTTGAGAAAAGTGTTAAATGTTGTATTTACATGTGTTTCTTTTAGAAAAGTTTAAAATGTTCTATTCACTTGATTCTAAAAAGTGCAAAATGTTCAATTTACATGTTTTGAGAAAAGTGTTAAATGTTCTATTTACATGTTTTTGAAAAGTGTAAAATATTGTATTTACATGTTTTTGAAATGTACAAAATCTTTTATTTGCATGTTTTTGAAAAATACAAAATAATTTATTTGCGTGTTTTTGGAAAGTGCAAAATGTTCCATTTACATGTTATATGAAAACTCAAGCAGCGGGGGCTGCCTGCGCTGGCCCCATTATCCGGCCCTGCATGGTCATGGCAACTTTGTAATTTCCGTGATCATCTTCTGATTTTGTTAGGATGCCGGATACAGTACAATGCAATGGGCTTTAACAAAACTTTGATTTTAATATCCTTGTTTAAAATAGTTTTAACCTGATATCATGTGATGTCTTTTGCGCCTTTTTTAAAAAAACTTTAAAATTAAATCGTATAAATAAATAGTTTAGACATCTAGAGATATAGGTACATTTTATAAGCATATTTAAATGCATTATGTAAAAAAAAAGAAGTTAAATTTGACAATCAATGACTAAAATGGGTATAGGATAGTCAATTGCAATACCAATATAAATATACGCTGTACGTGTACGGCAAACTTTTCACCATTAGTGTAATGAGTTTTTTTTTAAGTTGAAGCATCTGTACTTTCTACACTTGCCGCCGTTAAGCTTTCCTCGATGAAATATGGTTGCGCTTGACCAAATGTTGAATGATTTTTATGATAGGACAGCTATTTATTTCGCCAAATATGAACTAATAGCACTTTTTCTGTCTTTCATATATGCCATACAAGCATTGCTTTCATTATGATATGGGCTCATCTCTGCTCTGTCTAATCGTAGTCGTAATCGCCAAGAAATCCATATAACTGAACGCTTATATGAGCTACACACACACATTTACACACAAAAAATATAAATGATCATTAACATTAACGTTAGCCCACTATATGAATTATTGAAGACAAGTCTATAATATTTATTACTCATCATTTGAATTGATATTAGTATTACCATTAGCCATATGCCGTGCCATAATCCCATATCTCACCGGAACTATGTTGTAAATACAAACATTTTACATTAACCACGAATACTATCAGTTTCAGTATTACTAATATTATGGTCTTTCATTCTTTTTATTTTATTGCAGATACAGTATCCCTATCTCTCTACACTAATATTACAGCAAAAGTTTGATTTTTCGAACTCTGAATTTTGTAAAAAACATCTTCACGAAGCGAAACTCTCAAAAATCAATATGATGATTTTTTTTCTTCGAAGGTTTTAAGAGACGGGAACAAATGTGTGTGGGGATTCAACAAATATTTTATAATTTTTTGTCTAATGTTCGTCCTACTCCTACAGTACAGTACAGAGTACAGTACAGTAAGTAATGTACAGGGCTGAGTATGTGTACAGACCACAGGATTGTTTTACGGAACGTGAACGTGAGCGTGAGGGATTCATAATTTTAGTAAATTTGATTAATGCTGCTCGGTGTTTTATTTATTATCATTGCAAAGCATGCATTTTAATCCTACCCACCGTCCTACTGTTTTCCCGTTGTTTTCTTCACCAGGTCCGAACTCCGATGGACGTGCCAGACATTTTAAGAAGCATCACCAAACCAAACCACCACCGGTCGCGGTCGGTCCCTTCCCTCACTATACACTATACAGTCAGTATCTCGCACTCCAAAATACAAATCCACTCATTCATAGTCAGATAAGGGAGTGCGTCGCGTAGTTAGTACTTACTGAAGACTTAGTAGTAGTATATTATGCACTTTATACGGAAATTCTATCTTGTCTCGTTTTCTACATGTATTTACATATACCACCAAAGAAATGTGTTCATCACATCGGCCTCGTTATCGCCTAATATATCGTCTGTGAAGAACCAAAATGATCCATATCCAATTTAAGCTAGAATCAAAACGAGCTATGTCATAAAAACAAAATGAGAAACATGCGTAAAATTTTAATTCAGAGTTTTTGAAAAAGTGTAAAATGTTCTATTTACATGTTTTTGAAAAAGTGTAAAATGTTCTATTTACATATTTTTCAAAGTGTAAAATGATCTATTTACATATTTTTTAAAAGTGCAAAATATTCTATTTAAATGCTTTCAAGACATGTTTCAATATTTTTGTAGATAGTGGATATTGTTTTTACAAATGGATATGGGTCATTTTGGTTCTTCCCAGACGATATAGTTTTTTATATTACATACTGTCAGTATTTTATATCATGTATAAGGCCAAAGAGCACCTTTATCTCATCTACGATACAGATGTATCTGTATAATACAGCTATATCTATATCAATAGAGCCAACAGTACTAGTAAACCTCTTTCTGATGTTCACAGTTCACCCAAACCCTTTATCACGGTTTAAATGTAGAAAAAGGCCTTGCCCCTGAGTCTCACCGTTTTCCTCATATAAACGTAGGTACCTATGAACATAATAACAAATAACACACAGGGAATGGTAACTGTAGATAAAAAAAGCAACCTTTCAAATATGATAAGAAAGTTTAAACCCACCATTCTATGTATTCAAGAAACAAATTATGACCCAAGTATTCATACAATGCCACAAATAGAAAAATACACACAATATCACAATCCAAAAATACATCCATGCAGTGGGACAGCAATAATATTGAAAAATGAATTAAACGTAACAAATAACAAAATTATTATAGCAGGAAGGCTACAACTAGTGAGTGTAATAATAAGAAATGTAGTTTACCATATATATAATATACATATGCCACATAATAATGCACAAGCAGTAACAGTTATTAATGCATTGGACAGAAATCTACAAACTCATACTAACGGCGAGGTAGTCTACTTGTGTGGAGATTGGAATTATGTTGACAGTGAAACGTTGGATAGAATAAATTCAACAGAAAGGCGAAAGACTATACAAACAAATATGAAAAAGCTGCTTTTGAAGTTTTCCATGGTAGATACATACAGATATTTGTACCCGGAAGAAATGAAAATGACACATAAAGGAGTCCAAGCCCATAAACCCCTAGCTCGATTGGATAGAATATATGCGACGGCAACTGAATGTGATAATATAAGCGAAACTAATATATATGCTTCATATAGTGACCACGGAATAGTAGAAATCAAGGTTAAAAGTTTGGAAAATAATGTGAGCCCCTTGTGGCGCCTAAATAATGAGCTACTTTCAAACGATAGTTTTATTTACCAAATTGAAAGACTGTTAGTTAAATTTCAAAGTCAACAAGTTAAATGTTTAAACGATTATGAAGTTCTTAAGTATAACATTAAAGAATGTGCACTCAGTACAAGCAGATACATAAAAACGCAAGTAGCACGAGAAAACAAGAAATTCAATAAACTATTTCAGGAAAGCATGATGGATGGATCTGATACGGTTAAAATATTTAATGAGATGGTAGAAACAACAGATTTTGAACGTAAGATTAACAGTTCTATAATTAAAATAAAAACTCACAAACAACCTACACGGCTGGAAGATAATTTATGTGGAAATACGTTAAATGAAAAATTGGATTCGGTACATAATTTCTTTCAAAACAAATACAAAACTGAAGAAACAAACTCAAGTGGCCTACACAGTTATTTGGCAATTTTGCCAAAAGTAGAAGAAACTCATCATAATACGCTAAAAGATGAATACACAGTGGAGGAATACACCAAGGCGATAAATATGCTTCAAAATAATAAATCCCCTGGGAGTGACGGGTTGACTTCCGAGTTTTATAAAAAGTTTAGTAAACACTTTTCTGAAATACTACTATGGGTATATAACACAAGTCTAGAAGAAGATGAAATGCCTAGGTCACACAGGCAAGGAGTTGTTTCCTTACTATATAAAAAAGGGGACCCAAAAAACCTGAAAAATTATAGAGCAATAACATTATGCAATACAGACTATAAAGTAACAGCCTTGACAATTAAAAATCGAATCCACACTGTTTTACCCAATATTATTGGAAAATACCAAACATGCAATATAGCAGGAAGATCAATTTTTGAAAACTTATATTTTTTAAGAGATGGCTTTGAGGAAATCTGTAATGGAGGAATCATTAGTTTGGACCAAGAAGCTGCCTTTGACAGAATGACCAGAGAATACCTAAGAGAAGTTTTAAAAGCTTTTAATTTTCCAGACGAAATAATAAAATCAATATTTTTGCTCTTTAAAAATAATTTCATAATTGTAAAAGTAGGCAAACATTTAACTGCTCGAGTTCATGTAGGAAGAGGTGTTAAGCAAGGAGATCCATTATCGGCTTCTCTATTCGTGTTAAGTTGTGAGCCATTATTACTACGACTGGCAACAGAACTCCCAAAATATGGACCAGGTCCATTTGTAAAATCCCCCGAGACTTATATTTCCGGGTATGCGGATGATACTAACATTTTTCCTTCAAACGAAGAACATTTAAAAGTTATAGAGAATGAATTACCACTGTACTTTAAATATTCCGGAGGAAAACTGAACCGTGAAAAGTGTAATTGCTTACTAATGGGAAACTGGAAACATAGTAAATTAAAGACTGACTTTCCAAGCTCGACTGAAGGAACAAAAATACTCGGAATACATTTCGGAACTGCAAATTACATGAAACGAAACTGGGAAGAATTAATTGTTTTAGTAAAAGATAAGTTACATTACTACGATTTAAAATTTAAAGAGTGCAGCATTTTATTAAAAGTGAAAATACTAAACATGGTTATATTACCAATGTTATGGTATCGATTGAAAGTTTTAAACCCACCGACAGAATTTTTTAATGAAATTAACAGTTTAATAGAACTTTATCTATGGAAACGGAAGAAACATTGGGTCAAAAAATTCTTTGTTTATGCACCGATAATACTAGGCGGACTAGGAGTCAAGAATCCTGTAATTCAAATGCAAGTTTTCAGACTTCGGGATATTTTGAATCATAAAGCCGAAACTATCAATGATTATTTCTTAAAATACATGAATAAACAAATCTTTAATATACTCACGAAGAATGAAACACTGACATCGACTCCTCATTATATAAACCTTCTGTGTTTAGTTAAAAGACTAAAACTAAAATTCAATGACATCAGCAAACGACTGATGGATGAAATAACAACTAGTAACAACATGTACATAAACTTACGAGATGGTAAATTGCTGAAAGAAAAAGGGATCAATACAATCACTCAGTTATTTGATAGTCAGTTAGTTCAAAACGCTATAGAAAACTCTCCAAGACACCACAAACGGGCACTATGTTTGGCCATGCAAACGTCAAAGGAAAGTATAAGCGAACTTAATTTAGTGGAAGAAACGAAAGTAAATGCATACGGATACGATGTCATTAAAGGAGCACATGAGGTAATTAAACAATCAAATTCGTATCAAATATGTATGTGGGCTACGAAATGTGAATACGATTGCGTCGATTTAAAAATGTGCATTTCAAGGAGATGGGAAATACTAAAGTGCTGCTTAAGCAACAGAGAACGTGAAATAACTTGGAGGACATGGCATAACTCAATTTTGAATCCAAAACTAGCTTATAAGATTGGTCTGATAAGTAACAATATATGTCCACTGTGTCAAAAAAGTGACCCAAATGTGAATCATACGCTTAAGTGTGAGTATTTTTCTAACATGTGGGATTACCTTAAGTTTATTTTCAAAAAATCGAACGAAACTTGGAGTGAGAAAGTTAAGTTGGAAGGAATACAAGGGCGTTTCAGCTGCCTTAATCATATTCTGTTTATGTGCTACGAACTGATATACGAAACATTTCATTACGAATACAATAAATACTGTTACAATAAAGATATCGTAGCAAGGCTCAAGCAAAAAATGTTTCAACTATTGTACTTCGAATTTCAAAAATTGAAAGCTAAAGATCCATTCTACGATTTCAACTATCAACAATACTGGAAAAAGCTTGGGTTTTTGTATAAGATTGATAGCCAGAAAATTGATATAAGAATTCCCCCAATTAAATGATTTTCGAGTACAGATCTGCACTGTACCGAATTAGTACCTGACCGTTGGATTACACTGGAAAGAGTGGCGTCTTTCTGTAACCGTAGCCGGAGTTTTCCAACGTGGAAGGGAGTTAATAAGATTTTCTAATTACTTTATACATAATAGTGAAATCTGCG
Organism: Dicyrtomina minuta; assembly: GCA_949802685.1. NCBI lineage: Eukaryota > Metazoa > Arthropoda > Collembola > Symphypleona > Dicyrtomidae > Dicyrtomina > Dicyrtomina minuta. The sequence continues at coordinate 50,368,038 of OX461811.1, read as the reverse complement.
CAATTTACAATTTAATCAAGCCAATTTATATAAAAAATATATACAAATAAATATCAATCTCATTTTTATGTTCTGATTTGTAAAGTCCCGTTTTAAATTTATGCTAATAAAGAACCGTAATTAATAAAAAAAAAAATAGGTACCTATAGATACTATACAGAAAGTGTGTAATGCTTACAACTGATATTTGTAAATACCAGGAGAGACCAATCTGTAATTCTGTGAACCTTTAAGGACGTAGGGTTCCTGTGTGTGTGTACAGTGTATATAGGATATCCATAGGAAGGAAATAAAACGAAAGTGAATCTGATGCATTCATTTACTGAGGAAAAAAATAGTGTATGGGATACCTCTATTATTCACTTGGACACTTGTGCTACGTGCTCAACATAACAACATATGGACTAGATGAAACCTGGGACTGGGGAAGGACTGGGACTTCCCTTTATGATTAAGCACAAAATTTAAGAAAGAAAATACACAGGTATCACAAATTCAAAATATCCTACTACGCACACAGCGGATGAGTTTCTTCTGTACAATTTGAAGTTTGGAGTTTGGACGGAGTCGGAGTGAGGTTAAAAAATTACTTCATGGGCTGGTGTGGTGAGTAACATCAAACTGTAGCCGCCTCTAATGTAGGTAGGTACCTTATTCACTAAAGACGTTTTTTTTTTATCCTTTCATTATTAAGGCAAGTAATTAGTTGTGAAAGGGTTTCTGCAGTCGTATAGTCTGGACTCTGCTGGACTCAAATCTACACACGTCTGTGTATAGCGATTTCATTTTGGTTCAGTTTTGGCTATGCTATTGGGTCTAATGGGAGTCACCGATTTTAGGGGAAATATAAATATTTATTAACAATAATTAACTCTTGAATGAAAACGTGTAGGAATTCAGACACTACACACACAAAATACCACATTTACATTTTCTTTTAGTTTTGGCATCTATAACTTTAAGTAAGTGAAATTATTTTATGACATTAAAATTTGTAATAATTAAATAATAAGCTTAAATTTTGAACATCCCGTAAGCGCTGCCTCAACGTTTTGAAGAAAGAGGGGCACTTTTTGTCCTCTAAACACTTTGAACTATGTAATCATATTGTTTGTGAAGAACCAAAATGACCCATTTCCAATTTAAGTCAGAAATAAAATGTGCTATTTTAAAAAAAATACTAAATGAGAAACATGAGTAAAATGTTAATTACGAGTTATCGAAAAGTATAAATTGTTTTATTTGCATGTTTTTGTAAATTGCAAAATATTCTATTTACATGTTTTGAAATGTGCAAAATATTCTATATTTACGTGTTTTTAAAAAGTACTAAATGTTCTATTTACATGCTTTCAGGATCATGATAATTTAAAATTATTTTGGAAGATGGTCCATTTTAATTTTAGTTAAAAATGGATATGAGTCATTTTGATTCTTCACAGACGATATCATCCTACAGACAATTGAATTTATTAGAAGAATTAAGGAAAAACATAAAAAAACAAAAATAAAAACCAATAAAATTTGACATGACATGTGATGAGATAAGATTGTAGAATTGTAGAATAGTAGAATTGTAATAAAAATCCTGAGCAAGTTTATTACTACATTGTATAATTATGTGCTCAAGAGAATAAAATAATTAAAGGTGTAAGTGTCGAGAATATCATTAGCGTCATTTGTTCACCACTTTAGCTCCATGTTCATCTGGTCATCTGTGGACTGGAGTGAGAAAATTACATGAAACCAAAATTGTGATCCTATACTTCCGGTCAATTGAATAAATTAAACATTAAAATTCAAATTATTTTTTTTCCACCTCTCTGCTCTGTATGTCTGTATCCCCTCGTACTAGTTGAATGAGAACAGAACCAGAAAACTGATGAAGTGTATTGAGTTACATTACTGATATATTGCATTTTATCATATCAGGATTTTTTGGGGAAGCGCTCATTTCCTCTCATATGCCATCATGATGCCATGTCCTAATCTCGCTGGGTAAAATATGTTGAACTGTATACCTACACTGCACTGATAGTTGATGAAGATATGTTAGTAGCACCAACTTGTAAATATAGGCTGACAAAATAATAATTGTGTGTGCTATAGAATCTGTAATTCATTTTATCCATTCATTTTGTAAAGAGATACCAACCACAAAAGCTACAGCAGGAGAGGGACCAAAGGCAAAGGAACATTTCAATACATTAGTTCCACTGGTCTGCATACTCACCGTAATTTACATACTCATATCTGTGGAGGTAGGTTCATACGGATAATGTGCATGTGTCTATACATATGTGGAGCTGATTGCTGAGTGAGATCAAGATCCTTAATTGATGACTTGGTGATCCTGCGAATCAAGACAGAGAGCTTCCGGTCAGCTTTTATTCAGTGGGGAAGTGGTTCTCGTTTTCCTCTTCTCGTCTGTTCGATCCAAGCCGAGTGTCTATGTATGTAAAGTAAGCAAGTCGTACTATTTATCACCTGCTCTCAGGTTGACTGGTACAGGGTCGAATAATGCGGCCAGCGCAGGCAGCCACCGCTGCTTGAGTTTTCAAGAAACATGTAAATGGAACATTGTGCACTTTTTAAAAGTATGTAAATAGAACATTTTGAATTTTCAAAAACATGCAAATAAATTGTTTTGTACATTTCAAAAAACATGGAAATAAAACATTTTCCACTTTTCACAAAAGATGTAATGAGAATATTTTTGACTTTTCTGAATCAAGTAAAAAGAACATTTTGCACTTTTCTAAAACATGTAAATACGACAATTTGCTCTACCAAAGAAAATCATCAATAAAATCAAAATAGTGGTTTTTGTATGAAAACAAATTGCTGCCTAAAAGCAATTCCTTCGTCCGGCCCTGGACTGGACTGGTACTGGTACTAGTGCTGGCGCTGGTGCTTTTACTGGTCAGAGGATGGAATGGAGATACATTTTGAACAAGAAAAAGAACAACGGACGAGAGTAAATCTGCTGTTCTTGTTCCTACTGCTGCTGCTGCCGCTTCTGCTGCTGTTGTATTAATCAGAATTAATCAGGATTTCAACTGCTATGTACATACTGCTTTCATTGGACAGACAGAGCGATAACGAAAAAAGTTACTATATATACTCACAGGTATGCATATATTACTGCGATGCTTCCGAGGTAGGGATGGAAAAACGACACTCACACACAAAAAAAAGAAGCTGAGTGAGTGTTGAAGATCTATATGCAGATACGCTAGTGGCTATTTTGTCGAACAAGAGAATTTGTACCGTGTAAGTGGTACACTTATTATTAAAAACAGAATTATCTCAGCTGGTGCTGGACAAAGGAAAAAGCAGGGCAAGTGGGACCATTATGATTATGATTATTGTTGATCTCATAAAAGAAATCCAACTTAGCATGAAAGTACTTCATTCAACTCTTTAAACAACAACTCACAGAAAATGAAGAGAGGAAGGAATTATCTGTATGTTGTTATCGTCATTGAAGAAGCAATATCAGGTTTTTATCTGACGAAATAATACAAAATATTGTATACATTATATTGCCTAATCCACACAAAGAAATAAAATTTGATTTTACACTTCAAAAGCATGGAATTTAAATGTTCGAATTGGTTGCAATATAATAATGTCAGAGTATCTGAGAATTTTCAAAAACTATTAAATCTGACGATGAGCATTTTGCTTTTAAAATTATGTCACTCAAAATTTTATGATTTTTAAAAAACATCTACCGTATTATTTACAGTATTGAATTTCGCATTTTTTAAAAACGCTTGCCTAAATTATTACAATTTAGGAAAATGTTTTAGAGCACAAAGTCTTGCAATTTATAACATTAAAATCAACCAACTATTTTTGGGAGAAATTCATAATTCGAAAGGTAAGAACACAATTTATGACATTATTTGAAAATTAAGTATGACGGGAATTGCACCTTCAACAACGACATAATATGAATATGAATGTTAATGGAGGGGAAAGTTTACTGTTTAAAACGACTATTTTAATCCCGCATAGGCCGCATAATAGCTGGACTTGAAAACTAGACTGGATATTGGATCATCTTATCCTTCAACTTTCTGCCTGTTGTGTATGTACATTTCCCTAAGTACTCCTGCCTATAACTCATGTATCTCATCACCAGATCTAACCTGTTGGCATGGGCTAGCTTGACTTAACCCACAGAAGTTAGATATCAGATGTTTTGAATGCATAAATTTTCAACTTCTACTGTTTCTACTTTCTAAGCTAATACTATTGTAAAAACTTGAGAAACTAAATTTCATGTGCATGTTATTACTCCGTATTAATAATATTTTGAGTGACTCAAATTAAACTCTTGAGCTAAAACACCTTTTGCTTTTTAAGTGCTTGTCCTACTGATAATACTAGTGTAAGATATATGTGTGTGTACTAATATACACCGATGCGATGGAATGACTTTCTGATGTCAATGGCGAAATAAAAATAAAGGAGTTCACGCAACCGTGAATTTCCTCTTAATCTTCTCACCTTATCTTTCCCAAAGTGTTGGCAGACGAAGTCATATGCGTGGAGGTGTATACTATCATATCAGTTACCTCCTCATATAGTACTAAATAAAAGTGTAGACGTATATATTGTAAAACTTTGAAAATTGTAATAATAAACTAAACATACTTTCGTATATGGACAGAATAAAATTTATTTTCAACTACCCTTAGGCTCCCGCATATTATTATTATTAATCTTTTAAACGCGAACCAAAAATCAAACGATAGCGATAAGGATAACCGAATCATCTACAGGATAAAGCTCAAGCAATATGTAGCTCTGGAAGTTTCACAGTAGGGGAGTGATAAGATATTTATTTACCAACTTTTAGCTGCGGGTACTTCACTATTGTTAAGCTTATTAATCCTTATCGGTATACTATGCTCGTAGTGCTTTATAGTTTTAAATTCATTTTTAAAAGTATCTAATACAATGTACAGGGTGGCTACGCCAAAATGCTAAATCTGCAGAGCTGAAATGGGTGCCTGTAATGGAGGACACTTCAAATTCAACCTTTTTTAAAAAGCAATTGTTCTAATTGATATTTTATGGAGAGTTGAAGGGTTTATGAGTAGCTTAATATTTAGTACTTACACTTACATGATGGCATTGACGGGTCGTTCAATAGTGTTAGAAACTTACTGTGAATAGCCATTTGAAAAATTAATGGCAGGGCATATTACTTCAATGTATGACCTGCTGTTGCCTCTCTCATCTCTCTATCTCGCCCTCCTTCGCTAATACTAATTATTATGTACCTACAGTGATTCTCTCTAAGCAATATAGAATTATTATTTTGCAAGACTGCAAGTCATCACAACATAACAGAACATTGAAGACGGGACGAGGCACAGTCAACGTGGCAGTGCATAGATACATCAAACGTCATCCCAACCCAAGTCGTATTATTCACAACCTGTAGAGTATAGAATGTAGAAGCAGGGACAACTCAATGAGACTTCAAAACAAAGACAAAAACACAGCAAGAAAAACTGTGGAAACCGGGTTTCATTTGAATAAAATTGTAAATTTAAAACCCCTGCACATTGTGGCATTGTAAAAATCTCTTGCTGACATTTTCATTTACCCAGCGCTACGCGCCTTACATTATTACTACGTGATCCTATTAACAAATCCTCAACACATTCCTTTGTCATTTGCAGGTCTCAGTTGTAGTTGTAGTAATATAGCTGTAAGTCAAAAAACCACAAGACTTTTTTTTTACAAAGTTTATAGAACAATCAAATAATAAACAACAGTACCAAGGATGAGGAACATGATTTTAAAACAATAAGGTAGGAATATCAAAAGGAAGAATTTCAAATTATTTAGTTGCTGAATATACAAAATGCCTTTAATATTGCATACAAGGAAGAACTACCAATTTATCAAAATATGCAGGAAGTATTATTTACAAGGCGGAAAACTATCTAAAAAATTCGTTTGAATTCCAGGTGAGGTTAGAATAATAAGTGTGCAATCAGGATAATTTTAAATAATTTGTACCTTTCCAAACAAACCAAAGCGTTATAATTATTACAAGTTTTTCAAATATTCATAATGCCACAAATACAGGATTTAATAAATTGGCTTTACGGTGTTTAATATCGTCGGTGAAGAACCAAAATGACACATATCCATTTTTAGTTAAAAACGAAATCCACTACCTACAAAAATATTGAAATATTTTATGATCTTGAAAGCTTTTAAATAGAAATATTTTGAACTTCCTAGAAACATGTAAATAGAACATTTTGCACGCTTCAAAAACATGGAAATAGAACATTCTGTACGTTTCAAAAACATAGAAACAGAATATTTTGCACGTTTCAAAAACATAGAAATAGAACATTTTGCACGTTTCAAAAACATGGAAATAGAACATTTTGCAAGTTTCAAAAACATGGAAATAGAACATTTTGCACGTTTCAAAATCACTTAATTAACATCTAACGCATCTTTCTTATATAGTGTTTTTATGACATAGCTCATTTTTACTCTAGCTTAAATTGGATATGGGTCATTTTGACTCTTCACTCACGACATATAAGTTTTAAATAGTTGCAATATAGTATAATTACATCCATGGCTTTTGAGAGAGAATTTTATAATTTTAGGATATATTTACATAGTGAAAAAACGGTGATCAGACATTTTTTAAAAGCTCAAAATTTTCCAACTACCCCGATCTTGAGACATGTAATATTTTAATTTCATAAAACTCTGTGTAAGGTTTCAAAATGTTTTAATTTAATACTAAACTTTTAAAATCTTGCAAATTCTTTCAAGTAAATTAATTAGAAATTCGCACTAAATGTTTCTTCGTAAGAAAAGAAAATTGAATTCAGCAAAAATGTTAAAATATGTACCTGAAAAATGCCTCGAAATTACAAAGGTTTCATTTTCATTTGTATATTATGTAGGATATTTTATTTATAAAAAATTATATTTTTTGTTTAGGTTATACAATGGCAATATGTATACTGTATATCAAAATTGAAATATCTCTGCATATTACTAACGTTGTCAGTAACGAATTGTTAAGACTATAGTATAAAATTTTAAAATATTTAAATTTAGAATTAATAGCAAGCAGAGTGTATACTGCGATGCGATGTAGGAAAAGTATATGGGAAGATGAATAAGCTCTTTATTATTAGTTGATTGCAGATGCAGAAAACAGATACGTTGGGGCCGAGTCGCTTTTGTGTCCAACGACAGGAGGACCCAACCCAAGACTTGAGAAGTACATGGAAAGGATTGGCGACTCTAAGAAACGGAGTCTCATGTGGGGAGTGGAGAAGTGATGCTTCGGACCACCACAAACGCTCAACTACTAGTAGGTCTCCGTCCTGATCATCTTCACCTCATCTCTTGTCCTATGATAACTCCACAATTTTAAACGTACACACAGAGTTTTTTTTTCATTCATTCTGTTTTCATTGAAATTCAAATTGTATGTGTGTGGACAGACGGCAGGAATAACATATCGTATAGTATTAGCAATATTGTATCCCGCTTTGGCTTCACGCAACGCGAACGCTCTCCTGCTTTTATTTGATTTTTTTCAACCGCCGCGCATAATATTAAATAGTATGTATTTACATAGTACATAGCGTAAAACTTACGACGAGTTATACATTTACATTGTATGGGGATCCTCTAGCAAACTACATATGATCATATCGTCATTGAAGTAGCAAAACAAATGATTGTGTATTTATTTGTACATTAAAATCCAAGCGCGCTTTCTAAATATTACCTGATAAAAGTGTCGGGGAATATTAGTAAACATTTATGTAAACAGTTAAATTTAAAATTAATGAAGGTGTAGTTTCAAAAAAGTAAAATATACATATTTTGCGCTTTCAAAAAAGAATGAAAATATCGCATTTTGCGTTTTCAAAAAAGAATGAAAATACCGCATTTTGACCTTTCAAAAACGTGTAAATACATACGTAAACGTTTTAGTATTATTCTTATAATTATTAGAATTAACTTAATAGTTAATAAAAACTACGTATTCTATTGTAAATCTTATCGTAGACATTAGGTGAGCCCTTAATTCTACAGACACCATGTTTTGACTTTAATAAACGAAATTTCCGTGCTTTTGGTCCTATATTAAAATACGGAACTGTCCTTGCAAAACTTCCACTCAACATTTTAAAATTTGTAGACTGTGTACTTAGAGCATCTCAAATTCCTTGGTTTTGTCTATCGGTCCTTTATATACCCTCTACCCTATGTCCCCTATATAAGCAGCACATAGGCACAAGATTCGCTTTGAATTTGAATTGTCATTCTCGATGAAGTCACAGATAGCACAAGATTGTCATCTAAACTTGATGAAAAATAATATTCTAATGTTTTAATGAATTACGATCTGCCACTATCAGTCCCAGTCCGTCTATGTACATAACCTCCGTTTCAAACTTTCACAATTCAAAATTCAAAGATAAAGTGAGACGTTATAGACCCCCTCACGTTTTAACAGAAAAATATCTCAAAATTATAAAAGCTGAAAGATACTACAAAGACTAGGCACTATAGGCTCTACACACATAGCTATTTTTTATCACCAGCAACGATAAGGATAAAACAGAAAGAAACCGAGACCAAGACAGGGTTCCTGTCATTATGTAGTGGTATTATTTATATATATTAAGCTTATAAGACTATGAAATATAGTATGCTATTTAAAAATGTAAGTTGTTTCGCAAACCTGCACCACCCTGCACTGTAAACCAGCGAACAAAACTATATAAAACACAGAGGCACCTTTACACCTATCATCATAATCGCTATCAAAATCATATAGAAATATATTTTGGTGAGAGTTTGAATTTTTATGATTGTGTGAGTTTGCTGAGTTCCAAGAATATTCCAGTGTATAAAAATAATTACATACCTATTTTATTTTAAAAATTTCAACCAGTCAATGTATATCAATGCTCTTCTTTATGTGCTAATTTATCAGTCTATTTTTGCAATCTTTTTTCTACAGATTAATAAGCTGAATATTGAACTTAAAGTTCAATGTATTGTACCATACCATAGTACACTGATAATAATAATTATGCATTGCCCATCTGCCTGTGAAGTCTACAATGTATTATTGCTTCACCATTATTATTACACCTTGATAAAAATTCTGATTTAATGACGCCATCCGCTCATATTTTTAAATACAAAAATCGTAATTCATAATCACTATATAAGCCACCGCCATTTAATCTTAAAAATTTTCTTATATAATTATAATACCTCATATATGAAAAAGTATATCCTGGAGGGCTGTAAAAAAATCATGTATCTAATGGATTGTTATATTATACCAACAAAAAAAATCTTCTACAATTTTTGCACTGCCACCGCGATCGCATTGTTGATGCTTCTGATTTTATAATGGTTTTTACAACTTATTTGACTATTGAGCGACCGTGCCCTGTATACTTACTGCTACTGCGTAAGATTTGCACAAAAGGGGCTTATAGGCATATTAGTAGGCATCTTGTACATGTGTGTGATATATACATGTGTCTTATACATGTGTGTGAAGCTTATGTAAGGAGCCCAGATATGAACGTACACCAGTACCAGTAGTAGTAGGGAGTAGTGATTAGTGACAGTGGAAACTTGTAATAAAACATCTTCGTAATACGGGAAAAAAAATCACGCCTATAATAAAGCATTGTACAGTATTTGCATTTGTAAATTGCACTGAATACTTCATCTCAAGCCGCAGCAGCAGCCTACAGCCTGGACTACCGACCGACCGACCGGTGCGATGTACACATAATATATGTATTTAGAATTGGAAATTAGACTCTAGACTGAAGTGTTAAGAGGATTTATATACTTTATATATCATATGTGGATTTTCTAATTGTCTGAGGTGCTCCTTGAATGTTGAGTCCCCGTCATCGTCATCCGGATTAGTACAGTTTGAGTTTTTCTTCTCAGTCAATGTTTTTCAGTCTACCTGCTCCCTTCACTTCATAATGTATTTTACGTGCAGAATATACTAATTAATGAGTGAGTAGGGGCACGTACAGCAAATACTTATTATGGTTGCCATTAATTAGAACACCACAAGAATAGTTGGTGGAGAACTTGCATCACATACACACAGACACACACACACACGCACCCAAATATCAGTGTCAGATTTTGTATCAGTATCCACTGATATGGTGAGTTGGTGTTGGTGTTGGTAGTATGTAGCAGCTTCGTACCTACACTGTATATGCATATATAATTCTTCATACAAAGAGGCAGTACATTGAGCTGACATCATGTAAAAAAGGATAACTGAGTAATTGTGAGTGGATTGAAATGACTTGTAGGCATTTTGGAGGGAGGGGGATTTATCTGTATTCTGTATGGCGTATGGTCTAGTATATGGCAGTGATATGTGAAGTCTGCTCATCACTCTCAATGCTCACCGACCTATCTAATGGCCATTGTATTGGAGCATCCCCGGTTTAATTTGTAATATCTATGCTTTTCTTGTAGTGCTACTTATCACTACCATGTACTTAACTCTTCTACCACCAACTGCGTCGCAAGACAGCCAGTAGGAAAGGCTTCTGAATACACAGGTCTGTCTCTCTTCGGCTTCGTAGTTATGTGCGAACAGTGAAGGCTACTATACTGATATATGCTATGTATTTACATTAGCTAATCGTAAGACTTGTTCTTCTTTTTTTTTTCATTATTCTTTGACTGATATCAAGAGGAAAGACGACAAAAGTGTAACAATGGAGAGAGAGAGAAGAATGATTAGTTTTCTTGTGCTTATACCTTTTAGGTTTGGTTTGGCTTTGAGAGCTCTGCCTTGTCTGTCAGATTCAGTGTAAGTGTATATCTAGCTCCGAGTAGCATAGAGGAGACGTTACCCTTTCCCTGGAGTTGGAGTGTAAAGCAGCCGCGAAGATAGCACATTACAGTTGTGAATTACGTCCATCTATTTGATTTATTTAGCAAAACAAGTTTTGCGAAACTCAATCCCGAAACAATAAACAATTTTCTTGATCAATTAATTTTGAATTATGCATTTAATTTTAATTATTCTTACATTACCACCAATCACGCTTGATAAGACCGTAAAGGGGGTAAATTCAATGTTCAGGAATTTCTTAGGCATTTGGATGGATCATCTACATTTTTTATATACTGTTACTAATATAATAAAATTATGTTCTGTAATGTTTTAAGAATGCAATCAAAACTGTTGTACCACCGTCACATTATATTAATTTTAATGAAAAAGATTGTTACGAGCAGTAGGCACCAGCTAAAAATTTTGAAAAATCTAATTTGCAGATAAAGTATTTTGAATCTTCTTCTATACAGGGCACCATAACTTAGCATTCAAATTGCAATAAATTATTGTACAAAAGCTTATGTGTATATGCTTATGGTAAATTAATCGACTTTATTTCCTGAAGCCATGCTGTGCCAGACCAGAGCTGTCACTTATTTGCATAATTATATGCTATTTGATGTACATATTTGTTTTTGCAACAAATGGAGCAAGCCATAATTAATTCGTCAACACTAATTACTTACATGGATACAAAACTTTCTTATCGTCTTTGTTACTGAGGATTGTGAACCCAGTGCAGGTCTAATTTGGTCCCTGTGCGGTCCACAGTCCACGCAGTGACAGTAGTACCTATCAACCTACACAAAAAAAACGTAATCTATGGCATTTAAAATTCGTACCCCTCTGCTCTGATTTCACGATAGCTAATAGCTGAGAACATGACAGATAAAATTAATATGAAAATGCAACATTTATTCTGTTGTCAACGCTGTAGTATAGATACGACCACAAAAAAATGAAGCGTTTTCTTACTATAGCTCCTAATTGTAATTTTGGTATGTATATAATATTATGTAAGTATATTACTAACAATTAAAGCAGTGAAGCACAAAAGTGGTTATAAATATTCTATACAGACCAAGTCCGCCGTCGTCGTCGTATCGTCCCTCGTAAATTCAGACAGAGAAGCTAGTTAGACGTGTACACTGAAGTATGGTTTATCAGCACGTACAAGAGATGTAAAATATGGCTCCCACATCCGCTTTTCTCGAGCTCGAGCCTCAGCAAAATTCCTAATGAGTCCTTTGGACTTCAAAATTCACTTGTTCTCTCATCAGACAGGGAGACAAACATAACATAACATGGAGAGAGCACAAGCGAGGATCCAATTTGAATTCGACTTGAAATTCAGAGTCTTGAGCTGTCTTATGAGACTTGAAAGATTTAGAGATTTTCTAGCGCAGTTTCATAAATTCGTAAATATTGTCAGTTCTAAATAATTAGGACAGATTTTTTTTTCATGTACAAATATATTTATGCAGGACCGGACAGGGACAGGGACATGGACAGGGAAAGGAGGAGATGAGGACAGAGTGCGAGATGAGATTCAACAAAGTTTGAAATAATAGCCTAAAGCTCATATTTATGCCACATCTCGGTCTCGGTATTAGTCTCGAGTCTTTGGTATTAAATTTCCCAACTAATTAAAATTAGGGAATTTTTATTAAAGGTTGAATCTCGACAAGGAGGCCAAGGAGATCGTAAACAATATCCCACATTTCATTGTTCACAATAAAAATGTCATATCGTCTATGAAGAACCAAAATGATCCATTTCCAATTTATGCTAGAATTAAATTGAGATATGTCAAAAAATACAGTCAATAAGATACATGCTTACAATACTAATCACAAGTTACTAAAATGAGCAAATTGTTCTATTTACATGTTTTTAGAAAGGTCAAAATGTTCTATTTACGTGTTTTTTAAGTGTAAAATCTCCTATTTACGTGTTTTTTAAAACGTAAAATGTCCTATTTACTTGTTTTTTAAAAGCGTAAAATGTCCTATTTACATGCTTTTTTAAAAGTGCAAACTATTCTATTTACATACTTTTTAAAAAATGCGCAAGGTTCTATATACATGCTTTCATGAACATGGTATTTTAATTTTGTCTGCAGATAGTGCATTTTGTTTAAAACTAGAAATGGATATGAGTCATTTTGGTTCTTCACAGACGATATTTAATAGTTTCTTAAGACTGTATATTTCTTGTCAAAATGTGCACTGAATTATATCAGTGTATTGCCTATAAACTTCACAATCTTCTGGCTGCTTACAGATGCAATTATAAATATTCATTAGATTCATGGAGAATTTTAATATTAGGAACGCTTAGTGCGTATTACTTGTGGAATGAACACGGTATTATTTTGTATGATACGATGTGCTTGTAAAATTTTTATGTAAAGAAGATACAAATAATGAAAATTATTGAATTATGCTTTATTTTTGCGAAAAGTTTTTACTTAAGTTTGTATTGCCATGTAATTTTAATAGGATCATAATCATTATTGTTTAAATTATGTCTTGGAGCACCAAGACGGGCCGCCGGAAGATGGTTTGATGAAGTAGGCAGAAACATAGCCGCTGGAGATTTTGAACCAGTTCCCATTGCCACTCACAACGGTTCCAGTGGTTCTACTGGAAATCTGAACAACATTTCCTTTGAAGAGGGATGCTACAGCTGCGGCAGAGGTGCTTGGACTTGCTCTGACAATGAGTGAATCAGCTTCCACAGTTCCAGAACAGCTACTACTCGCACTGCAACCACCAGCAGAGCAGAAAAGAACTCGCTCAGCCTCCCGCCGACGGACCAAACCGGGCAGAACAACACCGCCAGCATGGACCCACTTGGCAAATTCCAAAGAAGCTCCATTAAAATTCCCACTGTTCACCATAGACAAGAGTGTGGAGGATTTCAAGCTACCACAGCCCAAGTTGAAAGTGAATGAAACCAAGGCAGAGTACTGAGCAGCATTGAGATTGGCATTGACGGCGTTGTTCGTGACACAGGACTCGTAGCCTCCAGCGCTCAAGTCCGATTTAAGAAGCTCATTTCCCTGAGCTTGGCTGAGGGGTGGGGTGTACTTCCCATTGATGGGGACAGCACAGTTCCAGACGTGACATGCATGTCCGTAGCCAATAGTTTTGATCCCCTAAGAACAATTAACGAATTGATTAGACTACCGATTTTGTTATTATTTTTCAAAATTATTATGATTTCCGCATATTAAAAAAATATCATATAATAAAATGAATAGATAATGTACGTACAACTGGATCAGTGTAGAAATTTGGGTACCATCCTTCGAATGACTTGATCAAATCCACTCCAGCCTGGTTAGTGGGGCCAGTGTAGCCTGTAACAGTAAATTAATTTAGTGTTTAAAATTTACTCCTAATTTATGTTAAAAAAAAGATTATACAATGATTAGTTTCTGCGTAATTTCAGTAAAAGTTTTGTAAAGTTTCAAACTTACGGGCTGAGACTGCTACAAAAAGAGCGGCTGCGATTAAAATCACTTTCATTTTTAGCTTTGAATAATTACAACTTGTATGTCAGAGAACAATAGTATTTTCGTTGGATCTGATCCAAAACGGAGACTTCAGTTGTATTTAAGTAAAGCTATAGATCCGGAATTTGAAGTGTTATCTTTGTTGAACTTGAGTGACAATATGATAATTATGAGAGGGCAGGTGGGCGGACAGGGTCAATTAATTCATTGAGGTCCAGCTTCAATGTTTATAAATACATTATACTAGACTGCGGGAGTATGCACTCAGTAAATAATTATTAAATGACTGTTTAAAGTCAAAATTGATGATTTTATCAATTTTTAGGCAATTAACCTTCACATAATATGTTTTTGTTATTTTCTGAGTCCAGAGTGTTTACAGTTTATACGATGATAATAATATTTTTTAAATGTACACTTCAGAATTTATCAGAGATATCAAAAATGTTCTTGCTATTACTCAACATGAGAATTTATAATATAAATATTGTGTGAGTAAATTTAGCATCAGTGCAAAAATAAACATGATTACAATTTGGAATCAATTAAGTGCTGATTAGTGAATTTCCTTCAAGTGTTTTATAGTGCTACCGTCAAGCTACCTACTTATGCAAGGTACATTGTTAGTAGCCAGGCACTTTGGGCTCTACTCATAAATTCTAAAACTCCTAAAAGCCAAATTTGTACGCCACTCTGGTCAGCCATTAGCCATGGATACCAAGTTGACGGTTTACGGAAAGTATATAATATGACGATGTAATGTCGGATGTCGGATTACAAGCGTGGTATAAGTTACATATAAAGATTAAGCTACTCGTTTATTTTCAAAAATCAGGGCCGGATAATGTGGCCAGTGCAGTGCAGGCAGCCCCCGCTGCTTAAATTTTCAAAAAACATGTAAGTGGAACATTTTGCACTTTTCAAAAATATGTAAAATGAATATTTTGACTTTTTAAAAACATGGAAATAAAAAATTTTCCACTCTTCTCAAAACATGTAAATAGAACATTTTGCACTTTTCTGAATCAAGTAAAAAGAACATTTTAAACTTTTATAAAACATGTAAATACAGCATTTTGCTTTGTAAAAAAACATCAATAACATCAAAATGGTGGTTTTTGTATGGAAACAAATTGCTGCCTAAAAACAATTCCTGCGTCCGGCCCTGAAAAATCCATCTGCTTTTTATACCTTTTGCACACAGCACGTGTTATGGAAATGTTATTATCGTGGACTTTTTTTTTAAATGTCTTAAACAGTCTACTATTTTCATGCCTTGACAAAATTTTAATCTGGAAGTCAAAAAATGTGTGTAAATGTGTGAAACTGTGGATGTACAATTTTTATTTATTTCTAAAATTTCTGTAAACTGATAAAAATTCCTGTATTAAAAAAGTAAAAAACAATGGAATTAGCATTGGAAACGTGAGACATGCATTATATAGGGATGTAGCTTATTGGGCCCCTAACACAAAAATAACATAGAAAAGAGGCATTTTACATCACAAGAAATGCGCCTTTGCGCGTGTATATGACTGCATTTCTGATAGAACACATCATCAACCTTCGCATTACTATAGGCTCACCTACTATGTACACCTCACAGCTTCACAGCTCACATCCCACCGCACCGTCATACAACCATATAATGAAAAAAAATAATAATACAATCATTATTTGTGATTTGGTATTTAGGCACTTGAACTTTTCACCCATAAGCGCCAGCACAAGATTGGTTCCTGGCGGTGATTTAGCAGACAGAGAGGCACGTCTCGAGGGTGGAGCAGCAACAACGACAAGGTATTTGAATTTAAATTTCCTCTTGGAGTCTTGGACTCTACAACATATAGAAAAATAAAAAAGAAACAAGTGTAATTGGAACTGTAATCGTAATCGTAATTGTAAATTGTAATTGTAGGACCTAGAAAAAATCTTTGTATTTGTCAGCTCGTAGAGAACAGATCTATAGATGTGTTGTGATTATCTTTATATATCAGCATCAGCCGTTGGGTTGTTCAGACTACAACAGCAAAAGGAAGCATTAAGCATGTAAATTCCCTCTCATCTCATGCAACTCGCCTTTGCCGTTCACTGATTCTACCTACTGAAATGATGACTATAAATGCCTGTGTGTGTGTGTAAATTACCACGGGGGATATAACCACGATAATTGTTTTAAATTACCATTTTATACACTTACAGAAGAGAGGACGGCGGACGGTCCGTCAGTCAGTCTATGCATCTCCACACAGATATCTATCATGTGTAATCTACTCCGATATTATAGCACATCGTCTTTGAAGAGCCAAAATGACCCATATCCAATTTGAGCTCCAATCAAAATGAGCTATGTCATAAAAACAACATGAGAAACATTCATAAAATGTTAATTAGGAGTTTTTGAAAAGTGCAAAATGTTCTATTTAGATGTTTGAGAAAAGTGTAAAATGTCCTAATTAGGTACATATTTTTGAAAGGTGCAAAATGTTCTAATTCCATGTTTTTGAAAAGTGCAAAATGTTCTATTTACATGTTTTTGAAAAGTGGAAAATGTTGTATTTACATAGCTTTGAGGAGTGCAAAATGTTTTATTTAAATGCTCTCAAGACATAATATTTGACTATATTTTTGAATATAGTTGATATTGTTTTTAGCTACAAATGGATATGGGTCATTTTGGTTCTTTACTGACGATACGTCTATAACATGGTTCATTTATGTACAACACATGTCAAGTACGAACGAGACCCATCGAACCTCCTTCCACACATATTTTCTATATCTTTATTGACAACACCACAAATGAATGCCTAATGTAAATTTTCTAACTCAATGAAAATAATATAAAATAATTTAAATGTTGCAATTCCAGATTACTACAAAGATTACAACTATGTATGTTCATTGTTAGGAATACAGTCGGAGATATGCAATTATCTCGAATATATAATATGGAGCTGTATAAATAAAAATAAAATAAATGCTAATTTACGTATTTGTGAGTACACGTTGTATTTTTTACAAAGGTGTGTGTGTGTGTAGGTATACATATGTACTACCAATACCAATACCAATACATCCTCTATAATAAAGACCCTTTCAAAACGTCATTCCCGTCAGCATCAACTATATATACTTATTAACTTTAACTTATTGACGGCGAGTGTAAAAGTGTAAAGGGAAATGTAAACTTGATCCATTGTAGGCTTTCTTTTCAGTATATAATTTTGTATAACATATCTGTCTACAATCTGTAATTCCTTTAGAGGGGCTCCTATAGAGATATCCTGCCAGTGCCAGTGCCAGTGCGGGTGCGAGTGCCAGTACCAGTACCAGTTTATCCCCCTTGGACAAATAAGTTGTTTGCAAATTAGATGTAGGTAATTACAGTATTTTTACTTGATAGTTTGAGGCTCGGCTTCTGCCTTAAGTCAAGCAACAAGAATAATAATGTGTACGTAAATTACTGAGGACTCTCTCGTGAATTATTTTATAAAGATTTAAATTTCACATGTTCAATAGCAATTACGTTTTCATTTGAAGTTTTTTTTCTTTCGTCCTTTCTTCATTCTCGTCGAGTCGACATCTAAACTCTTAAAAACCGTCCACATCTGTCTATCCATGTGAATGGAAGCGAATGGCGAGTGTGTGTGAATGTTTGAGTGAATATACAACACTTATCACCATTCACCATGTTTTCTTCAGCTTTTCAATTTTAAATAAATCCAATATACTTTTCAACAGTCAACAACATTCAACATTCAACAGTATTTGTTACATACTGCTAATGGCAATGTTTTATGTATTATAATATATGATCTTGGCAGGGCCGGATAATGCGGCCAGCGCAGGCAGCCCCCGCTGCTTAAATTTAAAAAAAAATACATTTAAATGGAAAATTTTACAGCGTTCAAAAATATGTAAAAAGAATATTTTGACTTTTCAAAAACATGCAAATAAAACATTTTGTACATTTCAAAAACATGCAAAATAAAACATTTAACAGTTTTCTCAAAACATGTAAATAGAAAATTTTGCTTTTTTGTGAATCAAGTAAAAAGAACATTTTGCACTTTTCTGAATCAAGTAAATAGAACATTTTGCACTTTTCTGAATCAAGTAAATAGAACATTTTGCACTTTTCTGAATCAAGTAAATAGAACATTTTGCACTTTTCTGAATCAAGTAAAAAGGACATTTTGCACTTTTGTGAATCAAGTAAAAAGAACATTTTGCACTTTTCTGAATCAAGTAAAAAGAACATCTCGCACTTTTCTGAATCAAGTAAAAAGAACATTTTGCACTTTTCTAAATCATACAAAATTTTGCTTTACCAAAGAAAACCATCAATAAAATCAAAATGGTGGTTTTTGTATGGAAACAAATTGCTGCCGAAAAGCAATTCCTTCGTCCGGCCCTGATCCTGGTCGATTGAAAACAATAGAATTTCCGCACTAATATCTCTGTGTTAAATCTTAATATCATTATCATTATGAGAGTTTCAGGAGCGTATGATCATTTTGTATGTACCTACGAGTATGCAGTACCATCCACCAGGACAGCATGCATAAGCATATCAGGGGGGAGGGATGGATACCTGGACAGTGAAGTAATGAATAGATTGTAGATTACCATTATGCAATTGCTCCGGCTATATAGTCAAAAATATACAAATACTACAAATTGAATTGTGTGAACTGGACTGGGCAGGTAATGTGATGCGATGCCATATGTTTAGGATGTTTCCTGGCCGCCACATGTCAAGACTTTCAAGACTTTTAGGACTCCATATTGACCTGTGACAGATGACACAAAACTACAGGACTGCATGTTGTTTTTATAGAGTGCCTAAAACAATCCATTGTAACCTGTTTTCAAATGTAAACTAGGTAGGTACTTTCCTGTTGTGTGCATAGTCTATACCTACCACTACTATGCATGCATGTCATATTGTGTAGTAAATACATCCATTGTTACTGACCAGGGTATACCATTATTTTCAGGCAGTTTATATTATCATGCCGTATCGCAACTTAACAAAATTTATAACAATCAACTCATAAAAAACAGAACCTTTTTGGTCTAGTTGTAAGTTGGCTTAAAAAGTATAATTTGTTATAATTACAATACAAAACTGACAAAGCTTATTAGTACAAAAATTGAGCCTTTGACATCTATATTTCGTCTTTCAAAGAATTATATGCGTGTCAATTAATATGCTATTTTCAAAGCTAACACTAATAATTTCTACAACGTGTAAATTAAGTAGCACAGCTGCATTGCTGTACTTATCTTAGCAATTTTCACTTCTCAGAATAAGGAAAATTGTCTCGTTAATTACACTTTTTGATTTTATTGGTTTTCAATGCTCTATTTGCATATTATTAAGAAGAGTAGAATCATATGTGATGAAAAACAAAATGACCCATATGCAATTTAGGCTCGAATCAAAATGTGTGAAATAGGTAAAGGTAAATATCTCGTCAATTTTGAAAGCGAATAATATACGAATACTATGTAGTACAAGCCAAGGGTTTGCTTTGTCTACTGCTAGCGAGTCACAACCGTGATTTCACGCTGTATAGGATTTACTCACCTATTTTACTTTTAAAAAAAATGTGCTATATGTAATAAAAACAATGAGAAACATGCGTAAAATGTTAAATAGTAGTTTTTAAAAAGTTTAAAATGTTCTATTTACGTGTTTTTTAAAAGTTCAAAATGTTCTATTTACATGTGTTTTTAAAAGTGCAAAATGTTCTATTTACGTGTTGTTAAAAGTGCAAAATGTTCTAATCACATGTTTTTTAAAAGTGCAAAATGTTCTATTCACATGTTTTGTAAAAGTGCAAAATGGTCTATTTAAATTCTTTCAAGAGACATATTTCAATATTTTAGTATATAGTACACATTGTTTTTAACTAAGAATGGAAATTGGTCACTTTGGTTCTTCACGGACGATATAATTAATTTGGGATAAATTAATAGAGAAATTGACCCAAATCATCGAGTTCTACTATTGGCTATGCCAGTAATTTTTTAAATGCATCTGTGTACAGATAATTATTGTAAAAAATAGATCCAGGGTCACATTTAAATAAAAACAGTTTTTTTAAAAAGCACCAAAATAAGTGCAACAAAAACCACGCACTAGCCGGAAAATGACGTATAAAATATCTGTACATAATTAAATGAAAAGACGAGCACTGCACTGCACTGCACTGCACTGGGGCGCTGGCATCTATCATCGTGACTACCGTTGACCGTTGCAGTATATCCATAAACCTGTATTTTCTTCATATAAAATACCCACTATCCCTTTTATAGATTTTTCGCTTCCTCATTCATATTGCTGGAATGGCAGTATAAGGATAGGAATAGGAAATAATACAGGATACAGAATATTACAGCATCTTCACTACTCATTTTAATACTTTTACACTAACAGTCGCAGTGACGAGACCGCAGGGAAGTCTGCTCGCTGGAGACTGCAGACGGAGCGTTTACACATCAGAACTTAGGGCTGGGCATATCGTGGATTATATCACCTTCTCCAAATTATACTTGCACCTCATGAAATTTCCTTTGCATTCAAATGCCTCATTATTTTCATTTTTTAAACGCAAACTTGAAGAGCCTCACTCGACTTCGTCTTGCACTTGCACTGCTCGCACAGATCATCACAGATTTTTCAACCCAACACTACAGTAATACAGGTACAGAAATACGGACATGGACCGAGATGCACCTTCTTAAACGTTAAAGCATTTAGCCGCTATTACTACACGGCGCAGGGGAATCTGTAATGTATAGTATATAGGCTTTTTGAGTTATCATGCGACAAATTAAAAACTGATGACAGCCTCTCTAAAACTCTAACTCTGAAATTTGTGGAAGCCATATGGAGATGGAGATGGACGAGAAAAAACGTTGTTTTCTGCAAGTACTTACATACAACGCCAAAACCCGCAGAACCCACATATCCCAAACCAAAAAGGTAGAAATAAAACTCAACATCATAATAATATGGAAGCTCCTACTACCAGTACCAGTTCCACGATCACAACAGTACACTACTTAATGCATATGGAATATCTATACACGAGTTTTACTGTAAAGCACTATATTCACCATATTTTATGAGACCTGTGCTCGCTCAGTGAAGTGCTTTCAACAAATTTACGAAAGTGGCAATAAGTTGTTGGCGTTCGGACTGACTGGGAACTCAAATTCAAGTCCAAGTCGTTAAAACATTAACAAGGCTTTTCTTCATCTCTTCAATGCTCTTAAATTGTAAATGAACATGAATCAAGGAGCTGCGCGGTCGTTCTCGTTTCCGTTATATCCTCGTACAGTTCTTCAGATAGTATATCGTCGGTGAAGAATCCAAATGACCCATATCCATTTTAGACTAGAATCAAAATGAGCTATGTACGTCATAAAAACACTAAATAAAAAAGATGCGTTGGATAAAGGGAATTTGAAAAGTGAAAAATGAATCATTTACATCTTTTTAAAAAGTGCAAAATGAATCATTTACATCTTTTTAAAAAGTGCAAAATGAATCATTTACATCTTTTTTAAAAGTGCAAAATGAATCATTTACATCTTTTTGAAAAGTGCGAAATGAATCATTTACATCTTTTTGAAAAGTGCGAAATGAATCATTTACATCTTTTTGAAAAGTGCGAAATGAATCATTTACATTTTTTTGAAAAGTGCAAAATGAATCATTTACATTTTTTTGAAAAGTGCAAAATGTTCTATTTACATGTTTTTAAAAAGTTCAAAATTTTCTATTTACATCTTTTTAAAAAGTGCGAAATGAATCATTCACATCTTTTTGAAAAGTTCAAAATTTTCTATTTACATCTTTTTAAAAAGTGCGAAATGAATCATTCACATCTTTTTGAAAAGTTCAAAATGTTCTATTTACATCTTTTTAAAAAGTGCGAAATGAATCATTCACATCTTTTTGAAAAGTTCAAAATGTTCTATTTACATCTTTTTAAAAAGTGCGAAATGAATCATTTACATCTTTTTGAAAAGTGCAAAATGTTCTATTAACATCTTTTTGAAATGTGGAAAATGTTCTATTTACACATTAAAAAAAAAGGCAAAATGCTCTATTTACACATTTTTAAAAAGTGCAAAATGTTCTATTTAAACGCTTTGAAGATCATGATAATTCAATAATTTTGTAGATAGTGGATTTTGGTTTCAGCTAAAAATGGATATGGGTCATTTTGGTTCTTCAAAGACGATATACGTATATCATCTGCTTATACTGTGTACTGTAATGGGTAGAGGTAAAATTGATACGAGTAAAACTAGATATAGGCACTTACTATATAAACTGGAATACATTATATAAGAAAAGACAATATACAATATACAATAACAGTCCAGTTGAGTAACTAGTATGCAGCTGTACTATGTGAACTGCAGAGAGAGAGACGACCAGGACCAGGACCAGGAGACCAGACAGAACCTTATGATGTATTCAAGCAATTAAAATTTAAAACATTAGTCAACTTCCCTCGTTCTTGTTGGTCTTGGAAACAAGGAGTTAAGTTATGTAGGATTTGTGTGATGACATTATGATAGCATAAGCTGAGCTTCGGCTCATTCATTTCATCTGTGATTCATGTAAATAGCTCTGTGTGAAGTATGTAATCTTCTCAAGTGTTGCATTTGTGTAGTTAATAGGCAAGCCACTCCACACTCCATTCCATTCCACTTAGGTACTCATCTGTGTACGCATGTATGTTGGCTACAATCTGACCACTATGATGATGAACTACTCCTAAGTAATACATATGAATTGGCTCGTTTTCGTTTTCGTTTTCGGAGATGACATCTCTTAAGCATTCGTTTAGTATTTAGCTTTGAATCTTGAATCTGCCTGTAGAATCTCTTGGAAGACAAAGGGCGATGTGTGTATGCTTTGCGCTCGTTCATCTCCAGCTTCAGTTCCAGCTCTTCAGCTCCTTGATAGCAACGCGATAACCACAGTGATAATGTATGGACGAGAGATATACAGAGAGGAGAGCAGAAAGCGAAACCAGGAGCAGGGGGTTGTTCCATGATAAAGAATTAAAAGCTTTAACAGCATCTTAAAAGCAATAACTATTTAAATGAATAAATGAGATGAGTTGGACAAAATAAAATGAAATGCTTTTTTTTGCAGATATAGATAGAGATGGACACAGGTTCAGCGTTCAAAAGTGTCAAGTTCAAAAATATTACTGTGGAGTGTTCAAAAAGTCTTCGTTCAAATGATTGAGTTCGAAGAACGTCGTTTTTGCGTTCAAAATGCCATAGGTCCAAATTATTTTTTTTAAATATCTATAATCTCGAAATCTGTTTCTATCAGTAGTATGGTAGTATCCAAATATTTTGTGTTAAAAAATCTCGTTCAAAATTTACTGTGGTAAACATATCGTCTGTGAAGAACCAAAATGACCTAAATCAAATTTAAGCTAGAATCAAAATGAGCTATGTCATGAAAACAAAATGAAAAACATGCGTAAAATGTTCAATTTACATGTTTTTGAAAAGTGGAAAACTTTTTATTTACATAGTTTTGAAAAGTGGAAAATGTTACATTTACATGTTTTTGAAAAATGAAAAATGTTCTATTTACATGTTTTTGAAATGTGGACATGTTCTATTTACATATTTTTGAAAAGTGCAAAATACTATATTTAAATTCTTTCAAGACATGTTTCAATATTTTTGTGGATAGTTAATTTTGTTTTCAGCTACAAATGGGTATGGGTCATTTTGGTTCTTCACAGACGATATATGTTCAGGATGCATCTTTTTGAACGTCGTTGTTAAAAATGTCTTGTTTCTGTATCCAAACTGTTTTGCTCTCGAAATCTCTTAATTTCTAAATGGCTTGCGTTCAAAATTTTTCATTTTCAAAAACGTTTCTATTACCTGAAGTATTTGACCAAATGGCTTTTCATACGAATGTTTTATATCACCAAGTCCTTTGTGTTACATTTTGAACACAAGGAAATTTTGAACTTTGGACATTTAAACTGTAGACACAACACCTTAAACGCTTTAAAATCAGAGCAATGTATATGGCGTGTAGAGTATAAGTAACAGACAGACGCATATATTTCTTATGAAGCAAGCGCAATTGCGGGAAGATGAAAATACATAAAAGAAAACACATATGTTACACTGCATGGATATGCTTGTGAAAAATTGGTGTGCGTGCTAAAAGGCGTAATCTAAATCATAGTCGTATTCGTCACTCATATTAATGTTAAAAAAAAGCAATGATATTTCATATGCATATAAATATAAATAAATACCTTTGTACCTACTTCTTTGCTCGTACTTTGAAGCTGGAATTTGAAATATAGAGATATTTTCATTTTGTGTCTTGGCCATAGAGAATAGAGTGTCCAGCAGAGGCAAAGTCCGAGTCTTACTGCTTTTGTATCCATAAGTGCGTTTCTATTTCTTTTATACTGCGTATAAAATCATTATGTCTATAGTATCTATAATGTCTAGAAGATGCACTCATCCAATTTACCCCTTGCAATAGATAGTTCTAGTCATTGAAATTGTAATAGTATTGCTTTGCGGTCGACGGACTACAAACAACAATATATAAAACACAGATTGTAGATAGCTGATAGGAGATAGAAAAGAGCGTCTATTTTTATGTATGTAAGGACTACGCGTAAATAATAGAAATTTTCATATGCGTATATACCTACAGAGTTTAAATAGTTTTTTCGTTACGCTATTTTTGATATACACAACTACGCACGCAAGTCAGTATATAAGGCAGTATATACTGTGGATAGTATGAGTAGTTGTTAGTTATAAAATGAATGATAAGAGGAAGATTCTTTGGGGGCAATCAAGTCGATAAAGATCATGGAGAGGAACGCCTCTTTGCAATTCTACAACTGCTCTCAATACGCTTTTATTAGCTCATTAAAATATGTAATTGCAAAGATGTGTTAAGTAACTCTTGTAAATCATTTTCTTCACGAGAAAAATTCGACGAGGTTGCGACGAGGAGAGAAGATGTCTTACAGAAACGTTTACATTTAGATATATCGTCTGTGAAGAACCAAAATGGCCCATATCCATTTGTAGCTAAAAACAATATCTGCTATCTACAAAAATATTGAAGCATGTCTTTAAAGCATTTAAATAGAATATTTTGCACTTTTACAAAATATGTAAATAGAACATTTTACACATTTCAAAAACATGTAAATAGAACATTTTGCACTTTTCAAAAACATGTAAATAGAACATTTTACACTTTTCAAAAACACGTAAATAGAACATTTTGCACTTTTCAAACAAATGTAAACAGAACATTTTGCACTTTTCAAAAAAATGTAAACAGAACATTTTGCACTTTTCAAAAACTCTTAATTATCATTTTACGCATGTTTCTCATTTTGTTTTTATGACATAGCTCATTTTGATTCTCGCTTAAATTGGATATGGGTCATGTTGGTTCTTTACAGACGATATTAGGCATAATATATAGCCTTACACTAAGCGTTTAGCTTCATACTATGTATGAGTATTTTATTATTTTATATTACGATTTAAAAATATTTTAGTGGGAGTTAGATAGGTTCCTTTATACTTATACATAGCTGTAATGTATTTATTATTTATTGGTACACACAGGTAAGTACACACACTTTACTCAAGACCCGATAGCCACACAGGTACTGATATACAGTACAGTATGAGCACGCCTAATACTAGAAATGTAAATTAGGATGCGTAATGTATAAAAATACCCTATTTAAATAGTAAGATACTATCTTTTCTACTTCTTGTTTAAGATACTCATCTTGGAAATCAATTATTTTTATATTTTTTCACATTAATTTTAAACTTATTGTTTTCACACAAATTTGGGATCATCGTACGTGATTGGCTTTACATTCCAATTTGTTGAGTAGTGGCTTAAATCGCTTAAATGTCTAATTACATGAAACTACATACTACATTACATGTTCTTTTAGCGGCAATATTTAAAAACCTGTATTTTAATTTATGGATTTGCAAAAATATGGTAAAATGAAGCCATGAAGATAAAAACTTGCTATATAGTAGGTTTATCAGAATGGTTTTCAAGGTATTGAGGAATTATATTACTGCTGCTGTTGTTTTTTTTTGCACCAAATTAGTTATTCAAATTTCTATATGTTAAAACAACTCACTGCGTAAGCTGTTTACAGTCACAGTTTTTCCATTGTTTGAATTACAAGATTGTGATTTGAAGAAGTCGTAATTAATTTACAATATTATTGCGTATGTAGACTACTAATTTTGAATTGGCATGTACGCAATAATTTAATTTCTAATGTTGGCACTAATTGCAGTAGCTTTACTAATCATCTTTTTTTTTACGTTCATATCTGTCAAGTTTTTATTTGTCTTTAAACTAATCATCAGTAGGTAAATAGGTAGTTCAGGTTTTTAATTTTGAATCTTCACAATTTTATTGTTTAGATCTTGACAAATAATGATGATACAGTACTACAGTAGTCTCCTGTAGAAAACGGACTCAAAATCAAGCTCTAAATTAAATTCTTAAAATGAAATGCTTCTCGGGTAGGAACCAAAAAATAACTGTTTTTTTTGTCCTAAAAATACGCTAAATATCGTCTTTGATGAACCAAAATGATCCATTTCCAATTTAAGCTCGAATCAAAATGAGGTATGTCATAAAAACAAAATGAGAAACATGCGTAAAATGTTAATTAGGAGTTTTTGAAAAGTGTAAATTGTTCTATTTGCATGTTTTAAAATGTGCAAGATTTTCAATTTATAAGTTTTTGAAAAGTGCAAAATATTCTATTTACATGTTTTGAAATGCGCAAGATTTTCAATTTATAAGTTTTTGAAAAGTGCAAAATATTCTATTTACATGTTTTGAAAAGTGTAAAATGTTCTGTTTAAATATTTTAAAAAAGTGTAAAGTGGTATATTTATTTAAATGCTTTCAAGACATGTTTCAATATTTTTGTAGATACTGGATATTTTTTTTAGCAAAAAATGGGAATGGGCCATTTTGGTTCGTCACAGTCGATATAGTATATGTTTAGAACGTGCGCTGTGAATTTATCTAAAATATATATGTCATTTTAGTCGAAACAAAAACACCGAGTCCCGTTTCTAAGCTGTTATCTAAGCAGTAGCATTACATTGTATATATAGCGACTTAAAATGGCATCTACCTTGGTCCTTGTCTCCTGGTTCTGGTTCTGATGCTTGTAAAAAAACAACATATGTATCAGACAATGAGACGACTAAAATATCTTAAAGATTGTACAAGACTTGTTCTAAATCTCATCTTAAGGACTGTGTCTCTATCATAAAAAGATAACGTACCAAATTAAAGTGAGAGGCAAGTGGTAGTGGTAGAGGAATAATCCGTATTTTGAGAGTTCACTGTATAATCAACCACGCAGCCTTGATACGGCGGCAGTATATACTTTTACTGAGGGAAGCTGTAGACTGTAGACAAACAGAAATAAAACACTGTAGTATGTAACTGTTATACTACTGATATAAATAGTCGACAAACAGTGCGGTGCATCTCTTCCACGGAAAGACACAATTTATTTTGTTTGGGTTTCAGAGTGTATTGTTAGGTTTGGTCGTAAGAAAGATAGAAAGGGAAATCAAAACTGGACCTGGAACTGGAACTGGAAATGAAAATTGAGATTACAGGTAAGGTAAGGTAGCAGAGTAGACCAATCCATGTAGAAATTGCATCTGTACACAACACAGCTGACATTGAAATTGAAAGAGCTAAGAATAAGAACATTACCATGAAATAAATACTCCACTCACTCCTTCTTTCCTCGTATAATAATTTCAAATAAACTACCGTTACTGTGCTGGTACTGGTACTAGAAATTGAACCTTATGCATACAAATATTACTCAAGGAAGACAAAACAATTTTATTGTAATCGTAGAATTGTAGCACTGCACTATAAAACGTCTGTCTTTGTTTCAAATCATTTAAATAACCGAGTCTCGGTCTACTTTTCGTAAGTTTGGGTTCATCGTCATATTTATATATTTCTACAATCTACAAGTAATCATCTGGGGTCTGTCTGGTCTGGTCCTGGTCCTGGTCCTGGAGTATTTTTATTACACTTTGTGCCTCCGCTTCCATACAATTATGCGTACAAGTAGACGAGTGGAGCAGTGAATTTCCTTACAGATTTTCATTTACTAAAACAACACCATGATATCACAGTCACAGGTATTCATCTTTCTATTATAATGAGGGAGACGGGCATACCACGTAAGTTCATAGATATCACTCAGGTGTAAAAATAAAAATATAACACTAGAAACTGACACACTATACTTGAACTGATTAGCCATAACTGTAATACTAATCCTAAATGTGGCGGACGCTCAGGCTAAAAAAAGCCAGGTCTAATTCCAATATCCCTGATCCCAAAATCACCATATAATACTGTATAAAATAAAACCAATTATGTCCCAATCTAAAAGTCTAGGTTTCCTTTCAACAAATACAAGTGGAAATTATAAGCATTCAAAATTCAAATACTATGCAAGAGTATGCATATAATGTGGGCTTGTGGGACTGCAATATACGCATATATATAATTATTACGTAATGATATATGATACAAAACTTTATTATTTTTAAAATTCAAAGTCTCAAGTTTTGAATTTGAGGTGTGCGCTCGGTGCTCAGTGTCAAATTACGAAAACATAGGCATTTTTAAACGTGTCGTACCTACCGACGTGAAGTCAGAGTGGGAGCGTTGAATCATAGAATGGGTCTAATTTTATACAAGAAGCCGAAGCCGTCGAAGGGTCAGAGCCTCTGTACCAGTACCAGTCCCAGAACCAGAACCCTTTGGGGCCTTTACATTTTGTAGCAAAAAAAACCTGAGTACTTGTTGTACTTATACTATACAGGTAGGTAATGATACCCCGTTGAATTAATCCAGCAGCAGCCAAGAAGCTCGAGCTCAAATGCTAGACTGGTCTTGGTAGTTGTCCTGGGCCTGGAACTGGAACTGGAGTCAGTTCTTCATTACAGACAAACTTTTACCTAAACTGACCTTCTATATACAGAATCTGGAGTCAGATGCTTTTAGTATCACTGAGTGAGAGTCTCTGTCCTAATCGTAAGAGCTGACCTACTTTTCCAGTCAGAAAAGTTCATTTTTACGGCAGATAAGTATTATATACAAATATATGCATAATAGGAGCAGACACATTCATATTTTCACTTTCACATCTGTATGTATACATATGAATTTTCATAAGATTTTATTTTATACTTAAAAAAACGGAAAGAAAACCAAAAGTCATACCGCTTATTGTGTCCGACGTCAGACCAAATCTAGAATCAGAAACCAGACTCATATGTGTTTCCTCCCGTTCCTTATTGTTGTGGTTTAGAGATATCCTGTTTTATAAACTGTGTATGTATTTATAGATATATGGATATGCATCGGTTATTTTTAAACAATCTGTTGACTGTACACAGGTAGCTCACCCGTCCACTTTTCCCCTCGTACCCTGTTATTTCATTCCAAATTTCGTCTTCGTATCTTAATGGGCCTTCCTCTCATTTAATAGTAAGATAGAGTACAACAAGGAAGAAAATAAAAATAATTGAACAAGATGGAATTGAATCCTGAAGTCTAAGAATAGATGCAGATACACTGCGTAACGAGTTTGGAATACGTTTATGTATATTTTGTCTTGGATTTTATCCTTCTCCAGCACCAGCACTGCACTACATATCTGTATTGCCTTGTGTTTCCATATCAGTTGACTTAATTCAACATCATCTCTCCATTCTACTTACCTACCTACATGCATACTTTCTACATTCTACTGCATTACTGGTGGTAGCATGGAATTGGGAAGGATATAGAAGCTGAGATAAGGGGGCGATGCAGTAGCTAAAATTACAGTCATACCAAAGATAATAATTTAGTAGAAAAGGTCTTGTGCATACCCGACCGAATCATCAGCCTCCTCTTCTCGCATTGTTATTTTCCATTAATCGTTAGGAAATGTAAAGAGACTAAAGAAGGGGAAAAAATTTAATCGAGCAAGAAATTATTATACGACGAGGATCGAACGAAACGAAAAGGAAAATGAAATCGACCCGGTAGGAGATACAGATAGTAATGTCAGTAGCAATATCAATAGCATTTAATAGAAATTCCCAAACTAGTGCCATATAGTAGTCACAATAAATTGACTGTGGCTGTGCCAGGCTGCCAGGTGGAAATTAACCCCTTATTATTTAGCATAAAGCTTCATGAAAACTATAAAGACAATAATTATTATGTCTCTCTCTCTCCCTCTCTCTCTCACTAGGTTACTTCTCGTCTCGTCTCGTTTCCGATCTCCTGCTCAAATGATATTTCAATTAATTTAAATTCAGAGCACAACCTAAGCAATGTGTGTATAAATATTCGGAAATGCATATCACAAGTTTAAAAGTTAAAATTTTATCTTCATTCTGGGACAACTATAGCTGGATATACAGATAGCTCTGCGTATACTGTGCACTGTGTAGCTCAGTGTAGCTGAATCGATCTGGATAATTTAATCTAAAGGAATAAGGAACACACAGGGATATCTGTACATACTTTAGAACGTAAATCACATCTGTAGTAAAAATCTAAAAAAACTATTAAAAAGGCAAAGGACTGAGCAGAAGCTTGTAGAATGTAGTGGCAATGACTACTGTACATATTATGTATACAGAAGGCAGTACGGTGGCAAATTATCTTACTAGTGATTCACACAAAACAGATATATGAAAGTTAGATGTTTTCATATCTAGTGAAGTACTATGTATGACAACTTGTAGGACGAAAAAACCTGAAACAAAATTAAATGCCTAGTAGTAAACTTGCAATTACGAAATTACGACTGTATTATTACTTGTACCGTATAAACATTAATAGCATTATGTATGCATGCATATGTTATTTGGTTATGTACTTAAGCACATCATCAACTGAAGCAGTGCCATTTAATTATTTGTAGTACCTAATTATATAGATTTCTACAGGATCTAAATATTACTATAAGGGAGTTTACACATTATGTTGCAAGTCACAATTTATTGTGGACTAGCATATTACTGATGCATTGCCTGCACTCTACATTTTATTTTAATTATTGTTTATTATAACTTACGCTTGCGCGGCAAAACTCGGTACGTACTTGGTACGTACACAAGTTTAACAGTATAAAGGAAAGGAAAATGAAAATATAAGAAGGTAAAGAAAGAAGGGAATTCCCACATTGTTATGCAAAGTAGCTCCGGTTTTTAAGTGGCTCATCCATTAACTCCTTAAGTATATTATAGTCATAGTAAGAAATCGTTTTGGTTATTGTAAAAATCATCAACACAGCTTTTTCTGATAGATTCAATTCGTTGATAATTGAATACCTGAGATAAGTTCAGTGACTGTCAAATTAGAATTAGACTCTAGCTTGTTCATGTATTGTTGTGATTGTTATTTAAATTTGTGGGTTTTTTCTTAAAATTTAATGTTTTCAAAACGAAGTAGTGATTTAGCAAATGTTTTTACATTTTACATGTTAGTCTACACGAATCAACGAACGCTCGATACTCGGTATTAGTCGGTATTGACTTGTTCGTTGTTTGTACTTCGATCTTACTGTTACTAGTTAGAACTTCGATGGCGATGTCGAGTCACGAGTCAACTTACCTACAACGTTTGACTTTACTAGTTAGTCACTTAGTCAAAGCTAATATTTAACATTAAAATTTGAATTATGGTTTTGACATATTGGCAGTTCTATCCATCAAAATTAATTCTCCTAATGAATACATTGTCATAAAATGCGAAGTTTTGAATTATTTCATTTTTTTTAGCATTTACTATTGTATTCTCTAAAAATGCCATACAACTACGAAAGCAATTGACAGTTTAAAATGACAGAAAAAAAAACAATACATAATCGTTCATAATAGTAAATAATGAGGAGTGAATAATAGTAATAAAATTTTGCTTTTGTTATTTGATGTTGATCTCTTAGCAGTGGTAGTGGTAGTCGGTAGTATAGTATAGTGGTTGTTTAGTTGTTAGTTATGTTAATGTACTTTTGCTGGATCCGACACCGACCGACATACAACAAAGATGTAGTGCCAGTCGGACTATCGCTATCAGTTAAATATGTAGGCAATAGTAAATTTGTATTTAGACATTCACTCTTACTTATTATCGTTCGAGTTAAAGAATATAGAACCAGCATTTCTTTTTGTTACATATTTGAAGCGACCCTTTAGTATCCAACTCTAAAAGACTTGATAGTTGATACGCTAATTGTTAGTTACTTGGCGTGTTCATAACTATCAACTATAAAGTGATGGTGTTGCTGATAAAGTTGACACATTTGAGAAAGGTGAGTCGACCACCAGGGTTGAGAGTGGTATTATCAATCGTGAACAACAACAAAAACGAACCAACATTGGATAACCTGGAATTTTTCGAAGTTGGAAGTCAAAGTCAAACCCATACCAAACTAATGGTAACCCAAAACCAAAGCAAGGTAATGTATCTCTCAATGTATGAACCCATCTAATTCGTAACTGTGAACTGCCAAAATCCAGTTAAATGAGAATAATAAAGTATGAAAAGAATCCAAAGCGACAGCTATACATCATTTTTTCGACAATATAATATATAAAAACATGAGAAATATTAACTATTAACTAGTAACTTTGGCTCCTTGTACATTTTTCTAGCATCAACGTTTGAAAAAGACGAAGAGAACACGATTCCACAGAGAGAAGAATGGGAAACACATTATTAAGTATCAAAGTGATAAATGTGATAATGAATGACGATCTAAATTGATAAAGTGTTTTTCCTGTTGTCCTAATATTCAAAAGATGCAAGAAAGATAGGATTTTAAATATGTGTCTAACGTCGAAATCGAACCTACCAGTCCCTATCTATCTGTCTTGTGTTAATAGTCAGTTAACTTAAGTAGTAGTGTAGAGTTGACGAGTAATATGAGAACGAAATACCTGGTTTTCCTCTTCCTATGTTGGATGTAGATTTATTTTCTTTACGAATATTGAACAATAAACTCATGAAGATCGGATATGGTCTGTTCAAGTTGTCTTTTGGATCCTGATCATGCATCTTATGAGCACCCCCCTTCCCCATCCTAGTACAATTTACTCAACCGTTCTACATTCTACTCTGTATATCAGTGCTTAGTTTATAATGTAATCCTAATGCCTAATCGTAATGTATTGTATAGTAGGATCATGATGACTTGTGTGAACCAGAATAATGGAAGAAGGAAGAAAAAATGAAAAATTTTGCTCTGTCCAATTGTAATTTACTGCAGACAAATCTTTAAAGAAGAAGGGGAAGAATTATCAGTTAGGATAATTTGTGCGATTATATCATCGTTGGAAAGCAAGTTTGTTTCTTTAGGATAGATAGTGAGAGGTATGAGAGGTGATGTTGGATGTTGTTATGATTACGATTAGAGTGTTTGTTAGTGAAACAATAATATATATAAATTCTAAGTGAACCCCATACAACACTACTGACTGAGCTTCATCCCGTAGTCCCAGTCTCATCGTCAGCTTCAGTCTCGGCTCGGTCTCGATCTCGACTCAACCAAAGGCAAAAGCAGCAAGGCAACGGCTCCTGTCATGGATACTTTCTAACCAGTAATAATAGGGTTTGACACCTAGTATTCTTCCATCAATTAAATGACCGCGTACTTCAAGATCAAGCTCCTTTCCTCGGGTCCACTACCACTACTCCAAACTCCAACTCACTATCAGACTAGATCTTCGAGTATCATGAGTAATTTGTACGAAAAATCAACATAATGATGTATAGGGACTCTTTACAAGTTATAACTTCAATCCCCCTTCATATGTATACATTATTGGACAGCCTAAGAATCTACGATGCGCGATGTTCCATGTTTGTGTACTCAGACATGTAGATTATACTAACAACTAATATCAAACATACGCGATGCGATGCATGAAACCAGCAGAGGAAGGTAGGTGCTTACATAGTTATGTAGTAATATTAAATAGATAATTTGTAACTATTGAAGCAAAAGCAAACCATAAACTGGGATGTCGATGTATGTATATATTACTATACTCTCGGAGAAGGATAAGAGGAGCTTGTTACATAAGTAATATTAAAAAAGGTGAGCTCGTAAATAAGAGAGAAAATAATGATGAACAATAATAATAATCTAGACTGGCCGATGGTTTAGTTCGTCGGATTGGAAAGATCGAGATGCTTTGCTATGATCATGGGGCCATTCCAAGAAATTTATTAGCACGTAACGGCATCATCCAAGATACATTTTATGCATTTTATGGATGGTTATTGTACGTGGAGGGAATCTTCTTAAGTCTTAAGGGTTTCTCGTGTGGAGCAATGACGCTCGGGAAGTGAGTGTATAAAAAGTAGCATTTACAAAAAAAACTATATCAAATACTAATATACAGTCAACTGCCAACTAGCTTCTTCGCACACTTACTACACAACTACTTACACACTTACCTACACCTACAAATAATATGTATGTAGTATGTTGTGTTGTATGTATCTAGTTTGAAAACTTGTTGCAACTTTGTATTTTAATATAATGGACTATAATAAATTTCCGACGCCTGCTCCACATATTACTTTCAATATGTCTACTTCTACTCTCCTGAGTGTGACTGATGGGCTGTAATATGTAGTTACTGAATCTGTATAGTTAGTAGCATTTATTTCCCAGATAAACTGAGCATAAATTGATGAAACCTAGGGTCCTAAAGTCCTTCCAAAGACGTGGTTTAAATATCTGGGTTTAAGGTATGAAACTTTCCGAATTCTGTAGAATAATGTACCTAGAGAACTAAAAAATAAAATGTTTTTCCTTCCCTTAGTATCGGTATTTGGTCTTACGATTAGCCTGCTAGAGCACTTCAAAATCCTTCCTAAAAGTACTAACATCAGCACCACTACAAGAAGAGTTCTACGAATTTCGTTCAAAAATTATGCAGTCTATCCAGCCAGTCAGATTTACAGGAGAAAAAATGTCTGTAATTCTGTATACATATAAAGGGAGAGTCTGAGATCAAATATTGTTAGTTACAGTTTAGATTCGAAGTAAGGTTTTTTTTTCTGAGTGGAAATGCTAAGTAAAATTGGAGCGCAGATAAAGACTACCCTGATGTTTCCCCCACAACTGTGTATGACTTTGAGAAGCCGCTCGTTGTTAGGATACATTGTTATTAGGGAAATTTGCCGAAGCAAAACTAATTCAAAATTACTGTGTGTTGTAATGACGAAATTGAAGGACTTAACAACTCGAGTCTGTGTTTTAACTTTTGGCAACTAGCAATAGAAATGATTAACTGGAATTAATTCTAGACTTCTATCAACTCAAGCCAAGAGCCTACATACCAATTTACTGTCTAAATTCGAAATTCTAACATGGCTTTATAGTAGTGGGGCTCAAGCTGTATTTAACGTAGTATAGTCGCGTCCATATTTTTCTGTACCGGTATTCATCCTCTGACTACTGATACGCTGATATATGGAAATTTAAGTTAGACTCTGGCGTTGTTGCCCATGCAATTCAGTCTGTATAGGTATGTATAATTACATACATGTAAAGATGTATAATGAAGCTTTAGCTTGGGCTTTGCGAAACTTTATTGGTGTTATTTATGGTCTAGTCATTCTGAATTCTGACGGAAGGAATGTGCTCATAGTTCATCTTCAAAACTTGAGAGACTTGGTCTTCGTCAGAGCAGAGCAGACGAGATGAGAGACCAGGCAGACCACGCCACCACTATCAATAGGCATGGTTCCTCAAGGCTTTTGATTTTTTAAATGAACTTTCTGTCTACTATGATGAATATAAGGGAGAACCGCGTAAATTTTAATTACATGTTTTATAACGACATAATTGTTAGGTTCAGGGCTACTACATACGACACGACTGGCAACAACAACAGCAGCAGCAGCAGCAACTTCAAAGAACACACAATCACGTACATATTCATCTAGGTACCTACACAGTACACACCACACTACTACACACATAATATAAACTTCCCTTATTAAATGGTTCCTCCTCAAGTCAAGACGTGTAAAGCTTCTGTGAACATATGTACCTATTAGCATTGCTATTATTAATAATCTACATACATCCCTAGAGCCCACCGCTTCAAATAACAATAACAATGAATTTATATCTGTACTCTGTACTGGACTCTTGGTTGGACGATGGACTGGATTAAAATTTTAAGTGTTCAACTTGTTCACATAATAACCTATTCAGAAATCTGTAGTCTCTCTATACTTTGCCGGCTTAAATAGACAAGACAATGTATAATATAGGTAAATTTAATTATTACATGTACCTACGCTAGTTTTACATATATAAGACAGCCTACGGTTAAATCACCTCAAGTATCGTTGTTATCGCAGTCGTAAACAAGCTAGTTCGTAAATTTCCGTGTTAATGTTAATGTTTGAATGGCTCAAATCATTTTGATCTGACTCCGAATTCCGAATAAATTGGAAAAGCATATATTATGTGCAATTCGAAATTCTAAAATTCAAAGTTCTTTCAATTTAGTTTTAAGGAACCTACGCCACGAGGCCACGTACCTATATTTTTATATGGCTATAAATTCTTAGTTCTTTCTGCAACCGCTTCCAGCTTCCAGTATTTCTATGAAATAGTTACATTTTGTATTTAAATTATTCATTTCAGTTTATCTCTATTATCAGCTAAAATCTCAAAATCGGAGCGTTTAACTTTTGGTTTGAAAAATTAAGCTTTACTGATATTAGATGAGAGCAAGGAAAAATTATTTCTCGAATTCGAATCCGAATACTGACGAATCTTTGTCGTCGTCGTTGTCGTTATGCGTATCTTTTTATCTTTATTAGCACAGTACACACAGGGCATAAATATTGTACATTTTAATGAGCCATTATTTTATAGGTGGAACGTAAGCCCCTTAAGGCAAGGGCTATACCCATAACTATAGCTACATGAATACAAAGAATTTTGATTTTTGATGCCTTCATGGTGGGAGACTATAAAACAATCATGCGGGAGCAATTCATTGTCCGTTTTAAGCTTGCTTTATACTTTCTACATAGATTAGTTGGTTTCCTTGCTGTGCGTAGGCACATCTAATGTAGGCTTCTCGCATTTATAAAGGGACGTATTCAAGTGCTGGACTGGACCACTGGACTCCTACTATTGTATGACCTGGATTTTAATCCTGAGACTTGTCTTCTCAATTTTTCACCTTGGTGTCTGTAAGTCTGTTCTGTTGTCTTGCTGCCTGTATCAGTAAAAATAATACGAGTTACGATTACGATTACGACTCGGACTACTATACAGATAGCTATGCTATGAAACTCTTGCTGTTTAAATATAATCAAAAGTATTGAGTTGACCGAGTTGAATTTCTTGTTTGAAGTTACGTCCGTCCAACGTCCGGCATATCAGTCAGCATATGTTTGAGTAAAAAATGCTTTATAAGTACCTACTCACTGCGTTGAAATGGTATGTTTTTCTGTATCTTAAATAAAAATAAGAGAGCTTTACGTTACGATGTAAGTCCACTCTGCCGTCATCTTGCAAGCTAAAGCTAGCCTAGTCCAACAAGTAACAAGTCCAAACCAGAAGAAACCCTGAGATCAATTTTTTGTGCTTATTGATACAACAATAATAATGCATGCTTCTTCATTCTTAATTCTCCATCCTCAATCCTTTAAGTAGAATCCCTGAGATACTTGCCTAAAAGAAGGTAGGTACTCAGGACTTTTCTTATAGCTTACGATTTCCTGAACGTTGCGTTGGACTGGGACTGGGAAGTTGCCGTGTGAGTAAGAGTTGAAAGCCAAGAATGTTTTTCTGTAGCTTCTGTTTCTCTCTCCACTTACTTCATTTACATCCACAATATCCACTTATAAGGGATCCTCCCTTATGCATGGAGTTTTACTATATTCTTAAAGCATAATATAGAAGGCACATCAGTTACAAAGGCAAATGGAAGGGAAAGAACTTTATCAAGAAAGACCGTGGAACAAGATGATTTCTATTACCTACCACCGCTCAAGCGTTCTGTGACTGTCTGTCTATGTGTTGGTGTGTGTGTAGACTTGAGTACAGCAGTAAGACAGTTTCCAAGTTTCTACTACGCACCCGGTCAAGGGAGCATTCAACACCTGTCCGAATTCTACTTACATAGTCAAAAGTTAATTGCCGGTCTAATGTTACCAGCCATAACTCAAGGAAGAAAGACAGGTTTACAAATTCGAACTTGAGAGAGGTTTTTTTTATACTTCTTCAAGTCCGAATCACATTAGCGTGGCATTGGCACTGCATTATTATTTCAGATTCAGACAGATTGGTGTATAAGGTGTTAGTCTAAATGTCCCTGTCCATCCTTCATGCATTTTAACGTCAATGGCTGAAAGTTTCTTTTGAGACTTTTTAAAATTTGAACTAAAATAAAGTTTTAAAAAGTCAGTATTTTGAAATCTTTACAGTTTATGAATTAATATGTAGGTACATAGGTAGATAGTAGGTAAATGCGTGTAACAAAAATAAAAATATTTCATATTGCAATATGCAATGTAAGGTATCTACCAATGTACAGCTTCTTTTATTATCGCCTGAGACAGCGCAATAAAATATAATAACATAAAGAAAGAGGCGTATAGTGTTGAGAGATAAAGATCTGAATAACAACCAAGTTGTCACAAGGATTCATATTTAACCAACCTACCTAATAGAAATAAATACAGGGGGAAAATATACAAATTAAAATAATAACAAGTAATATTTTTCATGTGTCTATTTATGTAATACACATTGCACACATGCTTGAGAAAAACCTTCAGTCTATTCAATGCAATTTAATTTCCTATGCAAAATCCCAATAATAGGGTCCGTGGCCCGTATCTCAACAAAGATTGTGTATTTGTATGTAAAATGCACTGCAAGCTAAAGTTGTAACATGCTTAAGATGGGTTATGTAAAATAATAATACAATAATAAGTTCCCTGAATAATATACGAGTACATATGTTGCAAATTTCAATAATTATATCTATAAAAATTGTAAGAGAAGTTTCACATTGCTACATTGGGAACTATGATTGGCGAAAAGTATATGGCATCTGGAAGACTGACGCATTGAAGCGATAAAGTGAAAGCAATTGTAAGTAGTAATGATAAGTAGGCAGCAAAAGGGTTTCACTCGCAATGCTATAGAGTGTAATAAAATGTGCACTATTCATTACGCTTCTTTTTACACTTTGGGGGTCGTACCTAGGACCTAGATAGCTATACATAGAAATTGGTACATATGTTGCAAGACAGAAAAACAGTTATAGTTGTCGAAGGTTTAATTGTATGTAGCTACACTGTTTGCACCCCATGGGATAGCAGAATAATAATATTTGCACATAATAAAACCAAACTTACGAATGTAAAAAAATGCCTTCTTTGCAAATTATTTGCAATTGCATTAGTATAGTGGTTGAAAAACGGACAAAGGGAAAGAGAAAATAAAGAAGTGCAAATATTTTTTTACAATCAATTCAAGTCGTACTAAAAAATTAAATTTATAGTATGTGACTTCTTTTGAAATTAAATACTGGAAATCATTAATACCATTATTAATTGCAAAATATCATATTTGAATCTTCTAACAAAATCCCATGTTTTTTGTAGTAACGCCCAAAGACCGGCACAGAAAAACTTGCCACTTTCTTTTGTAGCAGTTTTTTTCTCCAAATATTTCAACGTGACAATGCTATATGATGG
Source organism: Dicyrtomina minuta (assembly GCA_949802685.1). Taxonomy (NCBI): domain Eukaryota; kingdom Metazoa; phylum Arthropoda; class Collembola; order Symphypleona; family Dicyrtomidae; genus Dicyrtomina; species Dicyrtomina minuta. The sequence goes on along the minus strand of OX461811.1, from coordinate 50,327,688 downwards.
TTACATGTTTTCATATTCAAAGCCTTTAGCTTTGGGCTTTGGCAAACTTCATTTTACAAATTGGCGTTCAAAGGATTGTATTTTAAAATTGTTTAGATAGGACCGTTTGTACTGATACAAACTTACACAGTATATTTCGTAATACAAATATAAAAAGGTAAAATAGTAGCAAACACAACAGCACTATGTATAAGGAAAGGTGTGCAAACCGAGTAATTAAATTGTAGAGATTTACTTATGAATTATTTTTTTACTGAAGCCTGTAATACTGACATGTGCGTCGTTGCCGTTATTGTTCCCTTTTTAAAACCATCTCTCGCTTGTGAAAATTACCTTCAAAATTAAAATAGTATGCCAATGTGCCAAATACTTTTGAGTCAAGAGTATATACAGCAATATGGCTGTTTGTAATATAAAATGCTCAGTTTTTCAATTGACGCGATTTGAACTCTCACAAACATGAGAATTTTCACAAGGCTCACGAGGGAGAATAAAGAGTAAGGAAAAAATTACATGTGAGAAGTCTTCTCTCTGTAGACTTGTAGACCGTGGAGGTATAGACCGTGTAGCAGACTGTATATAAGTAGGTAGTATTATCCTCAAATGATTATATGCACCACAACCAAATCCAAAGTTAAAATGAATATATAAAAAAAAGAGGGGATTCTATTTTCATTAGAAAATTTTCATTTCGTGATTTTGGAAAAAGAATTGCGTGACTCTACATTCTACATTGAACATTTCCTCACGCCCCACAATTAACATAAAACCCTTTAAACGCTAAAGCTCATGTGAAACCAACCAGAACGAAAGTGTAGTAATAATTATAGAGGGAACTGAGTAATTTAGCCAATCAGTCATACCTGTAAAGCATGCCCACTAACAACCTCCACTGTAGCTATGATGTATCTATGTATCACGAGTGGCCATATGGTTCAATAAAGGATCAGTGTAGAATCAGGCAAATCCTTCGTATTCGTATAGTATATAAGTGTTGACGAAATCTGAGTACGTGAAAGCTCATGTTAGGAATGAATAAATTATACTATAATTTTTAATAATAAAAAAATTTCAAATTGCATTACTCATTGTCAGCATAATATATGAGCAGTACCAACAACAACAACAATAAACCTTTTTTATTTTTGTATTTGTTTTAGCACCACTGATTACGGAAATTGACATGTTTTAATTTAAGGGAAAATCAACGACGGGGAAGTCCAAGTCCATAATTATATTTGTTTAGTGCACTGATATTTGTATTAGTATACTTTCCGCTTAGTAGATAATTAGACAGTAATCTCTAAATTGCACAACAATTCCATTTTCATGGACAGACAAACATTTGCAAAGCGGTTTAAAAGTCAAGAGGTCATTCATTATGGGATGTGGGGGTCAAATTACCAGGAGTCCTGAGGGTGCAATTATATTGTAGAATATAGTATTTCGCAATAATTCAAAATGTTGAAAATTATATAGGATTCCTTTAGCAAGAAAATGACAGTAAAATAGAATCACTCTAAAAGCTGATAATATGATTGTTTCTGTTTTAATTTAAATTTCAACTTCGGTGTTGGTATAACATAATGGATGAAAAAGATGAAATTCCCCCAGTAGCATTTGCACCAGTATGGATATGAGTATCAGAACACACAAGGATATTGATATATACTTGCCCTTTCTTTGATTTGTTCCAGGATTTTGTTTTTATATTTTGACCAAAAGGTAGTTATAGAAATGATTACATTTTGAAATAACTGAAATATATAGAGGACTCGAAAATCCCAATTCAATCCAACGCAATGACTCCTTGACTACCCCGGCAAAGATCAAACAAATAGATGGGATTTTTTTCAAGAACCTGTTATCAACTCTCTGATCTGACTAAATGAAAGAGATGATTTGGACAGATAACTATTTTGACTTACATAAATCACTACCCGTGATTGTTTTACGAGTCTACAGAATGTTCTTCCAAAAACAGAAGGTTAAACATGAAATGTTTCGTCTTGGGGAATCTCTTTCGAGTCTCCTATCACCATCGCCATCCCATTCACATCATATTACAATGTCATTTGAAAATCTTTCCAAGTATCTTATCGTCAGAGAAGGATAATAATATGCTAATGTCTATACAGTCTACAGACACTCTTTCTCTGCTACAGTGATACACAGGGACACAGGGAAGGGATCGGGATGCCTACTACAGATATTCTACCTGATGCGAGTCAGCGAGTGCACACACCGCGACCCACACTATGCAACTACTGATATAACAAAGGCAGACCAACTACAATAATACTAAGTAGATAATATGTATCCATTTTACATCCCAAGTTCTAAAGCATTTTTAGCTTTGAGAGTGCACACAACACTCGATATAACTATACCAATACATACTCCTCCAGATTACCTCATTTAACCATAACCATAAAGGCTCACTTATTTCTCAATACTATTGGAACTATCCTATGGCCATATATCGGTATGTATATATCTGGACGTCATCCGTAACAAGTAGTAATAATGAAATGCTTATATTCCATCTTATGTGGACGTAATATGTATGTGTACATGTAATAATATTCTGTAGGAAATTCCGATTCCGATTCCGACTCCGACTCCGACCGGCAGATACAAGAAGAAACGAAACAATCAAATAATAATAACCGTACGATAGAAACACAAGTCAGACACTCGAGTCCAAATTCGAATGTCCTATTCTTACATATCGTCTGTGAAGAACCAAAATGACCCATATCCATTTTTAGCTAAAATCAGTATCAGCTATCTACAAACATATTAAAATATGCCTTGAGAGCATTTAAATAGAACATTTTGCACTTTTCAAAAATATTTTACACTTTTCAAAAACATGTAAATAGAACATTTTATTTTTTTCAAAAAGATGTAAATAGAACATTTTATTTTTTTCAAAACCATGTAAATAGAACATTATACATTTTTCAAAAACATGTAAATAGAACATTATACATTTTTCAAAAACATGTAAATAGAACATTATACATTTTTCAAAAACATGTAAATAGAACATTATACATTTTTCAAAAACATGTAAATAGAACATTATACATTTTTCAAAAACATGTAAATAGAACATTATACATTTTTAAAAAACATGTAAATAGAACATGTTACACTTTTCAAAAACATGAAAATAGAACATTTTACACTTTTCAAAAACATGAAAATAGAACATTTTACGCTTTTCAAAAACTCCTAATTAACATTTTACGCATGCTTCTCATTTTGGTTTGATGACATACCTCATTTTGATTGTAGTTTAAATGGGATATGGGTCATTTTGGTTCTTCACAGACGATATACGTGTCAGTATATTATAATAGGGCTATATCTATATGGTTTGCTGCACAGTTTTAGATGCAAACTACTTCCACTATACAATACAAAGTAAAGTTTCGGCTCGACTTGGTCTTGGACCTAAGAGCTTATAATAATAAAAGACCAAAGGACGGAGGGAAAGGATTTTTATCTTCATTAAATTTTATGCGTACGAAAGAGAGAGAGAGTAAGACGAGAGGTACTTGAAAATCCTATCAAAATTGACAACAACAATGCTACTGATGACGGTGACGAAGATTACGGGCATGAATGGCGCTTTCTTGATGGACTCCCCCGATTCTCTTGAGTATTATTACTTTTACAATGAGATAGCATGAAGTTAGCGTCTACCGTTTGATTTCCTCTCTCAGCCTCTCTCTCTCCATCTCCACCGCGTTCTTTCTTTCTCTCTCTGCGTACGTGCCGACGCTGCTTCATTACATCATTTTGAACGGTAGTAGAATTTTCCAGTCCTTACTTCTTTTAATCTTCTTGATAAAAATTTCCCTTCTCAACTTCCTAACATCCCACCTATTATTATATATCACTGCGTCTTAAAAATACAAAATTTCAGTATCTCTTCTACAATATTATGATTGTTTATTTCTTACAGTTGAAGTATATAATATGTACCTACAGCTATTTGCTACCAAATTGGTCCATTATAAATAAACTGACGTAGTATGTTAGCAAATCTACTATAGTACAGCAGGTGCTGGTGCTGGTACCACTGCATGTACATTAAATGTCTACACAAATTTCGTCACCGCGTGGCGTGTATTACGTACAAAACAAAAAGTAGAAGGAACCAGAACCAGAGAGAGAGAGAGAGAAAAAAACGTCAACATAAAAGTTGGAAATGACACATTACACATTCGACATTTGGCATTTCACATTCTGAAAAGGAATCCATTAGTGCAGCACTCCTTTATAAAGAATTAAGGACGTTAAAGAAATTAAAAAGAATGGTGTACACGTAGCATATTAAAGCGTTTTTCTTTCCATACTCGACATTTAAATTTATTATTTGTCCCAAAAATAAGATTTATGAGATGGTTATGGAGCAATCCGTGTCCCTACGTCCACATGGCAAAACCTACTTACTTAATGTCAAAGTCAGAAGTCAGTGTAAAAGTATAAAGGAAAAGTTCTGATTAATATTTAAATTAAAAGACTTTTTTTATTTCGAATTAATATATTTAATAATGTCAACGGTCATGAGTCTGTCAACCGTTCAGAATACACATCACAATAATGTTTAAAGTTGTATTTCGCAATCATGTGTCTTTCTTTTTATCTTTACGGTTTACTTTTTGAATTTTGTGTTTTGAAGTGTGCATAAAAAAACAGAATTGTGCCTGGTACTCTTGAGCTCATTTTTTAGTTTTTTAGTACAATCTTTGTATTCTAATCAGTGAGTCACAAATAAATTTCCGATTGTTCTCCCATCCATTTAAAGGAGGAGGGAAAAAAGGGAACTTTTGACTTTGACGGTAGTACGACTCCAGATAGAAAATGTGACTTTGCATCATAATCATAAACTAGAAAGAGAGAGAGAGAGAGAAGAAAAAAAACGAAAACGAAATTTGAAATGTAATGGAAATGGAGCATGGTGTACACAATATATTTATAAACATGAGCTGAATGTCGTTTTCTTTATTTTATCATTTTATGAGAATGAGATGTACTATCACGAGACAAAGTCACATTGTTACAGATAGACGCTTCATCCTTTAACATTTTATGTAGCTTGAGAGTTGAAACCGGCGGAATACAAAAACGATTACGAAATAGATAGATTCTAAGTAGGTACATAGGTATATCTATATATCTGATATACAGATATTCTATCGTCTGCTCTGTTACTTTGGCACCAGTAGTCAAAGTAGTGCTTTTATGGTGCTATAGGTATAAGCAGCGACAGTGACATTGTGCGACGGATCCTCTTGACATTGTGACTGCCTTTTTGATATCCTTTTTATTTTTTATTTTTCCATGAATAAACTTGTGTAGTGCAGATAGTCCATAATATAGGCACTTTGATCTTTGTAATAGTACCTACAAACTTTCTGTTCGTAGCTCTGTACAGATGTCTATGTTGAGAAAATTTTGAAGATGTATGAAATTTACTTGAAAGAGTACCTCTGGGAGTGCTGTAGTTGCATGACCTTTTAGACATTAATATCATATTACCCATTACAATTTACATATTTTATGTAATGGCAGCTGATGCTGGGTTCGAACTATAGTTACTGCTGGGAGTGGGACTGGGACTGGGACTGAGACATTTTTGGCAATTCATATTTTTATTTTTTTGTGTGTGTGTGGAAATTTTGAAAAATAGTTGACGTTACCAGTAACCGCGGCGCGGTAGTATGAAAAAATAAACGTCATTGTGATTTTTTTAAAGCAAATACTAGTTTATGCTTTTATAAAGGCCAAAATGTTCTAATTTAGCCTATTTTAAAAGTTGAAAAATATTTTAATTGCATTCTTTTGAAAGTTGGGAAAATATCTAAATGAATACTTTTAAAATGTGCAAAATGCTCTATTTGAATGCTGTTAAAAATTTCAAAATATTTTAAATTAAGGGATTTTGAAAATGTGCAAAATGTATTAATTTCATGATTTTGAAAGTTGGAAAATATCTAAAATGAATTCTTTTAAAATATGCAAAATGCTCTATTTGAATGCTGTTAAAAAATCCAAAATATTCTGAATTAAGTGTTTTTGAAAAGGTGCAAAATGTTTTAAATTGCATGCGTAAAAAAACCTTCTATTAGCTCCTGGAGGGAGTTACGTCAAACTTAGCCACATACCCTGAAGTTAAGAGACTTAAAAATGCGTAACACTTTCCTGCTTACTTTAATAATGTAGGTAATGCAAAATACAATGTTAAAGACTTACAAGTTTTCATAAAAATTCAACGTTTTTTAGTACAGGTTTCATTTTAAGCTAATTTATTTCCAACAATTTATTTTTAATTAAATGCTATGCAGTATGAGTGGTAGGCAAGCTACGAAAGGGGAAAAATAAAAATCAAATGCGTCAAAGTTTGGCTTGTCTACATATTATGTCCTATGTGGAGTGGAGACGAGGAGACTGATGTGTGTAAACCAGAATAAATTGAAAAAAATTATGTATGGAGAACGACTGGGACTGGACAAAAGAAGGAGCTAAGGCTCGAAATAATATTGAAAAAAAAAGATGGAAAAAGAGACTCTCATTGAAGTTTGAAGCTTTGAAGTGAGAGAGAGAGAGAGAGAGAAAGAGGTCTGCTTGCCTCCGGTAGCAATATAATTACATCTAGTTTCCTTTCCTGCACTACTTTTGCTCCACCGTCAATAAAATGTCTATAAAAAGTAGCTTTAGCTTTTGACTTTTTGAATACACTCTGCATTGTATATTGAGCCCTAACCCTATGCTATCCGGATTCCATGTAGGTAGGTACATATTATTATTTTTCTTGTATATGTCTTTTTACCATTGCATTGCCCAGCCATAGCCATAGCCATAGCAATGGATCGAGTGACTAGCCGATTAAAGTTTTTTGATCGGCTTCCTGTTTATGGATACCCAATACGATGCGCTTCCATGCTCCGTAATTTGTACCCTCATCTGCATGGCATGTCTCTATGGTTATTAACTATGCTAGGGTGGAAATCATTATCATTACATCGTTAAACGGCCATGAGAAATAAATCTTGTTTCAGTTTTAACAGAGTGAAGGGTTGGAAGTTTGGAAGTTTTAAACTTGGAAATTTTTGCTATCACATCATCACACTTGTTACGTAGGTATCTAGGTACATCTTATATTATGCATTGTATCAGTCTCTCGGGTTGATGTTGGTATTGGTATTGGTGTTTGTCTGTATTTATAGTACAGTTTCATACTCATTTTTTTTATCTGATTTTTTAAAAGTATGTTGTGTTACATATAGGTATGATGCGATGGCTATATAGTTATTATCTATGATATGACCTGGATCTCTATATATAAAGATGAAATTTTAATTCACTAAAACTCTAAATAGATATCTGCTTGATATGAATTACACCATATAGTAGACAGGAGCATTTGAAGACTCTCAAGACGTTTAAAAAATATTGAAGCACTCAACACAACGACCAGTGCCACTGCCACTGCCACGGCCACGGCCCCGGTTATGTTAACTAGTAAAGATTATTGTCAAAATTATTGGGGTAATGTTTAATAATTCCACCTTATTTTCTCTTTAGATGAGTTTTTAACCAGAACCAGAGTAGGAGCAGCAGACTGGAGACAGACACTGTAGTGCTAGTGCTAGACTTTTATGACCCACACGGACCCACTTTGCTTACTCTTCCCTGCACTACCCACTTACGCATAATGATACAACTCTTTTAGACTCACTCACCCACCAGACTTGGACTCTGTATTTTAGGGAATTAAATTTCAAAATTGCAGAGTAGAACCCAATGTGTGAATGTCCGTATATAGAAAATCCTTATCCGTATAAAGGCAACCCGAAAACTATATACAAAGTACTTTTTGCTTCTGTATTTTTCAAATTTTTTTTTCTTGATTTAAATTCAAATTATAAGATTTTTTTTCAAACATATTTTACCATTGGATTATATTACAATCACCTTGTATGGATAAATGTACATGGGATATGGATACGGATTACGGGTAGGAAGCCATAGCTTTGTTTTGTTTGCATTTGAATATAAATGACTGGCCATCACTCACTTTGCATTCCCTCTGTATTTTTTCTCTCACTGGCTAGGAAGACAAATAATCGTAATGCAATAGGACCATTGGACAGTTGATAGTTGATAGGTCTGGTGACTGGTGATTATTGTCTCCCACGAGTCAGCATATCAACGTGCTCAAAACTCTCAGCTCAAGTTGCCATTTTGTACTTTTGTATTTATGAATAAGTAATAATCCTGTACCTGTGATAATACCCTAGGAGCGACCGGGATTGAGAATTATTATTGTTTATATTATATCCATGCTATCACATTATTACCTGCGTATCTCACCATCTAATAGTTACCCTTTTGTTTAGTAATCGTAGGTAGTAGCAAGTAGCAAGTACAATGCGTGTGCAATGTGAGTGTGTGTCTGTACACTTGGCATTGGTTCCAAAATTTACATAAAGTAAATAATTGGATATCAGTGAATTAGACAGGCCAGACTCAGCTCTGAGGACCAGTAGTGTGGCAGTGGCAATGGCAGTGGCAGTCCCAGTAGCCCTTATTACCTCTGTTCTTAATGTGAATGTGACTTGTACATAATAATATAATGTTTCATCCCGGATCGATTTCAATTTACATTTACATTGTAAATGACTGTAAATTAATATGATAGCGTTTAATCTTTTGATGGCCTCGTCCTGATCTGACTCTGACTCCGACTCTGACTCTGACTCTGACTGAGGGCGAGTGAGTGGGTTACCCATAAAATGTGATACCTTTCTATGCAGTATACCTTTCTATACCGTTCTCAGTCCAGGACTTCAGGTGTTTAATCTTTAATCATTTTAACATCCATTGAAATAGCCATAATGCGCATGAAGTAACTGACTAAGCTCATACTCATTCATACTGTACTTATATTATTTACTATAGAATGTAGTATGGTAATGGTTATTACTATGAAAATAAGTGGAATGGGACTCACGATATTATGAGAATACATAATATAAATTTGGTAAACGCCACGTAAATAAAAGATATGATGCCTATAGGAAGTGGATGAAGCATAGGAAACTCCGCCTAGCTACTGGTATTACGTCTGGGGAGTGAGCGATTTTCTCACAGAAGAGACAGCTTATCATTTATATTTACCTATCATTTCATGTCTAGCATGCGTACCTCAGCTCCTAAACAGCTACACTACTCCTGCTTCTACCTTCCCTACACCTATTGTCCCCGTCCCAACCATACTAACCTCACATCACACCACAACTTTTTTTTTGATACACCCACATTTTCCGCAGTTGAAATGCTGTACCAACTCCCTTCCTTTGGCTTTCTATGTAGGTACATGTGACAGGGCTTCACATATTTAGCGTCACCATTCACATTCAGAGACGAATATTTCTTACTAATAAACTACAAGCACTGCTATATAGGCACTATAGGTGCATTATTTATTAGCGCGTACATAACCATGATACACAGCAAACGGCCGAGCCAATATGCCGGCTCCGGCTACGACTACGATAGACGATCTTTTCTAATTTTCATTCCTGCTTTCAAATTTTCAAAGTATTTGCGTTTGGACAGGGCCGGACGAAGGAATCTCTTTTAGGCAGAAATTTGTCTCCATGCAAAAACCACAATTTTGATTTTATTGAGGGTTTTCTTTAGTAAACGAAAGTGTTGTATTTACATGTTTTTGAAAAGGTTAAAATTTTATATTTACATGATTCTAGAAAGTGCAGAATGTACTATTTACACTTTTTTTGAAATGCCCAAAATAGTCTATTTACATGTTTTTTTAAAAGAGTTAAACGTTTTATTTGCATGTTTTTGAAACGTCAAATTGGTCTATTTACATATTTTTGAAAAGTGCAAAATGTTCCATTTACATTAGCTTTTTTTTTAAATTCAGGCAGCGGGAGCTGCCTGCGCTGGCCGCATTATCCGGCCCTGCGTTTGGAATGTGCCTCTGTAATACGTATGACGTATGTACTAACCTGCCGATTGCTTAGTATATTTCCAATACTTCACACTTATCTAACTAATAATTCCGCGCAGTAATTGCAGAAATAAAAATGATTTAATGTCGTTCATTAAATTTGTCTGTATTTCCGAATTCTGGGCTACAAATCATTATGTTGACTATGCAACAAGCAAGATTATGTAGCTCAGCTATATGTATAGTTACGAACTGCGGGCCTGCAGAATTTATTTGCATTAAATGAGAATCAAATGTTCCACGAGTTTAATAGCTTGAAGGTATTTTTATTACTGTCACTTTATCTTGCCTTTTTTGTGTGCATGGGTGTGTGACTGTGTGGAGTGGTGCATAGCTTCTATAATCCCCGAGATGAATGGAACTTGCACTTGTAATACCCGCTGATCCAAGTTCATATTCATACGGCTGTCTGTGAAGATGACGGCTTCATGGGCGAGACGTGAGTACGTGAGATGTTCCCATCTTAAAATGTAAATTTAAATGTAAATTCTAAATTTAAACAGCATGGATAATGATGAACTGATCCGGGGGACATTATGTACCTCATGTAAAATGGCTCATGCGTACGACACAAGACAAAACCCGCAACGGTAGCTACACTATACAAATTACGCTGTTGGATTAAAGACTGAGCACGGGATGAGCATCTTGGTGGACTTGTCGGATGTGTTCAAACGACATTCGACAATCTATCCTGTGTTGTGTCTTCCATCGATACCGATACCGATACCGATAGGGATCCCCAAACCGAAGCCGAAACCGAAACCGAAACCAAAACCAATGTGTGTCTTCTGAGAGGATGATAAATAGATGACTCGTCAGATACGGGCTTCCTATCGCTGTCGCTATCATGTTCCAGTCTTCCAGGGAATGTGGAAGCATCATCTCTGAGATCATCTCCTCAATTTTCTATATTCAACATATTCCTACATACGTACTACCTACTGATATCTGCACCTATCTATTTATATAGTCAGGTATGTGTTTTGTTCTTTTGGGTATTGTCACGTTAGTTTCCCTTGCTGCCCCGTGTTAAGGAGTTAAAGGAACACATACATATCGTTTGTGAAGAACCAAAATGACCCATATCCAATTTAACCTAGAATCAATGAGCTATGTCATACAAACAAGATGAGAAACATGCGTAAAACGTTAATTAGGAGTTTTTGAAAAACGGAAAATTTTCTATTTTCATGTTTTTCAACAATGTAAAATGTCGCATTTACATGTTTTTGAAAAGGTGCAAAATGTTCTTATTCCATGTATTTGAAAAGGTGCAAAATGTTCTAATTCCATGTTTTTGAAAAGTGTAAAATGTTGTATTTAAATGCTCTCAAGACATATTTGAATATTTTGGTAGATAGCTGATATTGGTTTTTGCTGAAAATGGATATGGGCAATTTTGGTTCTTCATACATAGACGATATGAAGGTACTGTATAGGTACGTACTGCAGACGCTTGCTCATCGCCCGACTCCAAGAACTTTTCCTAGCTCCTTCCCTTTTGACTCATCCTGACTTCTTTAGCCCCCATTGCACGTACACAGAAGGTATTCAAGAGAGATAGATGAGATGAGATGTGACGTGATATACACATATATAAAGGATAAGACCGAGCATTAGAAAAATTCAGAAGCAGATAAAGATAAAGAGTGAGGACCCCGGCACCGGCACCGGCATCGGCATCGGCACTGGTACAGGCCAAGCCACATACAATTATGTATTTGAATTTAAAGAGTTTCTTTAAAGCGTAATATACATATAGAAAATAATATTAATATGTTGATGCTGATGTTGATGATGATTCGGATGCCGATCTTCCAGCGCAGATGTTTCAACATAGGAATGTACATACATTTTCTTCTTTTAGTTGTGTGCACTTTGTATTGTCTCGTAAAATGATCATTTTCTAAGATTTATTTCATTATTTCTCATCACTTATTTATATATTTATGCATTTATTTTTTGGAATTTGGACGTGATCCAAAGGGCAGGAAGGTCCGGAGGCTACTCTATCTGACGTATCATATCATATTATCTGTAATCTCTCTGTACTCTCTAGACTCTCGACTGATTGTGAGTGAGAGAGATAGAGAGAGATCCGCTTGTCGGGTCAAAGTCAAATTCAAATTTGAATTCAACTTGGAAATATCGGGAATTATTATTCCGCACAGTTCCCGAGATCCCTGGCACAAACAGAAACGGCTCTTAATCATATTTATAACTGATGATTTTCGTAATAGCTTCACATCAATATCAAAACTTCGATAGGATTTTTTTTAATCGTAAGTATGCATGAATTTTTGAAACGTTGATGTGTTCGTACTGACGAAGCTATAGTGTAGGTACTGATATAGCATAAGCTGTCGGCAGGAAAGTCTCAATGAATAACGATACGATACGATTACAATATATATAATTACAAAAAACAAAACGTACCTTCATGTATAGTATTAATACAGCCATACGAAATGAAAATCAATGGGAATCCTGATAGCAATGCCTGTAGTCGTAGTAAGAAGAAAAATATAAAAAGATTAGAAGATTTGTGTCTAGGAAATTTGTTCTGCTTGTGTCTATGTGTAGTACTACAAGAAGAGATGATAAAATAAAAACTTTGTCGACTCTGTCGACTCTGATTAAAATTCAGGAGACGTCAAAAAATTGTCAATTGTCATGTTTCATGTGTGTTTACGAATTGAAATTGAAATTGAAGTGGAGGTGAGGCTTTTGAGGTTGCACCTTGTTCCAAGTCAACAAGTCAAAGGTTTAAATCAATCCAAAACCTTTTATTGTTAGTGTCACAAATTCTTCGTCAGCTATATCCTCTCGCCTCTTTCGTCATTTAAATCTCGACCCCGGTCAGTCCTTTTGTCCATACATATGGACAGCCAGAGAGAGAGAGAGAGAGAGAGAGACTTTCTTCCACTGTCTGCCCATGTCCATCCATATGATCGACGATGACGAGTGGGGCTGTTGAATAATTGTCATTTGTTGAATTAATACTATGGGACATGTCACATTTTCTATTTTAAATACAATTAAATTATTATCAGTACATTTATTATTATAAAATTTTGTTTTGAAATTTAAATTTACAGCCAAGGCATGCATTACAATTTTGTCCGTGTTCCGTTCAAAACATTAAGGAAAAGTTGATTTCGATACACGCATAGAAGAAATAATGCTTTCACCTCACAATATTTGATATTAAACACTGGGAGATAACCTTGTGCCAGTATTCGTGTAGTCGTATCCGTATCCTCAAATGAGTGATGAGGATGTTAAGCAGTAACACATAGTGACAGTCAATGATTAATTCGTAGTACACTAATCAATAGGTTTTTTTTCAGTCATTGTCAGAGAGACATGAATGATTTTCGAAGGGAACGTGTAACGGATAAATAAAAAATAAATCGAAATTGTTTGTAAAAGCAAACAGAAGCCTGTCTTATTGAATTATTCTAGAAGACATTTTTCTATTGATTTCCCCTGATAGGTTTGACGTATATATGAGAACGTATCCGTCTTTATTGTAGACATCAATTTAATCTCATAAATGTGAATATTTATATAGCATGTATATATAGGTAAAGAGACAGGCATCGTTTATATAGTAATGTAACGACGGAGAACAGTAGCAAAAACTTAAGCACTGCGCGTGTTGCGGGTTCCATTCACAAGTCCACGAATAGATTTTTCAATGACCAAGAAGACATCAGCAGTCTCATCATCTTCATGAGACTACCTTTTCATTGTGGTTTTAACCGTTATAAAAAAAAGTTGCTACTGTGACTGTGATGAGAGACGTGGACCCGTGTGCATAATTAGTCATGTTAGTGGATTTTTATAGTTTGTACTATTCACCACATTAATATTTTTGTATATTATGTGTAAGTATTTACGTAGATATTTTTACATAGGTATATTATACATTTCAGAGAAAAATACTGGCGGATATGTCAATGAATAATTTTTAACATTGACAAATGAAGTGTCTACTGTATATTTGTTTGTATATTGTGTTTCGTTTATTCATGGAAATCGCTCTACAACTTTTCTTTTTTAGCTAAATTATAGGAATTTGAGTCAATTAGAAGCAAATTGCATTTCACAAATTCGAATAATAAGTAAGTTTAAAATTTCCAATCACACATAATTATACAAGTAATGTTGTTATTCAAGAAAGAAAGAAATATATTCATAATTACTAGATCAAATTGCATATTTTAAAATCTTTCGTCGTTAGAACTGTTGGAACAGTTTTACAACATTAAACTTGAAAATCTTTCGTAAGAAAATTATTCTTGTTTCAAAATCGTGTGATTAGAACATTTTGTACCTTTTAAAATCAGGCGAAAATTGACAATATTTCAGCCACATTATGTAACGCTAAAATATATTCATATTACAAAAAATTAAAAATCTGCTCATTTTCCTTAACTCAAAATATCCATTTTCAATTTTTCTTCACAAATAAATAGAACATCAAGTCCATTAATGAAGCTATAATAATAGCTATGAAAATCAAATGATATTCGGAATGCTGTAAAACAAAATCCTCTCTATTTGATTTAATCCTAAAAGAGCTAGTTAATTTATTCTGGGAGTTATTGGAGACAAGGGATTTATTTGAAGCTTTACAGTACATCCTATTTTGAGCACATACCCAGTTAAAAAAACACTTAAACTATATAACTGATATAATTGAAAAAGTTGGATAAGATATTCTGCATCTGTATCAATTGTACATCATCATAATAATCTAGTACTAGTACAAGTACAAGTTGTACCGCAACCAGAACCAGAACACACATAGCAGAAATTCCTACTAGGAGTAGATGAGAGATAAATTGTGTTAAATTGCTACCAGTTTACCAATATTACATGAGAAATTATGAAAAAAGATGATGCGGATAAAATAATGAGTTCTGACTTCTGACTCTTTCACTCCCAACATTAGAGAGAAAGATATGGACAAAGGGACAAAGAGCAAGACTCATGTGAGGAATTTACTTTGATTTTGGTGGGCTTGTTGGATCTTGAATTCGGATAAAAATGATAAAGATTTGAAGGGAGAAACATGACCCATCGCATTGCCGTCCTCTCTCTCGCTACACACAAAGCCTACTATCTGACAACGACAAGACCTCGGAGCACACTACATATACCATAACATGCCAGTCCAGTCCAGTCCATGAGTGCATCTCAAAGCTTCAGCAACAGGTGGGGTAGACAGAGTAATCAATCTAACTCGTTGTCGAGCAGATCCTTTTGTCATATCACATCCTCCACTCTGAGTAATTATCCACCAAGACCATTCTGAAGTTGACTATATTTTCTACGTATGAAAAAAAATCCGTATGTCAAAGCGTTTGGGAAGATCTCGCTCCCTCTCCCTTCTGCCATGTCTACCACTTTTAAATGTCACAAACACTGACGATTAGTGGATGTCAAGCGACTGCTGCACTGAGGTCAGCATCAGACTACTACTACTACCATTACTACTGTCCACTTCCCACTCATAGTACATATTGTCTGTGAAGAACCAAAATGGCCCATATCCAATTTAAGCTACAATCAAAATGAGCTATGTTATATAAACAAAATAAGAAACATGCGTACAATGTTAATAAGAAGTTTTTGAAAACAGTGAAATGTTCTAATTTCATGTGTTTGAAAATGTGCAAAATGTTCTAATTCCATGTTTTTGAAAAGGTGCAAAATGTTCTAATTCCATGTGTTTGAAAATGTTCAAAATGTTCTAATTCCATGTTTTTGAAAATGTGCAAAATGTTCTAATTCCATGTTTTTGAAAATGTGCAAAATGTTCTAATTCCATGTTTTTGAAAACGTGCAAAATGATCTAATTCCATGTTTTTGAAAAGTGCAAAATATTCTATTTAAATGGTTTCAAGACATGCCTTAATATTTTTGTAGATAGTTGACATTGTTTTTAGCTAAAAATGTATATGGGTGATTTTGAATCTTCACCAACGATATCATGCACATACTTAAATTATGTACGCAGGAGACAAGTAGCACAGCATTATTTATTTATGTATACTTTAAATATTATTTTAGTTTTTCCAAGATTTTTCAATAATAATAAAATAAAGACTACGAGAGTACGAAAAGCTTCCACAACAGATTCAGATTCATACAACTATTTATCTACAAGATTGATGTGACTCAAGATCCAAAGGAAATATTTGTGTTCAACCACAAAACAAGATAATTTACATAAATATACTTAATACAATACCCACAGAATTTGAACTTGTAATTCGAATACGAATACATAATAGTTTTTTCGTCTTAAATTTGTACTGCTATACTTATATAGTACTATCACTGCTCTGCACATGTATTGCAGTACACATTATAGTGTTGTTGTAACTACACAGTAAATTGACACAAAAGAGGCATGATTTACGCAAGTTGGTATCTTTTTTGCTATAGACTTTTAACTTTAAAATATACCTTATATGAACTTGGATTTTTGTCTATACTGTCAGTATCCACTGATAATTCTGCCTGTCATCAGAAATCAAAACACTTTATAGTTTGTCATTTGACGTCCCCACTTGATTTTGACACCCGAGACGTAAATAAATCCAAATCCTGAATGTGAATTAACAACCAGAATGTTCATTTATCTCCAAAAACATTCAATGTTTACGCGTACTTGGAATGTCATGAATTTTCGCCACTATGTACAGAGATTCTAATTCACTTACCGTCTTTATCCAAATAGTTTCCCAGGAACCTTTTATCAGTAGTGACGTGCTCTCAAACACGCAGTAAATAATCAAGACCCGGCACCAGTACCATTAAAAAAGCAGGTAATTAAAATAAATTTAACTGAAGATATTTTTTAAAAACATTGTTAGATCATTTTATACTTTTTTCAAAAATGTCTAAAAATATTCTACAGGCAATAACAACAGAATTACTTTAAAATTTTAATAACTTTTTCCACGCAAGGAGATACAATCTTTTGCAAAAACTATAAAAATCCATGCAAGCCCTTAGAATAATATATAGCAAACTTTAAGCTTCAAAAACCTATAACTGCGGCTACTATAATCCTTTGAATTCAACTGTAGCCATGACACCAACACCAACACCAACACTAACAATAAGAACGATACCAATGCAATGGGGCTGAATTAATAACGAACTATAGGCATAAGTTACAAGTTAAGCCGTCTGCATATAAATAGTCCAGTGTATCTGTCCCTACAACCTATACTATACAGACATAATATACACAGTCTAATCCCAATAAGCCAACAAGTAAAGACCAAGACCAACATATAAGTAAACAGTTAAAGTTTCATGCAAAATACTAGAGAGAAGGGAAAACCACACAGTAGACTGGAAACTGGGAAGAAGGTTGTTTTGTTGGTAAATTTTAAGTTGGCTGCTGGTTGCTCGTTTTCTCGTTGCATGACAACTTGATCAGAATCAGAAATTATTTACTTTTAGCTTTCAAGCTACATGTTACTGTTTCCCTTCTGACTTGGTCGTTCCCTCATTCCTTCCCTTTTGCATGCCAGTCCATAGTGTCAGAGTGGTCAGAGTCAGGGAGTGAGAGGAACCACATCAGCGATGGCAAGACGATAAAGTCCACTCCAGTGCCAGTGCTATATATATACACTATATAGACTCCCAGTGCCAATGCCAGTTCGTAATCCTACGTAGTAGTAGTAGTAGTAAGAGAGTCGAGGTCGAGGGAGAGAATCACAGAAAAAAATCTCCACACACATCACACACACAAGTTACAGGGAGAACATGCAAATGAAAAGATCTGTGGTTATAAAGTATTAATTTGAGTACCTACACGATACTAAGATGTTGACCCCATGCGATGCACTAAAACCACTCTTACCGATTAGTAAGTTGTATACATTTCAAGATGCAAAAAAAATCGATTTATATAGAAGGGAAGGTAAAGTATTAAAAGTTAAAATGCAAGAAGGTACGTAGGTACATACATATATCTACTGCATGGCATGCTTATGATTTTAGACATACAGACAGAAAATTTGAAAAAGTCGAAAGGTGTTATAACACGTGGATGTACATATAGTATGTACACATTATATGTTATTACAGGCACCTCTCTACATGCAATAATGCATGTGATGTGATTCCCTCAACCCTTTCTTTCTACACATTATTTATACTACATTTATACATACAATCAGTTTTTCATTTTCTTTTTCATTTTAGTAACCAAGGGCAAAAGTTCCAGCCATGTTTATACCCACTGAAATATAAGTATGATAACACAAATATCATAGTCCATGTATATTATTACGTATAGTTTCTCCGGATTAGTATTGTAAATTGTAGTATGGTAGGGGTAGGAAAGGGAAGGCAAAAAAAAAGATAAAATTGATATCAAATTGGTTTGCCTTGTGATTACATGCATTAGATTTTTGGATTGGATTGATTTCAAATTTGAATGTAAATAGTTGAAGGTATATAATTTAACAGGAAAACCCTGCGAGTCCACCACATTTCATAATATACCTTCCACATTTATGTAATTTCAAACCAAAACCAAACCAAACGACAGGAAACCAAGAATTGCTATCGATATTCATAAGGGAACCATACAACGCGGACGCGGAGGGAGAGCATCTTGGGAGATAGTAATATATAGCGACCCAAAAAGATGAGTCTCTGTAGGTAAACTTTCAGCGAAGGTAAAGGTTTCACTACGCTATACTACAGCAAGGGCAAGGGCAAGGGCACTACTGCACTATGGGCACTGGGACTATACTATAACGATAAGCAAATGAGAGCTAAATAATCAATCCTCAAATAATATCCTAAAGGACACAAAAACAAGGAGCATGGACGTAGGTAGGTAGGAGGCCTGTATTTGCAAGAAGAAATATATTATGAGTAAAGCAAGGAAAATGAAACCACCTGCTTGATTGTCCAAGTAAGTTGAATTTGAATTTCCAAGTCGACGTAATTGATCTCATCATCAGAGGAAGTCTGCGGTTTCGTCTGTCTGTCTGTTTCATCCTTTTGACTCTGGATGGACTAATGAAGTCGTCGCTCAAATTTAGGTGACTCAAGTAGAAAGAAAAACTCATTTTTTTCCTCCATCTGCTTCCCACTGTTATACTACACACATACGATACACTGTCCAGATATGGTTGATATATACACACTATATTATTGTGAAATCAACAACCAACAGGAAAGGTACGAGGGTATCCTCACTGGCTCAGGCTCTGAGCATTGTAATAAAGCATACGGACTATATAGATTATGGATATAGTAGTGATATAGCACTATAGCAGTTGTAGTAATTTCTTGGCACAGGTAGACATATGCGAAATACCATCGGCCAGAACCAGAACCAGTCTAGCCATTGAACGCACGCACAGTCCAAACATTCTACATAAGCTTAAAATAATTAGACTTATTGACTCCTACAAGCCCTATAGCCCCATATAAATGCAGTAGTTGGACATGCAGTACGAAACACGTGATGGGGAACGCCACCAGATTTTACATAATATTTTCGGGATTAAGTAAAGCTAAAAAGAATATAGGTTCAAGAAAAGCTTGGAGCTTTTCCTACAAAATCTCACAAGATTTTTAAGATGAAGACCTTCAGCTGACTCTGACTCTGACTTTGACTTCCCCATAATTTCTCTCCCGGCTAATTTTAATAGTGGGTATTACTTACCCTTACTTGACTCTATTGTTTCTGTTTATGATTTGCATCGGAGATCGGCATCGGCATCGGCAGCAGCGATCGGCCTATGTGCATGTTCTCCTTCCCTTTTCACCTCACTATGGAGTATGGAGACTTGAAAGTTTGAGGAATGAACCACCTAGAGCTTCCAAATCTCAAACGTCAATGCTGGACGTACGTACAGCTTTATCTTGCTCTGTTATCTGCTATCTGTATGGTTCTCGGGGTGGCTTGGTGTTAGCTTTAGGATGAACTATAGGCTAATATCCCACACAGACACAGTCTGTGAAGCATGTCTTAAAATTTATCTTTGGATTTTTTTTTTATTTCCCTCTCGCGCCGTCTCTGTATAGTTACTTACGTACTTATTACGTATGTTGATGACCACATGGGAGGCATCATAAAATTAGCCGTGCAGTTTCAATTGAGAGGGAGAGAGACTAACCTTTAAAATTATTAAGAATTAAGACTCTTGGCGTTGGCAGTGTTGTATGTATTGTGGTGTGTGGATGTTTAATATTAGGCATACCACTATAGGCAATGTGCATATCGTCAGTGAAGAACCAAAATGACCCATATCCATTTTAAGCTAGAATCGAATCAAAATGAGCTCTGTCATAAAAGCAAAATGAGAAACATGCGTAAAATGTTAATTAAGAGTTTTTGAAAGGTGTAAAATGTTCTATTTACATGTTTTAGAAAAGTGTAAAATATTTTATTTGCATGTTTTTGAAAAGTTTAAAATATTTTATTTGCATGTTTTTGAAAAGTGTAAAATGTTCTATTTGCATAATTTTGAAAAGTGTAAAATGTTCTATTTACATGTTTTAGAAAAGTGTAAAATGTTCAATGTAAATGCTTTCAAGACATGTTTAAATATTTATTTAGATAGTGGATATTGTTTTTAGCTACAAATGGATATGGGTCATTTTGGTTCCTTACAGACGGTATATAGGTAGAGACATAATAATATAAAAGACCAACACATCATAACTCCTGGCGTACTGGAAGGAGTACACATAAATTGCCATGAGAACTTGTGCATAAAGTTCCCCACCTTTCAACTTGAACGCTCATGTAAAATTAAACGCGGTGAGCACTACCCGTGTGTGGAGGTATTACGAAATACCTACTAACGTAAGTACACGCTTTCAAATACATTACAAAGTACGCCACTCTAATACTTTAATACATAAAGAATGTTGGAGGAGGGCGAGGCAGAGCTGTCGATGAGAGCACAGAGTAGAGAAATTAACCAAATGTTGAATATGGCACTCCTTTTTTATGATGATTGGTGTATTGGTTGGTCCTGGTCCTGGTCCTGGTCCTGGTCCTGGTGAGGAATGGGCAAGAAGTTTCATTTGGGTCAAAAAAATTAACTTCCATATTCCATTTTCATTTAAACACTGAATGTCAGCCTCAGCTTCCATACTCATTACAGAAAAATTAGTCAGTCGCTAGACGAGTCAAAGTTAGAAGGCTAAGCTAAAACTGAGGTTTGCGCCGTGTATTTTTTTGTTTTGTTTTTTTTTTGCATTGCACTGCATTAGATTCACATATATATGAAAAGCGGTAAGTAATCTGACCGTTGACAGTTGTGAGTATTTTCGGGATTTAGAGTGTTATAGATTATGTGTATAGGCGTTAATTGTGGTCATAAACTGAAGGTAAATACGTGATTCTGTCCAACTCTCCTTGTCTACAGGTCTCCAAGTAGAAGGGATTGGAAGGCGGGAAACGAGTTTCGCATTTCCCATTTGAGATTTTTTTTAAAAGTATATTTCAAGATTCAAGATTCAAGACTAATCGTCAATCCTTAATCCTCGTACTGTGAGTCCCAATGGTACTGGTAGTAACTGGTGGGTATTTCATTTAGTATTTAAATGGGAAGGAAATTAGTTGGCTCTTCATAATAAAATATATTATTCATTCAGGATTTTAATTGTTGATGGGAATGCAAATATGTTGAAGCATTTTGACGATAAATTACTAAACAAAAGTCAAAATGCTCTCGGACTAATGCACATAACACCAAGAGAGTAACACCAACACGTCATAACTCCTCAGAAGCCTCAGCTCTGTACATGTTATATGTTCTACATTATTACATTGCATAGATAGGAGGAGACTTATACTGAATTTCGATGGATAATTTAAACTTGTTCAATCTTCAATCTTGACTATATATATATGTTATATTACAGACTTTGTCGAGTCTTTGGGAAGCAGATGAGGGCACTGAGATATAGTTGAACAGTGGATGGAGGTACAATGGAACTAATGGAGCACAATAATACAAATATCCGTACTAATGCTCAATACTTAATACACTCGAATACTTTTTGTTCACAGGACTTCAGAGAGCCACAGAGAGCTAAAAGTCAATGAATTCATTCTCAGAATAATTTAACATATGTTAACTGTACGGACTGAGTGCTTTGGAATTTATGAATGAGCCCCACGCAATAAACTCAGGTCTAATGGTTAAATTCATTTGTAGACCGCACCACAATGAGATGTAAGACGTTCACGTTTGAATTTTCTGTGATGTGACTATAGGTACCTACATACATTCTGGGTTCCCGTCCACGTTACATATAATTATCGATACTGGTGCTGGTACTCGTACTGATCGTAGGCCCTAAGTAGTTGTTGGTTGTAGTTGGCCATAGTTACAATTTAATAGTAATAAAATATTAGTATAGTTCTCTCTACGTCCAATATAAGGAAAGAACTTGAGAGAAGAAATAAGATTCATAATAAGTTAGACTTGAATATAGATGAGTATACATTGCATTGTAATTTGTAATTGTAAAAAAGGTGAAATTTACGTTGGCCTTACGGCCCCAAAGAAACTTATACGATTACTATTTGAAGTGAGTTTTACATTTACAAGTCTATCTGCCTGCGCAGTGCGGTTGTACTTATGGACTGGGATAGTATTTTTTTTTGTTTATATAATATGTACGGTATGTGTATAGTGTCTACAGTTCTACAGTATAGTGTGACTGTAGTGTTTAACGTAGCGGTTATATGTATTATAGCATATTAGTATTAGTATTTTATATATTTGTAGGCTGTGAAGAAAAATGCATATTGGCACGCGACTCCCTGGAGTGGGCTCAATATATTCTCCCATTACTCATCTCAGCACGAAATACTTTGTCCTCATCCTTTTCTACACAACTCAAAATATTTGACATTCAATCACAACTGACATATCTCACAAACCAATACAAGTCCCAGTCAGTCTAATTCCAATAGCGTAAAAATACTTTGTAAAAGAAGTATCAAGTATGAAGTATGACGCGTATGAAACATCAAATCAAAATCATGAGCGGACACGGAT
This sequence comes from Dicyrtomina minuta, assembly GCA_949802685.1. Classification (NCBI taxonomy): domain Eukaryota; kingdom Metazoa; phylum Arthropoda; class Collembola; order Symphypleona; family Dicyrtomidae; genus Dicyrtomina; species Dicyrtomina minuta. The sequence goes on along the minus strand of OX461811.1, from coordinate 50,304,558 downwards.
GGAATTGCATTGTAATTGTAATTTTGTACTGCAGTCCATGATATATGAGTAGGTACTATATGAACGTGTCCATGGAATTGACTGGTGCTGGGACTGCGACAGGGACTGCACTATGAAACTGGTGGGGTGGTATGGTAGATTAAAATTACATTCTAAAATTGACGATGAGTATACATTTTAATTTGAAATGTAATCTTCTTGACAAGTCAACATTTAAAATGTAACCCTTGTTGAAGACGAAGACAACAAAATAGGATATTGAAACCAGGTACATAATAATCATCATATCTAAACAACCGAAATAATGAAAATCTTTAATTTTTAATAGCTTTTAAAATTAATTTTATTTTTGTATCAGAATCGTCAGAACTTAATAGGCCTTATAGCAATTAAATAATGTGTTTATACTTGAACATATCATTTTCACTCTTGTATGTGAAAATGCTCAAATTCTTGTAGGTAGCACAGTTGATGCTTTTTAAATCGATACTAAACTAATTAAAATTAAAAAAGATTTAATAAAATATGTTTCCATCATCTTCGCTGACTTCTTTGTGATACGTCTTCTATGTATTCGTAATTTTTAAAACAATAACTTTCAAAATTGAAAATCAAATGCAAGAATACGTACAGATTACACGAAAAGTCATTGAAAAATAGTTAATTAATTAATGTATTTAATTAAACAAAAAATGCAGATCTGAAGGCTTTATAAGAAATTTAGCATGTCTTTTCATCTAAACCTAATTTATAATCTTAATTAGTAATAATTAATCCCTCTTGGGTATATAATTTGTAACAATTATTGTAGAATTAAATCATTAGATTCATTGTAGAAAATCATCATTAGAAATTAGAATAATTGTAAGTTCAGTATTGCAGGTAAAGCTATGTAAATAGTTTTAATAGAAATTACACATTTGAGTCTACAATCCAACAAAAATATCCATCCATTCTTTCATATTACCGTGAAAACATATCCTAACCTACCACAAGTGTAGAAAGCTGAGAAGATTATTAAATTGAAGCCGGACGTTTTCTACGTGCTCAGGTTCCTTGTAGTCCGTGACAACTTACGTGTTCCAAGTCTTCAAGATCGATAAATACATATATCTATAGGGATACATGTACACATTTATAGGATATAGGAGGAACCCCTCTTCACCATCACCACCACCATCACCACTCTTCAAGAACGAAAAAAGGAACGCAACGGGAACAAGTTGGACTTGAACTCCCAATGCATTGTAAGTAAGTAAAAAGCTATGAAGCACTTTTGGAAGGGAAGACAGAGACCCACATGCATGAACGGCGCAGGTGTTGATAACTCCGAAAAAATTACTCTCCATTCCAGGAGAGTACAGATGAGAGTTTAGAAGCGTACGTGGCACGAAATTAAATCCCCTATTCAAGGATTCAGGAAGTCAGAAGCACAAGACAATGAAATGAAAGTGACAACTATTGCCCATAACGTCTGTCGAGGTCCCTCACTTACCTTACATTTGTAGTCATATACAGGAACCTTTTCTATGACTGTTTATAGGGAATTGGGAGGTGACGGAGAGGCAGTAGTAGGAAGGTACTTATTACTACACACCCACTCTTATATGTATATCGTTCTATCCCCCCCTTTTTCGTTTAAAATCGTTTTAATTTCGAATCAATTTTATGCTTTAACATTTCACACGCTAAACATTAATTTCATTTGGATTTTGACTTTTTTGGACGTTCGTTTCCATTTTGTTTTCTTAAAATAAGAACCCCTGTGATAACTTGAGTATTTTCTACATAGTTTCTTCTGCAGGTAATATTCAAAAATGCTTGTTAAGATTTTTAATTATTTCAGTTTAATACAAAGACCACATTTTTCGGATTATTTTCCGCTCGACTTTTAAAAAATGGTGAACAATGCTTTTTACAAACTCTAAAGCATGATAATTTGGTTCTTTATAAAGCATCTTTCTAAAATAAAATTTTTAAACTTTTATGAAACGTCTAAAAAAGAATATTTAATTTTATATCTCCGAAATATACTATTTTTGACCTTTTATAAAATCTGTGAAACACAACATTTCATTTTTTTTAAATGTCTGAAGCGCAATACTTGAAATTAATGAAAAAACAATTATTCTAAACACAATACTTGAAAAAGTTTTAAAACCCCTAAAATAAAATATCTAACCATTTTTAAAATTCTTAAAAATATATAGTTGTCCAAAAAAACAATTCAAAATACTCATTCATTAATTGTACTTACTCAAACCTCACTTGAAAAATGTACCAATTGCAAAATATTTCTTCTAATAACACATTAAATTACTACACTACACAAATGCATTTTATCTGTTTAAATTTCGCTTTTTTCCGAAATTCGCTCTAGAAGATCATTTTTAAAAAAACTTTCCTGATTAAAAAAAATACATTCATTTTCGCTAAATGAAATTATTTTCCCCCAATAATAGATTTATAGATGTTGAAGTTGAGAGCCCAACAGAGTCTGAGCCGGTCCCACTCCTATTCAATCCCTATATTCACTATATTCATATAAACTAAATTAAAATCGAAAACGAAAAATTTCCAACTCTAAAAAAATACAGTCATTTTGAGATTATAGTGTGAAAATTTGGAGCCGGAAACAGTTATTAGAGAGAGAAATATATATGGAATGGAGCAGATAGGGAGAGACTCGGCAAGTGAGATGAGAGAGAAAATAATAAAATAGAAGTAAAGTGAAGGCGATAGGAAGAGGCAGGACAACATGCGCAGCGTAAGTACAGCCCCTCGGCGGGAATGAAGTCTCCACCTCAGAAAAACATACAGAGCTGAATATTCACATCCCTTTGACAAGTCACATCAGCAGTCTTGCTCCCAACCTAACGACGAGTAGAAGCTGACTCTCTGGAAGCCAAGAGAACGAATAAGCTTAAAGCCTTCTACATTCTACATTCTACGAAACTTCGTGTAGCCAGTACCACAGGAAAAGAACGTTCACAAAATACAAGACACAAAAAATACCATCACCATTCAACGCTCACCATTCTGGTTGCTAGTTTGCTGCATTTCCATACTTCCAGTTCCGGTTCCAGCCTCAAGTAAATCCGGTAATACTACTGCTACCAACTATACACAAACTGCAATTAAAAAGTGACTGGGATTTTCTAATATTAATATTTGCCAGTTAATTATCACGTTCCCGGACTCCTTGTTAAAGTGGAGAGTTTTATTTAATTAAAATTAAATTTCTTCACGGATTATTTATTATACACATACATTCTACCGTGTGCTCACCCTATTATACAACTCATCGAAACCGGTGGAAGTACCGGCATCGGTCACTGATTTCCTTCTTACGGACAACAGAGAACACAGAATAAATAGCAACAATCATTCTTACGTTTCCCCTTTAAAGGACGAAATATAGATTTGGATATATATACGGCACACGGTTGATATCAGAAGAAGGAGAATTTCAGCAAATAATAAAATACTTACACTCAACATTCCATTTTGAAAATATTTTCCAACTCAACATTCAAATAGTGGTCTGTGCCCTGTCTGCCTTTGCTGAACACTGAGGAGTATAAACACACTTTTAACATTATTGCCACTGCTGCTGCTGCTACTAACTGTTGACTGACAGTCTGACTGTGCGCCTCTGAATTAAATTTTAAATTGAATTAAGTCAAGTACCATTTTCCAGCCAGGATAATAATTACACTAGTAATAAAATTCGTGAGAGTACAATTAGCACATTTCGAGCGTTGAAATAACCGTGATATCAGTTTTTTGAGACGAGTGACCGTCAACCGTTGGACAGACAACAGATATATTATACTATGATTCACACACTATATAGTATATTCCTGGTCCAATAATATATCAGTTCTCAAGCAGCACAATTTAATTTTGTAATACAAATACAGAGAGAGAGGAAGAATTAACTGGAGAGATTGGCAGTTCTAACACCTGATCCAAGTGGTGGCTTGATCTTAGTGAAGGAGCTACAGAGAATTGATCAACATTTGATCCAAGTTCCAAGACAGAAGAGGAAAAAGTTTGAAAGGTTGATCTTGATCTTGATTCGGATTGGATATTTGATCATATATAGGAAATTGGGATTGGATTTCGCTCCCCTTTTTATTTCCTTCGTCAGTGAATAATATTGTAATTGTAAAGTTTTTACCTACCTGTTCATACATCATAAAGTACTCAGCGTAAATTTTTTTTTCATCTCATCTCGCTCTTTTTACAAACTCTCAGCTGTCTATGTGTGGATGGAAATCGAAATCGAGCGTGGAGAAGACAAAACACACAACCTTGGAGTTCATATTTACAGACATCGGGAGATGTAACCCAGATGATGATGAAACAGACTGTTGACTATCTTGTATAATATCATTATCATATGCTAGGAAAGAAACACTGTACACACAGTAGTGGAAGTCATAAAAGAAGAAGAAACTGGATTGATTGAGTTGATTCATAATATACTTGGATTAGTTATTCCATTTCCATTTCATATCAGGAGGTGGTGTTCTGTAGTAGAAGAAGAAGAAGAGCAGGAGGTGAAACATCAAGCGAGATACGTATAGGTCGTCAGGAGATTTCATTGGATTCCGACGGTGAGGAAACCAGATTATCAATTATTGCACTTGAGACATTTTACACAGACCGAGTGCTGTATCGTGCTGAGCAATCTGCTTCTGTCATCTCAAAAGTTAAAAAACATTGCGAGACAGAAACATTTACACATAATATTTAATACATTTTACTACTACTGTTGACTCTGTATCGTCTGCAGAACTTAACTTACTTTGCCTAGAGTGTATACAACTGTTAAGTCTCAGATAGACTTACTACCCCGGCCCCGGCAAACTTACAGACAGATTCTACTTGGTGATTTAAAAATTAATATAAAAAAAATACACTCAAGACTTAAAACTCCTCAAGAAATATTACCAGAAGCCAGAATCAGAAGATATATACTTACTGACGGTCGGTGTTGGTTGTCGGGACAGTGTCTCAAAATTTCTGAAGACATAAGGACAAGAACAAGAATAACAGTCAAAGCTCAAGCCTGAAGACGCAAATTTAATAAACTTTATGAACCTTTGCCACTACTCACTTCTTTCTTAGTTTTTGATTTTGGCTAGGAAGGACGAAGACGAAGGTAAAAAAAAAGTGCTGCTTTCTAAAGGTTCACCGATAAAGTTACAGCTAAACCTGACCTACGAAATTTATTTGTGAATTACATTACATTCCACACATGATTGAACTGCCTGATCTACACGATTTGTAGGAACAGCGGAGTCAAACAGCACTTCTCCTTTATAAATTCTCTACATTATTTCTGTACAAGTGCATTGATCATCGAAAATCTCAAAAACCAACAGCGTTTCTGACCAGCACCACACATAGTCAATACATTGCCAAAGAAAAACAAAAACAACACTGTTGAATCCAACTATTGAACATCCAACAATGTACAACATTCTCATAGGAATTCCAAAACTAAATGAACAGACATCAGACAAGTTTATGATTTATCAAAAATATAACTGATGCCATCACCATCAACATTGATTTTAAAATCAACATCAAGGCTAATGCTAAAATGTAAATGTTTCTTCAACGCTCTCAGTACTGCTCGAAGATCAGTTATATATAAAGCATATCAAATTTGAAGTTCAATTCATATTCTTACGATTACAGGTGTCTGCTGTTAACTACCTATACCTATACCTATACCTACAACTATATCTATATAGCTCTTCGAATTTAAATCTAAAAGTCAAGTGTAGCTTTTTCGTTGTTTTTTTTTCTACCCTGAGAGATCTCCACCCTCATTACAAGAGCGATTACAGAGAACACTTCCCTGTATTTCAAGAAAGAAAATTAACGTGTAGCTGACAAGTTTTATGGATTTATTTGCCGGTGGCTAATATTAATTTTTTTTATATGTCTATCTACAACTTTGATGAATTGTACGGAAACCTTTTGGCTCTTCAATACGAAATACGAAGGGATCTTTGAGATTTTCTCTCCTCTTTATTGACGGGCTCATCTTCATAATTGTAATTCGTAATACCTTGTAACTTTATTGCCTTGACTACTGATAAAACTAAAGACCGTGCACTCTGTGTCGTGGTGTAAACCTACGAATATCTACATCTATTTTATAAAAACTAATATAGTAACTCCTTGTGCTTGATACACTGCGATATCTGTAATTGTGTCAAACCTTTAGGGGTTAATGCAGTTTGCAGATCAGTGCCAAATAACATTTGAGTTTACACTCATAATACTGATATATACATGTGTAAGGGAGTACAGAGTTCAGATATATTAGATTTTTTTGCAGTAAGTAAATACGGATATGAGCACTGAGTAAGAATTCAATGAAAAAAGGATCCACTTATGAATTTTTTCAAGACTAAGAAAATTATACTGAAGAGTTGATATTGAAGATTAAAGTTCAGGAGAGAGACTCATGCTGTTTTCAATTTTGTTTGTGCACTACTGCTGTCTGTAGATTGTAGGGTATAGACTTGGACTGTCTATAGTCTATTCTGTTACATACTACAAAGATTGGTACATAGTAATATTACATATACTACTACTGGAACAGCAACAATCTACACTTTAATCCATAAAAGAAATTCAGATTGAATTTTTGTGAAACATTTCTTGTTCATGATCATTACTTTTTTAGGGTGAATTTTTGGAATTTACAATTTAACATTTATCTGTTTAAATCAGGATTAAATATTTGTAAGGGAAAACATTCACAGGAATAATAATACATTTTACACTGAGTTGAGTTGCGTTGAGTTGAGTGAACACTTTTATTTAGTAAAAATCACGTATTCAAATATTTACCTTACAAAATGATGGGCCCGGGAGACGGATACCCAGGACATGTTCATGCCCACCATCCCTCACATCATCCCATGCCCATGGATTTACATGTACCACAGGGATTTCCATACTATCGGTGAGTTGTAATTTCAATTAAATAATTTTAACTATAATCATAATATCATTTCAGTAGTACTTTTTCCTTCAAAACAAAACAAGAACATAATAATTGTACAGTACAATAATAAAATATAGACCGCATGAATATGTTGCTGGTTTTTGCTTCTTTAAAAATTTACCCATTCACAGCAAAGAAAATAAAATTGCTGGTTTGCAATTTAAAATTTTCGAAAATAAATACCTACAGATTTACATTTAATATATGAAAAGCAGTATAGGTACAAACATATAATTACAAACATATCTACCTACCTACTTGTGTTGTGTTGACAAATCGTTTTATATGGTAAAATTTATTGTACATTTAAATGTAAACTCCAGATCGAGACTCTATATAACTCCAGGGGTTGTATAGTTGAAAAAATAAAAGTGTCTATATATTTGAAAAGATTTGTGTATAAAACCTTTGTGTGTGTAATTATATCCGCTTACGGCACGGCTCATAAAGCACGTAGTGCTGTAAAGTTTCACATATCAAACCTCTAGTATACTGTAGGTAGTGAGTTGAATGTTTTGAAGTTGAATGGTTGATTTTGTGTGGTTTATCTGTGTGGTTGGTTGTCAACTTTTTTTTGTTACTCTCGGTAGGAGACGAGAGGCACATAAAACTTTTTCAAAGTCATAGTCATACGTTTTTCTGGAATTCAAATTAAAACCGCAAATACTCTGACTAGTAGCAGAGGTACAGATAAAAACTCGAATACGTACCTACCTACTTATGAATAAGTACTGACTGTAATTTTGCCAGGAATACCAATACAGATAGCAATAGTGATGTTCCAAGTTCTGATACTCAAACGGTGCAATAGACAAGATGAAATGCCTATTTCGTATTGACTCATAGTATGAGACTACTAAAACATTTTTCTCAGGTCCACCCATATATTCATATGTATATATGTAATAGGTAACCATAATTTTTTACAAGCCCGCATATCCAAGTCAAAAAAGTTTTTGGATTAAAGATTGTGTTGCCTTGCTCCATAGTCATGGAGTGTTTTACTTATGAGAATTTCCCTACAAATGTTGTATAAGAAATTACTCTAGAACAGCTTATTTTTAATTCTGTAGGAAAACCTTGACTTTGCAAGTCTGCGTGTACAAGTAAAACACCTGCAAGAAGTAGAATTAAGACTTTAATTTCGTAAATAGTAGATAGTTATGGGGAATTACAGAGATGTATAATTACTGCGTACTACGTTTTTGCGGTGAGCTCTATACTTTACATAGTGTATACATTGTACCCATATGGTATGATGGCCGATGGCTTGAAAAGAATTATTAAAGCGTATTATTTATTTAGGGTGAACGGTCCACATTTTGGTCTTGAGTCCTGAGCACAGTTTGTAGTTTGTCCAAGTCCAATAATTCCGAAAGGTATTTATTTTGTGGTTGGTGAGATCGTAAAATGTGAAACAAAGCACAATCATAATTCAGAATTAAAAAAGAGAGTTGTTGACGCCCCTCCCTAGTCTAGATTATGAGTTAGGGCCCTACATGAAGAGTTCATGTGTCAACATTAAAATCATGCGGTGGGCTTTTAGTCTCTCTTCAAATGTCTTCATTAGCTGAAGCTTTAGGAAGACTAAAGGACGGACCACGGGAACGGCAACGGCACGGCCACGACGACGGAGGAAAACTATCTTCATAAAGTTTAGTTTACCATGAAGACTTTAACCTCCAGGGAAGCGCAGGGGAATCATGGAAGGGAAATGTTTCGTGTTGGGTAGTCGCAGAGTCGTCTGTCTCTCGTTTCCCTCATCACTATTGCCTGTGCAAATAAACATCTTCCCATCTACAATATAATCCAGAACAATTTTAAATTGTATGTAATTATATATCTCATATACTTACTAGGTATCTTTTTAGTCATGCAGATATTCAGTATACATACTATATAATATGCCTTATTTTTTTGTAAGCTTTAAACTTAGGTAGTACCATAATGATGACGATGACGATAACCCATATAATTTTTCCACAAAATCTTATTATATTGTAAATATTTTTTGTTGCCTAGCTGGTTCGTTTTCGTTTTCGTGTTTCATGTTCCATTGTATACAGACATGTAACATCCACCTTAAACTCCTAATTAAAAACTCTGATTGATTCGGGCAAAATTTTTGTGCTGGCAACGCCAACCAGAACCGTAGAAAAACAAAACACACATTGTACAAAAAAAAAACACATCTTGGGCCTTAAACTTAAAAACTACAACCATTTAACTTGAACTTGTGGAAACGTGAATGTAAAAGACTGAACGATCTCATCTGGATGGAATTTGAGATTATTGAAAGCACGCACTACTGCACTGTATCTGTAACTTTCATGGCCAAGGTAGTAAGTCGTATAGCATAGCATAGGAAATAAGCTAGATGTGTACAATAGCTATATAATTAGTGGGAAAATATCTCTCTCTGTATAATAATGAAGAATGAAGTGTTAAAGGCAGTAATGAAAATTTTAATATTCTTATATCAAAGAAACACTATTATATTAATAATATTATTCTTATGAGCAGAGTATATATTCAAAAATTCCATCTCAAAAAAACTGGATAAAAAAAACATTTACTAGAAATATGAAACGCAAGGGATTGGAGCGATAACCATAGTGAGTAATTATTTAGGTATGTATTGAATATTGAGCAATATTATTACTTTTATCAGATAAGTTTCTCCAGTCTCCAGTTAAATAGGTGTATCTTCCAAAAATAATTAATAGCCTTTGTATTCGTATACAAAAAATTTAATTCTGATTCCCAACTACCTACAAATACCTACTTAAAAATGACCAGCGTCCCCATTACTGATATTTCCAGCATCCTTTTCTACTCAAGTCTTCTTATATACTTTTTTGCCAAGTACAAATAAAATATTTTACTGTCTTACCTGTTCACTTTTTCATTATTCCTTCATTTCATTTTACTATCGGTCCGTCGAGTTAAATTTGTGTGTCAGCAGTCGATGCCGAGTGCAGTTTGCTGACTTTGCTGCGTTTCTGTTCACGCACTTCAAAGTCAAACAATGCAATGTTGTTAGTCTTTTAATGACTTTCTTTGGGTCCATCAAGAGGCGCATGAAGATTTAAAGATCAACGAATTTTTCTATAATAGTTCTAGTTAGTAGTTAAAATACGAGTACTACTGAAGCTTGTAAGTGCCTGTCCTCTGTACCTATATAGGTACTAGAGAAACTACTTATAATTACGGTTACGGTCTATACGCTAACTGATTACAAATACCAAGTTTGTAAAATTCCTCATAATATGCCTGTACCTTCTGAGCTGACGTCCTGACAGGGTGTCAGTAGAACTATTTAAAATGCACCCAGACCAAAAACTAAACAAGACTTGGCAGAATTGGAATTGTGTAGTATATGTTTGTGTTGGTTGGTATTGGTGACTGGAGGGGCATGAAAGTGTAGACATGTAAACAATATAGATTTATAGGTTCTAAAATGCTCTCTCGTCCACGTCCATGTCCACTTGGAAGTCGAAGCAGTACGGCATCCCCATCACATCACGGGGCGAATCAAGTTTGTCAAGGAGATAAACATTTTTATGGCCTATTCATGAGTCTCTATATCTGTCTATATACTCTATATAGAAATATAAGGGGGAAAGGAAGGGGAACATAATGTGAGTGCTGTCCACTGCAGTTAAACATGCATCGTGCTCACATTTAGGAGCATTAAAGAGAATCTCACATTTTCTTATCACATTCTCATTAGACATTAAAAATATAATGGTATAGACAGACTGACTGGTAACTGGTCGTGAGTCTAAATCTAAAATCAAAATCAAACTACCAACAGACCCAGACGACTGCGACCTACACAGATAGCATTTAGTCACGTTTTCTATTTTTTAATTTGAAGTTTTTACACTTATAGGGTGGGAAGCAGGTTCACACAATTATTATTCCATTGATTTTTTAACCTATTAGAATTAAATCGTATCATTGTACTTGTACTATATATTATTATCAACTATTTTTGATCGGCAGTAAGTGGGGTTATAGTATATAGTGATGGCCTAGCATATCTGTTTCTTCTGGTCTACAATGAGTGCATTTTTAATAATAAAACTAAACCGAGACTCGAGACCAACTTTGATACAATGGCAAAGTGATGGACGAGCTCTTAAAGTCTTTTAAGCTTTTTTTCTGAATTTCTTGAATAAAAGAGAAACATATATATAAGTGAGATAATAGATGAGAGGAGGATGCCGATACCGATACCGGCGATATAATATACTCAAAAAGTTGGACTCTCTCGTGAAATCCACTTGCCATACTCCATACTAATGACTGCTGCATGGCGGACGTTTCCCGTTTGTGCCTGAATCGACATCGACAGTCATCAGTGGATTGAGTGGACATGAACATGAACGGAGATGGAAGCTTTTGTGTTGTGTGCAGGCAGACTGCAGCAGACTGACTTCTTTTATTTTGTTGTTTGGATTTACGAGTTGTACACTCAATTATACTATGTTCACTGTCAATATTTACACAAGACAAACATATGTTCGCATCTTGTTACATATCTTGGCATGCAAGAGTGTTGATTGTTTTCATACCTGTACATATATCTGGTTCTCTTGTGCGTCTGTACTATCGCAATCTATAGACCGGTGTCTCAGTGCGAGGGTCGAGTGACAGTGCGAGTGACTTCAGAATCCACTTATTATTGCATGCCTCAATGCAAACGGACGTAAGTGTGAGGGACAAGGCTAATATAAAACGATAATATCCATAGGTTTAACCATAAGTATGCCCTTGTTCATTAAAGCGTGTATTAAAAGCTCGCTTTTCCCATCACCTATACGGCCACCGTCTGCGTCAGTGTTTGTTGTTTTGCCCCCACAATGAATAAATCAGTAAATTGTTTAATTGATTTTAATTTAATTTTGTCTGTAATTCAAATTGTACTACAGCTGAAAAAATTATCGATGCTAAAATATTTCACAATGCAGAGTGTGTGTGCATTACTGTGTCCTACCACTAGACCACTACCCACTAATTCAGGAACAATACTTATTATTGACATCCTTTAAAAAGTTGTAGAATAATCCTGAGACTGCAAAAAAAAAAGCACGCTGGGACCGCTGTGACTTATGAGTGTACATATATAATACGACGTCGAATTCCATTTCATCTTCCTGCTCAAACATTCAATACAGTGTGTTTGTGATGCAATCCAATCCAATTCAACTATCAAAAACTTGCAAAGTACCTACTGAATGTACTATCAGAATCAGCTGTATACACGCTCATTGTCAGCGCACACACACACAGTCATCCCAGAGACAAGAGAGACAGCGACCAATCCCGGAAAATATCTTGTGGCCCTTGCCAAAATCCCAGCATGGAAAGCCACGACCAGGAACTGTGTCTGCAGTGTCTGCACACTCGGACTCAGTAAAATTGACACAATGAAATATAAATTGGAAAGCCTTTTTATATTATTTAATTTATTGTTAAGACTTTTGTCTTTTCATATGCGTCCATTGCGTTGTTCATATCAAAAACAGAAATACAAATAGACAATGACAATTAGCGGGCGGACTGCACTGGGGACTATTTGAATATTGGAACAAAGCATAAGCTTGTAAACTGTGTACCTAACAAATATCATGCTCACGTTTATAGTGCAATTTTGATGCGGATATATACCTTATACCTTAAGTTGTATTTTAATATGTAGGAAGTAGCCTACCTACCTACCTACCTGATTTTCTCATGTCCATCTTGGAGTCAAAATCAAAGTCTTAAAATTGCCATATTCAGAATGACTCGTAATTTAGTAAGTACATTGAGAATTCCTGGGAGAGCACGATGCCGATCACAATCCTGATTCTTTCAAAAAGTCGCCTATGCCTACTCCGTTCATACATAGTGGCAGTGTGTCCAAATGTTTCTTGGAAATATACGGTTATTTTAGCGTTTATCTGTATTCATATTCAATTTCAATCATACTCTCCGAGAGAATGACTTGAAAGTTTTTCCCTCTAATTTAATCCACGAAGAATGAGGAAACTTTTCCACTGTTAACTGTCCTGTAAAACTTTTTCACGAGTCTTTTTTCAAACTACTGATAAAGTCACAGCCGAAGCCAATAAGTTAGTCAAACGGAAAAAAAATTAACTAACGATAAGTTTTTATAGGAATAGATTTAAATTTGTCCCATTAAATATAATGTTAATGCCAGAAACCAAATCCAACTTTATAACACCATCTTTAATGCATTTGGTTTGGTTGCTATATAGTATAAGAGTAGAAATTAAGGGAGAAATTATAGGCGCTTCAGGGCAGATTCAGCATACACAAACCTGTGTAAAATGTTTTCCACCGACACCGACACCGACACCGGTACATTGTACTCGCAGTCCAACAAGAACAACATTAAGTACCTACTACACAGATATATGATGGCTACCATGGGGAACTTAATAACACATAATAGTAATAATGGGAGCATCTATATGCACTTGAACTTAATTTTATCAAAGGGAGGAAAATGTTGGAATTTAAATAAACTTGTGAGTGAAGTGAGTGTCAGTGCGCGAATGCCTCAGCTTCAAAAAAGCTATTCGGTAGCCATTAGTATGGATCATAGTTACACGTGTGAGTCTCCTACACAATAATTATTTTGTGTAGCCTCCAGTAAGTAAAGTTTTATAATAGTTTTCCATATTTTATCGCAACTTCTCATCCCCATGCATCACAACAAGAACAACCAGAGTCGACCAACTGCGTCCGTCTCTCATCTATAGTATTATACAGATATTCCTTTTTCGTTGAACAGAATCTGACACAGGCATTAAGCAGACAGGCAGGCAGGCACACTAGTGCTCCAGATATGTAATTCATTCTCTTACCAAATCATACATGGGTTACGTTCGTATTTAATCGTAGGTACGTAGTACGTACGTACCCACTTAAACTAGTCCATCGGACCTATACTAAAAGTCTCCCTTCACAACAACCCCCTCATACAATATCTGTACAAAACAACAACGGCAACGGCAACCGGGAACGTCTCCGCTCAAAAACTCAAACTGTTTTTTTATCAGTGATGTTTTGTGTGGAGTAGAAAACGGCTACTCGTTTTTTTCTTCTCTCCCTCTCTTCTCTCATTTTCAAATATGTATAGCTATGTACCTACCACTTCTTAATTCGTAATACTTCTTCTTGTTTTCTTGGTTGATGCTCAAAGTGTTTCATTGCTCTTTAGTTTCGTTTGGTATCTGTTGTTGTACGTCATGTAACGCGTAGCGTATAATAATAATATGTATGTGTATATGTGTGGGTAAAAAAGATTAGCTCTATTTTATACTCTCGGCCAGTGTTAAGAGTGTCTAATACACATCCTTAGAGAGTATCTGTATATTTATCTATAAAATTATGGGTAGACAAAATGATACGTGCTAGAAAGGCCAATTACAACCACAATTATGTTATGCTGGCTCAGTATTTAATAAGAGCGAACAGCCATGAGCCATTATGCTCTGAGAGAGTGAGTATAGTAGAGCAGAGGCAGACTATAGCACAAAGTTTTTTTAGAGTATTAAATATATATATATTTTTTTTAAGAGTTTCATTTCACAAAACAGATTCAGATACATTGAAAGGTGAACAGCCGGAGGGGGATTTTCTCAGATTGTATTTTATATATATGATATTATATACATACATTGTAGTATTGACTGTCTCGTAGACATGTTACAATTACCAGAGTTACGATTACGATTACGAATTACGTCTATGACTACGACGAAGACGACGACGACGAAGACGAAGACGACTATCTATATCACTCCGAGACTATTAGTGTGTGTATTGGGTATGTATATTATTATTGACGAGTATTTAAACTCTGACTCTGCCTATATAAACGGTGTACAGAGTATTTCATCATTTGAAATCCTCTTATTGCCTTCCCTCATCTCACTCCTTTGGATCTGAAATTTTTTGACTATACGTTCTTCGTTTAAAATTGTATGTAAATGTAGAAGTTGAGAAAATCGGATTTTTTAATAACACCACGCCATTACTAGTGTAATTACAACTTGAGGAATTGCTACCCTCTACTTTAAAACTCATGGGACCGAAGTCTATCTGTATATATTATGTTGTATGTGCAGGGCCGGGTAATGCGGAGAGCGCAGGCAGCCCCCGCTGCTTGAATTTTCAAAAAACGAGTAAATGGAATATTGTGAGCTTTTCAAAAATATATAAATACCTAGAACATTTTGATTTTTCAAAAACATGGAAATAAAATTTTGTGAACATTTCAAAAACATGCAAATAAACTTTTTTGTACATTTCAAATACATGGAAATAAATTGTTTCTCACGTTTAAAAAACATGGAAATAAAACATTTTTCACTTTTCTCAAAACATGTAAATAGAACATTTTGCTCTTTTCTGAATCAAGTAAAAAGGACATTTTGCACTTTTCTGAAACATGTAAATACAGCAATTTGCTTTACCCAAGAAAAACTTCAATAAAAACAAAATAGTGGTTTTTGTATGGAAGCAAATTGCTGCCTAAAAGCAATTCCTTTGTCCGGCCCTGTGTATGTGTCCAAGTCATAGGCTGGCCTGGCCCTAGCCAGGGCACGAGAAGCATGGACGATTTTTATAAAAGTTTTTGCAATAGAAAAGGCAATTGGGATTTTTTTGTGTCTCTCGACATTTTGTTTCATTTTTACACCAAGTTTTCCTCCTCTATCTTTTTTTTGGATCTGTTCATGGACGAGTAGAAACTATATAGAAGCTCTCTTATCAATTTCTACGCTTTGAATCGCTAAACGAAGCATGGATGGGAGTAGGTATGTATTTTTGTATTTATGTACTCCTCTACGTTTGGGTTTGGATTTAGCTTGTATAATAATATAAGTGTAAAAATTTAATACTGCTTTTTAATGTGCCTAAGTATAGCATATAGTTTATTTCAAGCAATAATAATAATAATAATGATAGTAGTTACATTACGGATTTAGATGGTTTGGCTCCTCCGAAACTAAAAGTAGAGTAAATTTTAATGAAGAGAACTGACGATGAGTAGGGATTCCTTAATGCTCAAACTCACTCAAATGTGAAATTATTGTGATTATCGTTGTTATTATGTATTAAAAGTTAATCGCTAAAGTTTTACGTGGAGGGATGCTGTGTGTGAACTGTGAGTTGTTGGGTGTTGGGATCATAGTATTGGTATTTTGCAGTCAGTGGGGAAAATGCTATGAAAATGAATGATCTTCTACAGTTCTACACATTTTTACCACTGATGTAGTTTTAAACATTTGCGCTTTAGCAGAAGCAGAAATATACTATTAGTATGTATGTTGGTATTATGTGTATATAGTACCTTTTTGTATAGGCTAGTAGAATTTCGGCTTTGGTATATTTATGGTTTATATTGTAGTAGACCAACTTGTAGTTCTCTCTTGCACACTTTACTATAGGTTATTATCCTTGAGGAATTTTTGTGGAAAAGAGTCCGCATGAGTGGAGGTCTGACTGACAATTAAAGTTTAATCTGATTTAGTTCTGGAGTAAAGTGGGGAGCATTACCTGTATTTTTCTTAGTTGATGAGATTTTTTAGGGTTAATTAAACTAACCTTAGGAGTCTCAGGACTAACAATAATATCCCTTTCAATTCCCACTTAGACATCCTTCAAGCTTATAGCGATTGTATGATAATCAACACTACGGATTTTGTATGCAGTACTGTACCATATTATATCATCTAATGGAAAGGCGTAACATATTGTTTTTTTTGGATCGAAATTGAAATGGTGCATTCTGAAATAAATGCATGGAATTGTATATGAATTTGTAACAAAGTATATTACTTACCCTGTTTATTTTTCAAAGTTATTGCAATATTACTTTTAAAAATTAATCTGCGTAGACTCCTGGCGTGTAACAGTATAGACTCAGATGTATAGGAATTATTTGCTATTTGGAAAAAATTTGTAAACTGAATGATTCAAGCTTTTTTAAACGATCAAGTTATAAAATTTTGAACTTAAAAAAAATGTAGATACGACATTTTGCACTTTTTCAAAAGATGTAAATACGACATTTTGCACATTTTTTAAAAGATGTAAATACGACATTTTGCACTTTTTTAAAAGATGTAAATACGACATTTTGCAAATTTTTAAAAAGATGTAAATACGACATTTTGCACTTTTTCAAAAGATGTAAATACGACATTTTGCACATTTTTAAAAAGATGTAAATACGACATTTTGCACTTTTTTAAAAGATGTAAATACGACATTTTGCAAATTTTTAAAAAGATGTAAATACGAAATTTTGCACTTTTTTAAAAGATGTAAGTACAACATTTTGCACTTTTTTAAAAGATGTAAATACAAAATTTTGCAAATTTTTAAAAAGATATAAATACGACGCATGGCATTCTCAAAAAATACGTGAATATGACATTTAGCACTCCCAAAAAAGATATGAATACATTGTTTTACGCTTCTAAAAAAGTTGTAAACATAAATTACGGTACGCATTTAACAAAATTGGATGATTTTCTCACTCAAAAAACGATTCAACAGAATGATGTTGTTCTTTGTAAAAAATTGTATTTAATAACACATTTAATAAAGAAGTAGAATATTTGTTGGGATATTTAAAAACTGTTGAAATATATGAAGTCCCGTACTTACGCCCATACCGATACCGATATCGATAAACAGCGATACATATAATGTACGATTTGCGTAAGTATTAAAATACAAAAATATTCTATTGTGTACTAATAAAGAGACCAAGAGAGAGAGAGAGAGAAAGAGATATAGAACTCAACAAGCCTTATAGTTTACAGTGGTGTACAATTGTAATTGGATACTAATACACAAAGGTAGATTAAATTAACCGTGGAATGAAATTGATGAAATCGATATGGAAATCTATCGACCTGAGACATGACCTGCGGTGCTTTGAAAGACTCACACCATCTACCATCACATCACCGGCACCGGCACCGGCACCGCGGCTCTGTTCAGCCTGTGCCAATACTACTACTACTCCGTATTATGTACTGTAATTACACTCTAAGTACACATACACATACTAGAAACAAATCCCAAACAGAATACATTATAAATTCTGTTGGCAGATATCATAGTAACTTTGGTGGTTTTAGTTCCATGTGAGGTCCCACATCTCCTCATTTATGTACAGTCTTCAACCCGCACACTGCGCACTGAACACTGACTGACTAGTGAGTAAACAATTCAAAAGCTTCAGAGACGAACAGTGTAAAATTGAATACTTAATAATAATATGAAAGAGACCGTGGCTCGACAAAGATCATTCATCACCAGGGGTTTCCATATCGCACTCGCATGCCTCTGACCCACAGGTTAATGAAAATAACTCAAAGATGCTCTCCTCATTTCAGAGCCGCCAATTCTCACTCTCTCTCTCCCATAGGCTTTCCAATCTCTCGTAATATCTGAACGGATACTTTTTTGTTGCCGTTGTCGTTGCTGTTGTTGTTGTTGTGGAAGTGGATACTTTCAATACCTGACAACCTGACTCAATACTAGACTCAGTACTCAATCACTTTACAAAATGTCTGACTCGAAGCAATTTATTCTGCACCAGTACCAGCCATTTCCATTCCAGTCCAAAGGAGCTACATATTTCTGTATTGTCAATGTCTAAAATGTCGAAATCGAATCTGTCGATGTCGAATGTCGACGTTCACATTATTATACATATACGCGCAGAGTCTTGAAACATTGAAACCCTGATCCATTCAAGCGTGTCTCCTTCCTCGTCCTCGTCGTCGTGTTCTGACTCGGCTTTGGCTGCAGTGCATTTATAATGTATGTTGTACATAGAATGTTTTAGTTATTCTGACTCTTCTGACTGGAGTCTCTTCCCTCTGCTTTGTTTCCCATTCAAATTCCCATCTATAGGAATCCCCATGAAATACTGACTGTTGTCTGTATTAGACTCACCTAATCATTCACTATGTTCATTCATCTATTCTTCCAAGCCTCGTGAATAGATTATGGAGGAAAATTCTTTGTAAAAAATAAACTACATTTTAAAAGAGGTACAGTAGGTTGCGGCGGGCTGTGGGTATATAGAGATACTGTAGGTCGATTAATCTGCTTGCGTAGGTATTCGTATACATATCTAATCCAGTCCCAGTCCCAGTCCCAGCACTCACTGACTGATATGTGAAGAAATACTTTCCTGCTCAACGCAGCATAAATCCTTCATGGATCACTAGCCACTGCCACTATCCAGTCTGTTGTAAACTAGCTGCTTTCAGTCTCATCTAATTTGCTGGCTGTAGTTTGACGAGCTGTATTCTGCATCTTTATTGTTAGGATTTGTAACGTCTGCATCTTTTGGGAGGTTTTTGGTATATATTTTAGGAAGATGTGTAGACAGGACTGAGGCTGATCTTCTGATTCTTATACATTTTAGCTCTTTGGCTTTCTGTAATATATAGATTTTTTGTGTGTAAATAAATAAAAACCTGCAAATATTTTAATTTACATGTGAGCTATTTTTCCGTTATGGCAGAGCGACTGTGTAAAATATAACATGTATTTGTATGTATATTATGCGGCATTTACAAAATACAATTTTTGCAGCATGTTTAATTTTTATACTAAAAATGCATCAAATAGTTTTATGAATATTCAGTGTTTAGCTTCCCTGTATTTGTTTGACTTACCTACATATTATGTATTATTAAGCCTGATGCATTTTAGACTATAAATAGGCAGGCGACACACAGCCCATCATACGACACAAGTGGAAATAGCAGTGGAAAACATTATAACTTGGGCATTTTCACCTCAAGTCATTAAAAGCAAAGACCTTAATATATTTAATAATTATTATTACAATTCTGGGTTGTAAACACCAAGTAATTTAAAATTTAAATTTTTTGTCATCCCTTCGAGCGGAGCTGAATAATTATGGTGGTGAGACATTAAAATATTTTGAATAGTGAGGCAGTGTTAATAGGTAAATAGAGAGGATACAGGATATTATCGTATCGTTTTGTGAACCGTTAATAATACGAATTTCCTTTATTTTGTCAGCTGTGTGTTTCTGCTACAGTTTGATGAATTCTCATTTAAATGTTTTTCGTATAATATCGAATCCAAAAATTCAAATTTAAATTAGATAGGTACCTACCAAGGTATACATACGTTTTTTCCTCCTTTTCCTGTGTTGTATTACTTGAGTACATTCATTATACCTGGGCATATTACATGCACTTAAGTAAGTGTGGAGCTACTTTAAAACATCATGAATTTTCGATTTAGTTAACCAAGTGAATATGAGACAGAAACACAAAGTTCAAGGAAACCCCAACGTCAACGTTACTGTAATAATGTGTGGCTAGACTCTGTAGTATTGCGTAATAGCCTTTCGTCCTTATTTCTTTTTGAGCTGTAAATTAATATTTATGAAAATCTCATGAATTGTTTTTGTTTGTGTGTGTGTGTGTGTTTAATTCTTCAAGAGTCTTCAACAGAAGCTGAGAATAATTTTCAAATTGTAATGCATCTACCTACATAAATGCCATACAACCTGGA
The DNA here is from genome assembly GCA_949802685.1 of Dicyrtomina minuta. Classification (NCBI taxonomy): domain Eukaryota; kingdom Metazoa; phylum Arthropoda; class Collembola; order Symphypleona; family Dicyrtomidae; genus Dicyrtomina; species Dicyrtomina minuta. The sequence goes on along the minus strand of OX461811.1, from coordinate 50,283,920 downwards.
AGCCGAGCCTGATTATTAACATAAACTGAAATTAAGGTGGTACGTAGGGTGATATAGGGTATTATATATAGGATAGTATAAGCAGGGTCGGTTTTGCTCCAGTATCCACGAGTTGTGCCTACATACTTTGTAGATGAGAGCAATCTGTTCACTTGTTGTTTACCGTAGTAAATAGTAAATGAAAAGTTAGTCTAACTGATGGGCCCACCCGGATTCTTCACTTGAATACAGTAGGTCCTCATTTTGACTGGAGAGTGGAGGATGATGAGGAAATTACAGGTGATTTGTGATAGAAACAGCCACTCATGCCGTCAACTACTCACGCGAGGGCTTTGCCAAAATTGAACGAAACCATAATACCTACAATAATAAATTATACATACAGAAATATTATAGTCCAGGCCGTACGCCGCGGCCGTACACTCGTGTATATCCGTATAATTGTAGTGTATTTTTCATTTTTCATGCAATCCTACTATCACCAAAATACTTCTTCGGATAGATCAAAATTAAACTCAAGACGTTTTATTTGTCATACATTATATACACCTGCTACACCTACAAGTCTATGCCTATGTATTATATCTTTTTTACAAGTTGCCCCTTGTCTATAAAGTATAGCTTTCACTCTGAACCAACACATTACACATGTACACCGATATTTTTTACACCCTGTTTAGGGCAAATCGTGCATTTGAGGTGAAATACGTGCCCACAATAGTCCAAGCCACACGCAACATAAAGTCACCACATGAAATATCTGTGCATTCTTCTCTACTCCAAAGTATACATCACAGTCAGATGGGAAAAAACTTCATATTTCTGTACTATGGTATGGCATGCCCCTCACAATCATAATGTGTTGTACGCATAAATAATATTTGGTCTGAATTCTCGAAATTATTTCAAAAAATTTAAACACTGCTGTGTCCAAGTCCAAATGAATAGTGTAATAACAGAGCATTTCTGTTAAACATGAAAATACGGGCTAATAGAATCTGTAAGGAAAGCAATATAATGGAAAAAATACTCGTCAGCGTCAGAAATGAACCAACACCAGAAACCAGAACTAGCGTTATTATGCTGTGTTGAGTGAGGAGTGTATCATACCACATCCCATGGCATGTGAATGAAATAAAAGTTTAAATTTAAAATGAGAAAAATATTTAAATTTAAATATCTCATCGGCATTATGATGGTTAAGTGTGAGTTGTTGGTGCCCTTAGGATTTTTGCCTTTGCGTCTATGGTTGTGTGTGTGTGTGTGTGTGTGACTCTGTCTTTGTCATTTCCCTAAAGAGCAAAACAACGTAAATCGTACATGTAATAATGTAATGGTAATGACACTTAAATGTTCTTGAAAAATGCTTACAGATTTCTACGGAGACTAAAAGTTTAATCGCACGGGTCATATAGTCAGTTATTTTCGAGTGTTTCTCTGTAAGCTGTAGCAAGACTGAGCTATCTCCAGTGTAATCTCTACAGTTCTACACTCTTGCCTATAGCAAATATCCCTACAGAAGACACAGATAATGTCTGGTCTCTCGTGTACATTCGTACCTACATACATTATACAGAGTCAGTGAATAGTCTGTGTAGTTTTTACATTCTGACTAATAGTCTGTCCTGGATCTGGAAGTATTATAAGCATTAGCATCTAACTTGACAAATAATACAGCAAGCATATGATTATTACTAATGCACGTTATAAATAATTACCCACATAAACGAAGCGTTAAATACGAGAGCGGAGAGACCCACTATTTAAGTAATGTCTTATACTTAAGATTAGCATAGTTATCTCATGGACTCATGGCATTTGCTTGGCTGGCTTTGGCTTTGGCTTTGGCTTTGGCTTGTCTGGGCTTAGGCTAAGAAACAAAATTACGAGTAGAATAGAATAGAATTGTTACACTTTTCCCAAGTTTCTTTCCATCTCTCTCTCTTTCTGTTTCTGACTAATCGTAATTGCTACTCTGGGCCTTGCTATAAAAAAAATTGTGGGGACACGGAGGTATCAATTAGCATACATTAACGACGTGTGTCGTACATTTAAAAAATAACTAACGTTTTTTTACGTCATATTATTAAATTTTCCAAATGTTTTTTTCATCATTTTCTCTTACTCTCCCATTTCAACTTGAGAAAAGAAATTAACACTTGAGCGTAATATCATGATAATATTATACATGTACCTAACTGCATAAATAGGTAAGGTACCTACCTACCTCCTACATACATACGACTTACTATAAATGTGCCCTTCGTAGAATTACCTGTACAGACGGAGACACTCGCTCCACATACTAGTATATAATGCAATCTCACAATTCATTTTGCCTCTCGGGCGAACGCCGGAAATTTGCTACTAAAAATGTAAAAAATTCAAAAACAAAGTGTTTGAATCTTAATTCGTTTGGGGGGTAGTCACCATCGTACGCTATATCCCTACCTACGTCAGTCATAATGGTAACTAAATGTAAATTGTAAAGGCAGGCATCAATCTACTGACATGTAAAGTTTCCTCATAAAAAATACGGATATTCATTACGCAGCAGCTTACAATATTCGTACCCACCTACTTAGGTACGTACCTATACATACAGACCAGGACCAGATCACCCTCTGTTTATAAGTCGCAGTGCATAATGCAGTAGGATCTATATTCGTGAGCCAGTCTGTTTTTACAGAATACCATAGGATACCTTACAAGATTAAATTAGAGGTAAAAGATCAAAAGCAAACTATTAAAGACTTATTAGACAGATAAAAATCAGGATTGGGTAACATGCTAGGAAGTACTTACACATCTTACATGTTCTGTTCCGATACCCTGGATGTTTAGATGGATGAATGGATGGGTGGGTAATGAGAAGATATAGCAGGGGAAGACAGACACAAAATGTTGACTGTACATAATAATATACTGGGATAAATCGGATGAATGAAAGACACAAGGCAAACCCTATACTGATATAGCATGTTGAATGCTGAATGTATAGGATGTAGGCAGAACGAAAGAAAGAAAGACAAGGGATCAAGGAATCATTTCTTTTTTCCTCACTGAATTTCCCTGGTTAATGAGCTTATGTTTAATTCATGAAAATCCTAAATGATTGCGTGGTGGGGAAAAACGCTTAAATAGCTCTCTCAGTCTTGTCGCTCCGTAGTCTGTTTGTCTGTTAGTCTGTCAAATTTTGAGCCCCAACCAAGTGAGAATGGGTAATCAGGTTACTTCTTTATCGTTTATCTATATCGTTTGTGAACAAATACTCTCCTGTGGTAAATTATCGGTATAACAATAAAATATAGCTATGACCTAGGAAGAGCGTTTATGTGTAATTAAGTATTACACATAATATACGTAACTATTCTTAAATTGATACAGCTTGTGCAGTGCTGCATACTAGTCAATACGCATTGTAAATGAATTTATTACATTTCTGTGGAATACTTTACCAAATACTGATAGGTGGTTATGTAATTTAATATTTTGATGTTGTGTAAGTATCATATTAATTTTTTTTCCTTTTATTTTTGAGACTTTTTGTGATTTTTAATTTTATAGTTTCAAATTGGAGATAAATTAAGCGTTAGTTTTACTTCCAAAAATGGTGTGTCCTTTTTAAAAAGTAGGTACGTTTTCTCGTATTTGTATTCATAGTGACAGCTGCGTGGAGTTGATAATGTCTTAATGTATGGTTAAGAATTATTTTGACTTTATTCAACTTGGCAACCGCTACCCCATTGAAACTCTGACTCCGACGAAGAGATGCTCAAGAAAAATAGATATAAAAAAGACAAGTTAAGGCGAGAGCTCTATTCACTCTACATATGAGACCACATATCTACCCACCTCCCTACTAATTCTCCGAGGTGAGGTTAACTACGGGGAAGGTTACACCCAGAGGTGACACCAGTATTAGAATTTATCACCTCATTTCCGGTCAAAATCACGTCATCCAACTAATGAAAAGTCCCCTTTCCACTCACGACAGACTGCGCTTCATTGGGAACATAGATACAAAAGTACCTACTCGATCGTTGCGGGTCTCATGTAGGATTCTGTTACGTGTATATAACTCTCGCCACTTCTCGTGGTCCTCCTCTGGTCTCCTCTAAAATGTCCTGAGGTTTTTGGTGTACCTGGGGTAGTAAAAGTTGAGGTACAGGTAGGTCCGTAATTCCGTAAACCTTATAGTAGATGTCTCATGCTCTAAATTTAGTTGGCTCACATATTATTGGGGTGGCTTAAAAAGGTTGATGTCCTGCTACACAACGCCGACTGACGTCAGCCACCATAGGGCCAATTGAATGCTTTAATACGTGTGTACAAACGGAATCACTTAATAAAAAAAGAATAAAATTGCTACAAAGCATATAGGTAGTATATTTATAAGGTATACAGCATATTTACAATTAGATTTAATACTGACAGACTGTTATACTTAATAACTATAATATTTCCACTTAAAAAATCTTTGCATAATTATTGATGTTTTTGGCACTCCATTCGCATTGAAAGTTTGAAACAATAAATTCATTCTGACTGACTGACTGACGAATTTACAACACTCTCAGCCCCTTCTACGTAATTGCAATTGCCTATTGCATGAGTCCAGTCCGAGTCCCGCAGTCAGTCGTCCGTTTAGATTCGAAATTCATACGGCATCACGATGAGGAATAAATAAATGTGAATTAAATTGGTATTCATAGCAACACAACTATTTGCTCAAACTCTCCATCCCCCCAGTGTTTTAATTTAATTGCAAATATGATTACAATAGCTTTATCAGTATTAATATATGACCACCTTCAGAGATGATAATTTCCATACATTTACACACTTGTAAATTTGTAATTACTCCCGGACCGTCCTCCCATCTTCCTACACTATACGGATTATATAGTCTTATATGATTTGCTTTCCGTTTGGTCTCGGCTTTGGATTTGGCTTTAGTAATTATCTTCCATGCAGATAATGATTTAGCTAATATGTCATTTTTACATACAAAAATTAAAGGTGTATACATCTAGAAACCCTTAAACTTAAACTCAAATCCAAACTCAAAGGCAAAATCCTCTACCACCTCTGTATATGTACTACGAAGCCAAAACCAATCTAAAAAAGACGCGTGTGTTGTATTGTAATTAAATTGAATTACTTGAAATTTCATGGGTGAAATATTATGATTATGATTATTATTAAATGTGTAAGTACGTGTCGGATTTGACTTTTGTATTTTGTAGTAGACGCGTACAGTATAAAGTATACAGTCAGTAACGGCAACGGCAATGGGGCCGGACTGCGACTGTCTGATTCATACCCAGCTCAGGTTTCCACTGTCTTCCCAAGCTTGCGTCGGTCTGAATTCTGATTTTGTACTCAACTTGACCCTTTTGGTGAGATTCCAATTTCAAATTCCAAGTAAATAGCTCCAGTCCCTGTGCCCATGGTCCTATGGGCAGCATCAGTATGTATGACGTATAAAAACACAGGAGTGTGGAAGTGGAAGTCAATAGGTTTCTTCCTGCCAGACCATAATATATAATATATCATTTTTTGAATTGTTTCGTAATTTTAAAATGACTAGTATTACATCTTTAACAATGGTATTTATTCTAAAATTATTTTTGTGTAATAAAACAAAATCTCTCAATTGACTTGTACAGAGTATGCAGTGTAGATAATCTGTCCAAAAATTTTTGTTAGCCTGCTTCCACAGATATAGTAGCACTATATAGCAATAGCAATCTTTCACTCGTGGGTTTCCAGCCGGAGGCTCAGTAGCTACTTACGACTTACGATACGATTACGATTAGTGGAAGTTGAAAAGATATGCTCACTCACTCAGTGTAGATACAATGGCGCTTCATTTTCCATTTCAAAATTTTTCAATTTCAATTTTGTAGACTGGGAAAGCACTGCACTGGACTGGGGCTGATGAGGCAGTCAAAATAATATATATAATCTAAAAAATCCAGGACTGATATTATTAAAAGATAAAGTAGGAATAGAAAAGACGTACAGAAGGTAGCACAGAGTTTTTAGTTAAATCCATATAGGTAATATAATCTGTATCCAGTGGTCTTTTCAAATTTAAGTATCCTTGTACTACAGATAGGTACGATCCAAGGCTGTGCACAGTAGTACCGTAGTGCTATTGAATTAAATTACACATTATGCACTCTATACTCATAATTCAGAAACAGACTGCGAGCTTGAACGAGTTCAGTTTTCAGTCCTTCTCCTTCGATCAATGTTAAACTAAACTAAATTCTGAGTGAGTATCTTAGTGGCAGTGACTTTTCTCTCTCATCCTCTTAGAATATTATTATACTTTTTAGATTTTACATATATTTAATCGTATCGTAATCGTAATCGGAAGGTCTGTCTCAAAACTCCTTTCCTTTCCTTCATCATCATCAGCATCATCATCTCTCCTTCGATTAGCATAATGTAAAATGTCTAGGGTTTATTATATGTTTGTATGTTATAATGTTCAGCCTAGACGCGGGCTGGATCTGGATATATGTCTATGTATATCTTACTATATAAAATCCTAATGTGTGGTTAAGTTTGGGCTGAGGCTGAGTAGATAGATATAAAGATTAAAATGGGAGGATGACCCCTTCCTTCCTTCGACTTGGTCTTCGTCCTCGACTTCGACTTCGACTTTGGTCGGCTGATGAGATAATGTGTAGAGCATTTTGTGTGAGAGATTTTTCTACTCTTCAAATCTTACCTCCCCGATCATCTCTCCCGATGTTGTCGATGTGATCTCTGTGGTACAGACACAGGCAGATCCCTATGTGTGCATGGGCCCATACAGGCTACTTTTCCACTTCCACCGTCTTGGACTTGCACTTTTTCTCTTTTTCCAGGAGACGCGGAGACTTTCAGAAGAAGATCAGATGAGTCTTGAGTGCTCATTAGGCCGCACACAGAGAGTGTCTTCACTCTCATCTTCACAACCACTTCTCTCGAGTCGAGTCGAGAGTCTTGATTGTGCTCTGTCTTGTGCAAGCATTACTTTACTCACTCATATTTTTGAATGCAAAGTCCAATGATAATGCTATGGTAATGGTCATATTGTAAACCCTATTATTATATCTGTGTGTGTACAGAGTAAGATGCATAAGTACCTACCTACCTGTCTCTACATTCTATATCTTTTTTGTATGTAGCTTGAGCCAGTTAACATTATTTTATCAGTTGATCGCATTTCAAACGAAATCCTCTGCTTCTTTATATTTTTTACTTGGAAGGAACCTCCCTCCATAGATGAAAAGTGTTTGAACTGGGCTGGATGCAGTAGATGTGGATTTAGTATTGTGTAAATGTACTGTTTGTGTGTGTGTGTTGTGTTGGTTATTATTTAAGTTACATGGATGGACTGTGAGAGTGTGTGGCAATGGCCCGCTGCCCGCTACTTCTGTTTCTGTTTGTTTATGTACTTACTACGTTCCTTCTTGCTTGTACATATAGCTACCTTAAATAATCACCGTAGATAGCAGGTAGGTAGGTACATGTATTCAAAGTCAATAAATACTCGTGCCTGAAAATGACGATGAGTAGTGATAAAGATCCGAGGGAATTTATGATTGTTATAAACTAGAAGCTCTCAGGCCTGTGAGAACATTGATTCTTGCTCAGTTTGAGTTTCTAAACTAAAAATACAGATTTTTTTATACATTGTGCATTGGCCGTGTATATATCAATATTCATATTATCATCAGTATGGTGTGTATTTTGATTTAAAAAAAATCAATTTGGTTTTTCAAGAAGTTGGTTTTAGTTTTGGGTTCATTCGTATCTAAAAGTGTGTTGGTACGTACTTTGTAACATCTGTTGTTGTTCGAATATAGAAAGTATGTTTTACGTTAATTTGATGGACAGAAATAGACATACCGCCCAGCTTGTTTACGTTTTCTTTCGCAGTGGCTTTCTAAGCGCAAGCCATTTATATTCATAATGGTATAGCTACATTCATTTTTAAAGGTGGAAAATATGCCATATTTTTCTAATAATAATGTAGCCGTATTCCGAAAGTTAATTTTTTTGATAACAATATTTTAAATTGTTTATTGGTTGACTGGCACATTTTAAAGAAAAAATGAACGATCTATTTACTATGTAGTTTTGAAGCGACGTCAAAACAAAAGGCTGAATGAACAGAACTACATAATATTATCAGCCATTATTTTCTTTCGTGTATTTTTGAAAATTTAGCTCTGCATGTTAGATTCCTATTGTTTTTGTCGTCAAAAATATTATTTGGGAAGCATCTAAGAAGCGTGTAAAAGTATAGAGCAACGCCGTCAGTTATAAATTATCCCGTAACCAGATTTACGGAATTACATAGTAACCAGGTCCGGACGAAGGAATTGCTTTTAGGAAGCAATTTGTTTCCATACAAAAACCACCATTTTGATAGAATTGACGGTTTTCTTTGGTAAAGCAAAATTTTGTGTTTACATGTTTAAGAAAAGTTTATAATTTTCTTTTTACTTGATTCACAAAAGTGCGAAATGTTATACTTACATGTTTTGAGAAAGGTGTTAAATGTTTTATTTGCATGTTTTTGAAATGTACAAAAATGTTTATTTTGAATGTTTTTCAAAAGTCAAAACATTCTTTTTACATATTTTTGAAAACTGCAAAATGTTTCATTTATATGTTTTTTGAAAATTTAAGCAGCGGGGGCTGCCTGCGCTGAACGCATTATCCGGCCCTGATAGTACCAGCCACACTGTAACATACCACATTAGTACATTACATCCCATGGTTTACTTAAGAAATCTTCTCAGGAACTTGACATAACTTGACATTTTATAGTAGCACGACACGGAAACATCATAAAATATTTCATGGGCCTACACGTGTGATAAGAATACAGTGAGCGGAACTATACAAAAACAAAGCGCATTTATTTAATTTCTAAATCTTGAAATGTCCAATAAAATGTGTAACTCTGACGCAATGTTTTCAATAATTATTACTAACGAAAAAACACAAAGGTACCCACACCTTCACATTTTTGTATTTGATTCCGCAACGTAATTAAAATATATAATGAGATTCTGATCACATTTTTTAATTTTTTGAAATTTGACAAATAATTCGGAGGGAAAAAACTCTAAAATGTTGATTTTAATATTTTAATTTCCCTCTTGTCATTTTGTTTTATTGTAATTTTTTTAGAGGAAGCCCTCACACTCTCTCATTATAAACTGTGAGACGGGTAAAGTGAAGTAATGTATTCATACTCTAATTGACAATTACTCATTTAATTGTGTCTCTCCATTATTTTATGATCTCACTTCTGTCTTCTTGACATGTGATTTATTATTGAATTTGTTATTCACCTCCTCAATCTTTCCCTTCTTCTTGTTAACGTTAATGCTCTTTCGCTATATATATATTCTATAAAATTTTATAGGAAGTGCATCGGTATAGATATATGTAACCTTACATATATAATTATTATTACACAACAATGTACAGTCGTACAGTCAGACATAGAGTCTTGGTGCTGATTAAAAACCAATGTATAGTTTTTGTTTTCCTTGTGTGATTTCGAATGCATGGGTTATTTAAATTTCATAGTACGTGACAATTTTCCTGATTGTACTTTTTTATACTTTTAGTATTCATTGGCTAAGGGTTGTTCGTTCGTTTTGTTTTTCGTTTTGAATTTTGAATTTTTATCATCGTCTTTGTTCTTATGGTTCAGTATCCTTGTTGATAATGTCTTTCATAGATTTTTACCTATCCAGTCCGCCTATCCATCTGCAGTCTTTACAGTCACAGTCACAGTAGCTCCTGCTGATTCAAGCTTTTGAATACTAAAAAAAATATTTGAATTTACATATATACGCTACGACGGATTTACTAATTGTAATTGTAATCGCATGATGTTTAGGTACTAGTGAATGTACTGTAATCTATGAATTAAATTCAAGATTATGTTTTTGTTCAGTATAGTGTATAGATTAGAAGTTAAAACGGAGATTATTACGACATGATGCGAAAAATATAAACTTGAGTTCAAAAATACTGTCCATCAAAAAATTGTGAGTTTTACCCCTTTTAGTACATGTAAACACATACAAATTTTGTCTTTTTGAATTTACAAAAATATTTTGAACTCGAACTTATACCTTTACCTTCTGAACATTTCAAAATTTTATTTTTATCACCTTTAAAACTTTTAAAAATATCTCCTTATACATCATTTCAAAATTTTCAAATCATATACTAAAAACAATCGGAATTAATAAAAGTAACTAATTTCACGTGTTTATACCATGTGCCATATTGCTATAAATATTGTACAGATATGAGTACTATGGCTAGTACGTCCTATACATTACATTATAGTACAGTACACCCCTAATTTATGATAACAACCTTGAAGGGAATTGTTATAGGGGGGCTATTTACTATTTGGTATTACCAATGCGTAGTTAGGTAAATGGAAATAACGATAAGGTTCAAATGTATAAAATTTTCCCGGGGCTCAGGATTAGGATTAGATGCGAGGCTTGTGGATAGTGAGGTGTAAATTAAATATCTTGTAAAATGTAATGAATAGAGTCTATTGATATTTCCACAAATGGTGAGCAAACAGATAAGTTTTCAAAAAGGTAAAAGTAACACCATAAATTCAATGTTATGGATTTGACTACAAGAGTTAACTGATACATGAAAGGCTCTCAGCGAAACCTTTATTTTCCTTTTCATTTTACCATATCCATATCATATAACGCAGGTATCACCAAGTATATCTTCAGTATAACTGGCTATGGTGGCTATTACAGTATGTATAACAGCGGAACCAGGGCCAGGACCACTGTACAACAGATACTGCCCACATCATGAGAATGGAAATAATGAGAGAACCAAGTGACACTTCCCATGCAATAACACAATACATCTGTGTACAAAGCATTAACCGTGTGCAGTGCAAGAGTATACAGAATACACTTCATTCATTTCACTCCATTCATCGCATCGTTCAAATCTTTTCATGTCTTGTTTATTTTCATTGGTTTGTCGTTATTGTATTTTTTTGTTTGTGTGTGACTGGAGCTCGCTTGCGGGTCCATTGGACGAACGTGGTCTTCTTAAACTTTTAGAGGGGGGCTCTTGAGTGTCCACAGTAAAATTGAACAGATATGTAGAATGGACAGGTACTTTACACTTTACACTATTACTATTACGATTACTATTACGATTATTGCTCTCAGGTAAACAAGGAACTCCGAGCAGAAAAATTTGTTTTAAAGCTTTTATGCTCAACTCACTTAAGTCAACACGTTCCTTGATAGCCTTCCTTCTTCTCAAATGGGGACTTTGCCCATTACTAGTACACATTAGAATGTCAAATGGAGAGTCAAGAAAAAAATGTTGATAGCAGGGAGGGCGAGTTGTTCTTTTTGTTTTCGTGGCTCTGACTGTTGTTGTTGTTGTTTTTGTTGTTGTGGTGGTAGTGGGTGAAGTACAAAAGTCAAAATGATAATTGTCCCTTGAATGTGCGGCTTAAAAATCAACTGAAATACTATAGAAATAGTAAATAAAAATTTAAAAAAAACACAACAATATATAGTCAATAAGCGTGTGTCTAGATTTGAGATTCTAAATTACATTAATACAGTACGCCTGTTTAAAATGTATTTGTTTAGTTTTTTTCAATTACCCTCTGCTGCGGTTCGGTTTCGGTGTCCATTAATGTTCTTGGCAGTGTTTTGACTGATGTGACATTAACACATTAGACGGTACGCTCTAACGGTAAATATATGTTTGGAAACTTGTTGTTGTGAGAGAAACTTCCTTCAGACAAGGTTAAAAATAAGTTAAGGGTTCGATTCTGTAGTGTGGAGTTCTGTAGTACCATTCTGCAGTGTATATGTAGTTACATGTGGAAATGTTATTTGAAGTTGAAGATAAGCATAGATGAACAAGGGTTACATTTATGGGAATGGACAAACGCTGCTCGACATGACGGTATTGTTTTCCTATCTTTTGAGCGGATACCCTTATCGGGCCACAAAGTGATTGTCGTGCGACACCTTCCTTCCTTCCATATTCCATTGTTCACTGTACAATACAAAAAACAAAAATGTAGCACTATGAAGACTGACCAGGGCCGGATAATGCGGCCAGCGCAGGCAGCCCCCGCTGTCTGAATTTCCTCAAAACATGTAAATGGAACATTTTGCACTTTTCAAAAATATGGAAATGGAACTTTTTGCACGTTTCTAAAACGTGCAAATAAAATGTTTTGTACATTTCAAAAACATGGAAATAAAACATTTAAATAGAACATTTCACACTTTTCTCAAAACATGTAAATACAACATTTTACATTTTTGTAAAACATTTAAATAGAACATTTTACACTTTTCACAACACACTTATGCAGAACACTTCGACTGTTTTAAAAACATGTAAATACAACATTTTACATTTTTGTTAAACATTTAGATGGAACATTGGGCACTTTGTAAAAACATGTAAATAGAACTTTTTGCACTTTTCTAAAACGTGTAAAAACAAAATTTTGGTTTACCAAAGAAAATCATGAATAAAATCAAAATGATATGATTTTTGTATGGAAACAAATTGCTGCCTAAAAACAATTCCTTCGTCCGGCCCTGAGACTGACTAGGGTCTGTCTGTAGTCTGTAGTGTTCTGCACTGTGAGATACAACGAAGAGTGTAGTACAATCTCTGAATCCCTAATTTCTCGACGGTTCCAGATAATATGATAAAACAAAATAGCCGCCTTTGATTGACTTTGGCCTTCTTTGCTTACTAATAAAATTAAATCCGGATCGCATATATTCGTACTCGATATGCGGCCTATGTACTGCACGAATACGCAGTACTTTTGTAACGAAAACTTGGAAAAACGCATACGAATTTTTAAATAAGTACGTAAGTCCACCATGTTCCTTAAGAAGACCAAAACTTACTAAGAATTTGTACAGTTAATTTTTATTGAAATATATGAAGTACTATATCAGTTCACAATAATAAAAAGGGAAACAACTACATTAACAGAAAGAAGCTCCTTACTGCATTATACAAATCCGTAGACTTGCCACTCTCTTTTCTTGGTCTTTATCATGTTATTTTTCTGGATATCTAACCTGAGGCTGATACTGACACAATTAGAGATATAAATTTGTAGTTTCATTGTAGAATAATCTAGATATCATATAAGTATAAAGTATAAAGTATATCCTATACTCTTGAAAAATGTATTAGACTGTACAATAAAATATAATTATATGGATTTAAAATGTCACAAATTAAAATTAAAATCTAACGTGTGGGAAAACTATATACTAATATATATAACTATACTGATAAAACGGGTTACTTGGCTACTGACTACCCTGACAATTACTCATAAAATGTGAGCTAACACTCTACTAACTACAATTATTAGTACAGTCGGATTTTCAAAATTGATTGTCTGATTAGAAACAGAAACAGACATTCTGCCTATACACGTAATTATACATGAATCAGGGGCCTGTATTTAAATTACTTGTGTAAGCGTACACCATAATCTCGTGATAGTAAATAAAACAATTCTTAAGCCAAAGCTGCTTAGATGTATGGGAGAATATTTTTCGTTAAAATGCATTTCTAATTTATTTTAATTTGAAAGCTGATACGAAAAAGCCATTGATTGACGGTCTAAAAATCTTGGTCTCGTTCATTCATTCATTCTTAGAATTTTCCAAGAAAAAAGAATCAATTAGTAAGTCAGGCCAAAAGCATGTAAAAAAATTTTCAAAAGGGTTCATTTCAATTTTAACTTTCAACATTGTTTTTGATTTCCATGTTCACTCAAGCCAAAAATTCTGGACCAAAGAAATCATAAAAGAGTAAGAAATAAAAGCATAGGGATTTATTTCAGAATTTTGAATACAAGAAGTAGGTATATCTGTTGGTTGACTTGACGATCCGACAGACAAGAAGCCTACGAAAGAACCTAACGAAACTAAATGAACGGCAACGGACTAAAGTAGAAGTGCAGAGAATATCTGTAATCTGTGGAGAAGAAGTAAAAATGAGAAAGAAAACGAAATACTCATTAATAATATAATGCGTGGAGGATTTAAAGTTAACAGTCATGCCGAGTTCTTAGTGGGCCCTTGCAAAATATGGCATCAATCTAAGTTCCCATGACGCCCTTCATGGGTGGTAACGATGCTTCGAATTTTTTTAAATACCTACCTCCTTCCCTCTCTCTCTCTGTTCTGTGTGCATAGTGCATAATACTGTGGATTTGATACTAGCATTAAGGCAAGCGTCATTTCCATAGCTAGCGTATGTATTTTCTATGTGAGACGTAAGGTCATAATCATGAAGAATGTAAATTCAGAGTGTAGTAGCTATACGGATGCATATTGGTGAGTAGCCTCTTCCCTTCTCCCGTATGGGATGATCATGATCATAATCATGAAGTGCAAGCTTCTGCTGCCGTCCAATCTCCCTAAACCTAAATACTAATACTAATATTTTAATAAGAAACGATATATTCTTAATTCGTATAACTTATATATCACGGCACATGAAGTAATGATACTTAATTCTTTCGTGCCATATTTCCCCCTCAGAGAGGTAGGCAGGCAGAGGGACGGGAGTGTTATGCCACCAACGTGAACGCTGCCATGGTGTACGTCCCACGTAGGTTACTACGTTGTGAGATGCTGGGTTCATTTGCTTGTAGTATGTGCCTACCTATATTATACATAGTTATACATGAGTTTATGAAAGCACATTAATTTACTTGCATGAGCCCTGTCCTGTGCCCTCTGCCTTGTATTGTTATGTAAGGGAATAAAATATATTAATGAGCTTTCTAAATGTAATGAAAGAGTGAATTGGGAATTAATTGTGAACGATAAAGACAAACGACGAAGGAGGTGGAAGGAGAGAAAGAAAGCAAGCGAAACAAAAAAAGTTGCGTCAAATGCGAATTATGACTCAAGCCATCAACTATTACCATTAACCTTAACGCTGTAGGTATGCCAATAATATATTGTAACATTAAATAAATGGGAATCAAAAATCAACTCAACAACTCCGACTCCGACTCTGTAAATGAAGTAGGTATATGTGGAAGTATATATGTAGCAAATAATGTATTATATAAACCTATATAACCGAAACCATTACCGAGGCCAAAGCCAAAAAAATGCAGCAAACGCCAAACCTATCAAACATTTTGAACGTTGTTTATTCTCCTGTCTGCCCTGCTGCGTTCTGACTTGGCTTTGGTTTGAGTCCATGTATCTATCTTCACTCAAGTAACTCCTACTAATTTACAGTGTTCAGTTGAATAAATTCTAAATCAAGTTGAAAACTTGAACATCCCTGACTCGATTTCCACTTGGGATCTCTAACTTCTTGCCACGACAGCATAGTGACGAAGAAAATCCGAGTTATAAAAGCCGTCCTGGGCCTGGGAAGTTGGACCTGGCATATAGTAATATAACACAATATTTGTTATTGGCGTCGGCGCTATGTGCTGTTGGTGCGATAATAAATCTTTATGGATTTAAAAAATTAGAAACTATACTAAAGTGTATATGATTCGAAAGCCTCAGTTTAAGGGTTTTAGTCATAGCAATTGATTATGTAAAATTAAGTCTGGGGGGAGTAAAAATATTCCATTAAAAGTTAGTACATAAAGAATTTTGTGCTTTCAAAAACCTTTTGCTTTAAAAATTTAAAGCAATTCACACTTAGAACCATTAAATAGAATATTTGTAACTTTAAAAAAATGATTTCATCTCCCAGTTTTAGCTTAAGCACGCGTAGGTAAATATCATAAATATCAAGTTTTTCACTTTTTGGAAACAGTGGCAGCAGCGCTCTACATATATTTACATAACAGTCTTTATCTCACAAGTTGAGCGTGGTACAAAAATCCAGCTTTGAAAGATGTGTCTGAGAATACACCTAAAACCATAATCTTTTGTGTACGTATATACCTTTACTCACGAGACTTTACTTGAGTGCATAGTATAGCAGATGATATTATGAATAGTAATGGTATCAGTACCGGTACCAGTACCAGTGGATAAGATGCTCTGTGATATGCACTATTAGTAAAACAAGGCTAGGCACTATTGGTGAGCGTTAATATTTTTGAGAGGCTCAAAGTATTTCAGAAAATGAGAATTTATCTGTAGACTGGGAGTAAAAGGAGAAATCGTGGAGGGGCTAGACCTGTAAGATCACATCGGACGATGAAATATGGCATTAATTAAAAGCCATTTCGTGCATTGACCATCCAGCCCTGTGCCTGTGTGGAACAACCAAACTGTCTAACTCTCTCGTTGAACAGTCTCTCTCATATAGTCTCTATCTCTTCTATTCGTATTCGTATTCGTATTCGTATTCGTATTCGTACTCGTACAAACGTTGAACACGGAACATTAGCCACTAATGGAGAATGTACATTACTTTAGTAGGCATTAGTATTTGAACAAATGATAGGCCTCTCTCACGCATATAGACCTCACTCCATTCTCCACTCCACACAGTCCATACTCCATACAGTACTATCACTACCAAAACCAAACCAAGCCCAACCAAAACTATAATAATCACAGTCAGTGTGAATAAAAGCGAGTAGACCATTGAGCGAAAATGCTCAAAGAGATGTGTGTGGAAAAGGCTTCGCATTGGCTATACGGGCTCGGCTTCGGCTATATTGTGTCTGTGGACGGAACTTTATTTGCATGGACTAATCCCTTTACCAATAGCGAATAAGTATAGGAGAGCCACAATGAAACAAACTATGAAACTTATTACGAACCTGAAGGTAATACTCCAAACCCAAGTCCAAGTCCAACGCCAACTCGTACAGATAATCAATTAGATTTCATAGCCTCTCCCGTCTTCCATGTAATATAAAACACATAGTAGTGTATTCGTAATGGGAAAATTGTCCATAGCAATGCATATCCACATTTGTATTTATACCCATTAAATCCGTGCGTAGTAGGTACTTTTGGATATAATAATGTAGGTACATACGTGTCCATACTTCAATGTCAATGGACGATATATGTACAGTACTTTATTGCCCCACTATATACATTTCATATTATTGAGTCTGAATTAAAATTACTGATATTAGAATACGCGCTATGAAATCCTGTACCCAAAGTTTTGTTTGTGATTTCGAAAATAGAAATACCGAAGCATGCTGTAAGATACAATGCGATTACTGTTACTATGGTTAATACTGTGTGGTAGAAGTAGTGGTGGTGGTGATGTTGGTAGTTTAATTGGAATAATCATGTGACAGTTATATAGATGGATTTAAGAGGTGGATTTATGAGGCTATTTGAACCATAATTACTCCTCCCCATCAAGCACTAATTAGATGGCTATTATTCACATTTGGAACCATATACCTTACCATAGTGCATTGCCTCCAAGTACCAAGTACGAACTTCGAAGTACTTACCCACTACCCACAATTATTGCAACCCACACTTTCTGTAGAACAGTCTCACGAGTGAATTACTGTATTAAAATTAAATCTTACGCCTTTTGCATTGTACAAAACTTTTGCAACAAATATAAAGTCTGTAAAGAACTAAAATGACCTAAATCCAATTTTAAGCTAGAATCAAAATGAGCTATGTCATAAAAACGAAATGAAAAACATGCGTAAAATGTTAATTACGAGTTTTTGAGAAACGTAAAATGTTCTATTTTCAGGTTTTTGAAAAGGTCCAAAATGTTCTAATTCCATGTTTTTGAAAAGGTGCAAAATGTTCTAATTCCATGTTTTTGAAAAGGTGCGAAATTTTCTAATTCCATGTTTGTGAAAAAGTGCAAAATGTTCTATTTAAATGCTCTCCAGACATATTAGAATATTTTTGTAGATAGTTGATATTATTTTTAGCTATAACTGGATATGGGTCATTTTGGTTCTTCACCGACGATGTGTAGAATATTCGTCGTTATCATTTAAAAAAAATAGGTACCTTAGGTACTTATAGTTAGGTAGCTGTATAAGTTCTGCTTTATTTCTTTGTACAAATACAGTTCTATCAGTAGTTCACATTTTGTCATGTGGTCTTACGTCTAATGAAATAACATGCATGATTGCGTCCGAAATCCCTTTACAATACAAACTAATATTTATACAACTCGCAGTTGGACTGGGTAAAGTTGTGAAAAGTTCATAATAGTACTATATAGCATACTCATTGCAATGGTCAATAAACATGTACTTAGGTAGTACCTACATACATTTACAAAATAAAAAAATGACCACAATAGAATACAATATCAGTACAATTCCTGTATGCGAATCTGATACAGCTTGGTTAGTACTAATGTGAGTGTACTCACAGCCCCCTCCGCATCCCAAATTCTTTTTTTATGTTTGGGTGGCTTTCGTGGTTATTGTGGATATTGTGGTTTTGTATGTGTGATTGGGAATTTTTATGATTGAATGGAAGGCATGGATGAAAGCTCGAGGTCCCAGTCCACAAATCGACACCAAAACCCAAACCGAAATCAAAACCAAAACCAAAAAAGGAAGGAAAGCAAAGGAAGGAACGGGTTGGGTTAGACGTTAGAGCGTTAGTATATACAGTGAATTTGGACGGAGGCATAAACGAGATTTTCCATGCTGTGCTGTACTATGTGTGTGTGTGTTTCCTTGCGTTGGAATGAAAGCTCTGTGCAGCAGCAAGCAAAGCGACAAGGGGTGAAATTCTTATCGAAAGGGTTTGTGATTGCTTTTGCCATTCACAGGTGGTAACAACGACCTCATCCCCTTCTTCACGCGTGTGTCTAATAGCTCCTGATCTTCTCAACTCCTTTCCCTATATACTATTTCACAGAACATGAAACATGGAATTATTGAATCTGAATCAGAATACAGAAAACAGAGATCCGCGGTTCGGGGCTTGTGGACCTGGACCGGGACCGGAGCCTTCCACAGTACAGTACAGTAGTAGGACATGTCGACATGGAAACACATGTGAGAGGAAAACCGGGTAAATATAATAGAAAATAGGAAGACGAGAGAGAGAGAGAGAGGGATTTGAGTGGGCAACATTTAAATGAGGACCATCGCATCACATAACATTGTATTGTAAATTGTGAATGCTCACCGACCGTGCCATAGTAGCATCATGTGTAAGGTATGTAGCTGTAGGCAGTAGTATGGTCAGGGGCACGGGTGTGGACTTACACAGTGCGTATACATAGTGGGCTGTCCTAATCCTATAATATTATTAATAATATAAAGGACTCACTGACAATATCCGTCTCGGTCTCGGCTTCGGCACGGCATCATCGGCGGCGGTGTGTGTATTGTGTTCAGTCTCCACTCTCGATTGCACCTCATTTAGAGTAATTCTGCCCCACTGGCGACTCGCACTTCCACTTTGAGGCTTCAACTCTAACTTTTGGGCATCACCCACCCTCCTCTCTCCATGTTTCAAATTCATTCTTCATATACAGAGCAACATACTTATTAGGCTCTGCTACTTCCCACTTTCCACAGCTACTGCAACTGATATTTGTTCAAGCCATTATTTACAAGATTACAAATTACCTATACAGCATACACACAATTGGGACGGCACGGCAACCAACACCAAAAACCAAAACTATAAAGTACAACGTACCTAGTACTTTTAGTGTCCTCAAACAGGGTCGGATAATGCGGCCAGCGCAGGCAGCCCCCGCTGCTTGAATTTTCTCAAAACATTTAAATGGAACATTTTGCACTTTTAAAAAATATGTAAAAAAATATTTTGACTTTTCAAAAACATGCAAAATAAAATTTGTTGTACATTTCAAAAACATGGAAATAAAACATTTTACACTGTTCTCAAAACATGTAAATAGAACACTTTTGCAATTTTCTGAATCAAGTAATTCGAAAATTTTGCACTTCTCTAAAACATGATAACACAACATTTTGCTTTACCAACCAAACAAAACCATCAATAAAATCAAAATAGTGGTTTTTGTATGGAAACAAATGGCTGCCTAAAAGTAATTCCTTCGTCCGGCCCTGTCCACAAATTAGAAACAAAGTAAATCATGACTGCAGAGATTTTAAGTAAAGCAGTAGCATAGTACCTACTATAGTACAGATTACGAATGTATTTGTATTACTATTTAATGTACTATCTACTTAACTAAAATAATAACATGATGAATACAAACATGTACAAATTAATTAGGACAGACCATTTTTGATCAATGTAATCAAGAACCTTAGTCTTAAACTTCATTTTTGACATATTTTGTAAATTGCCTTCATACTCATAGCCTTCATAGGGAGAGCAAAACACATAAGAATTTAAATAATTACTCAAAAGTTTTTTGTGTATCACTGTTATAGCATATCTAAAAACTTCCCTTCATGAGGGTGCCCGTACCCGTACCTGCACTTTACCAAAGCCTTTGTTTTTCCTTGTAGATAAACAAAAAGTACATACAAGTAATTTCATGTGGTTAGGCTAATTTTATTTGGGCATGAAAAAGAGGGGGGGGGGGAGACAGAGAAAACAAAACAAGAAGCATACCTATGCCTGTAAGATGTGATGTGTAATTCATATTCAGTGAAAAAAAAACATCTGTAGAATTCAAATCAGCTAGAAGATACATATAGAAGTGCTATACTTACATGTGGCTAGGGCACTGACAGATATAAAAAAAACGATTACCCTCACTATTGTTGTAATGTACTCAACAACAAGAGTAACGTAACAAGAGGCAGCATAGCCGCAGAAGCATCATGAGGTGTGACTCTCAGGTTACTCATGTGTTCCTTAATGTTTGATAGTGTACCAGTACCAGTACGACGGGAGAAATGGTGAATTCGTAAATGAAGTAGATTTACGAAGGACACGAAATCTCGAGAGATTTAAAGAATTTGTTGTCAAGAAAATAAACAGTGAGATATATTGGGGAGAGAGCGTGGGAAATGATAAATTCACATTTGAATCTCCATCCAAACTGGCAAAGTTGAAGTCCAAGTTGGTTTTAGTTTTTACTCCCAATGTACATATGGCATTACATAAATTTCCTACATTACCTTTCCCTCACTCTGGCGCTGGCCCTTCTTGTAAAGGTTCGTGTTTACTGTGGGCCTTTTAGAAGGATACACACCTATTGAGTAAGTACAACAGACAGTGGAGTCGTAAGTGTAAAAATCTGCATCTTGCCGCAGAAGTTGTGTGGTTTCTTTTTGTTTCATTTTTCATTCGAATTTCAAACCGAGAGAAAACTTTTTATGGAGTCTCTTTTACACTCGCTTATTTATTTCTATAATGTCTATATATCTATACACTACAAGCTGTATCGTCAGTGAAGAACCAAAATGACCCATATCCAATTGTAGCTATAAAAAATATCAACTATCTACACAAATATTCAAATATATCTTGAGAGCACTTAAATACAACATTTTACACTTTTTAAACACATTAAAGTAGAACATTTTGCACTTTTCAAAAATACTTAAATATCAAATTTTGCACCTTTTCGAAAACATGGAATTAGAACATTTTGCACCTTTTCAAAAACATGGAATTAGAACATTTTGCACCTGTTCGAAAACATGTAAATAGAACATTTTACACTTTTAAAAAACTCTTAATTAACATTTTAAGCATTTTTCTCATTTTTTTTATGACATAGCTCATTTTGATTGTAGCTTAAATTGGATATGGGTAATTTTGGTTCTTCCTACTGACGATATGCTACATTTACAGCACATACGACGCACATTCTACGTATACTCCAAACGAAGGGTATTCTATCTGCACTAGTACTATAGGCTGGGAGATACCATGTCTGTCTGTCGGACAAAAGGAGCGCTATGTTTCTTTCGTCTCTCTGTTTTACGTAGTATTTACCTTTAAAAGAAATAAATGTAATGGACTGTAATACTCCATATACTCCATGGCCATGGCGCGGCATGTAATGTATGATTTAAAAATTAAAATATGTATACAGTAGAACAACTACTGGAAACCTTCCTTACATAGCGATGTGTGTTCATAAATTACAAGATTCATTGCTCATAATAATCCATGTTTTCTTCATGTTTATTAGCCTGCAAAGTCTCAAATCTCAAGTCACCGCAACTGTTTAAAAGTTTAAATTCAAAGTTCCTTGTGAGTGAAGTACATACTACAGGGATGGCTATACAATTCATGATATGTTTCAAGTTTGAATGAGATGTGTGTACCATGTATATTATTAACATCATTATTACCATGCTATGGGCATGTCACGGCTCTTAATGTGTGAGTGTTGTTACATGTTTGGGACACTTCCCTTCGTGAAGTTTACACCGCAGAACATGGGAACATTTATGGAATCTGCTGTAGTGTAGTAGTAGTAGGTACCGGATCGTAGGAGAGTATGAGTGACGGTGACTAGTGAAGCAAGTCTCGAGAAGAAATGAGATGAAAAATGAAGTTTTATTCCATCTAAAAAACATTGTATATACACATGATTAGAGTATTGTACTTTACCCACATAGGAAAAATTAAAATCCTGTACAATATTTTAACTCGAGTCTTTTTTATTGGATTTATGACCCATTTTTACATCTTTTACTTTGGCACCTTCACTTAAAAAATTCCAAGTCTAACTTCATACCGTTTGTTTTTGCTTTATTTAGTAGTTTTTTTTTGTTTGACTTCTCGTTGTTTCATTATTGTATATGTATTTTTGTAGTAAAGTAAAAACCTACCTTTATAGGAAGCTGTAGCTGTGGGAATTTGTGCCGCATTTAAGTCTTTAGTTTTGGCATGTGTGTGTTTACGGCTTACACCTGACTCACGTCACATCACATGACGAGACTTGAATTTTAATAATCAAATGTTGAATGAATTGTTCCATTGGAATTGCCTGAGACGGGAGCCCATGCCTGTGCCAATACTATATACTACATTTATGGTGGGAGTTGAAATTTAAAACTGCAAAATTGTTTTTATATAGTAGCAGTTTTAGAACAATTGCGTTTTATAGTGATATGATTTTGCTTTTGGTAGCATAGGGAGCATTGTATAATTATTTAGCACATAGTAATAATATATCTGTATAACTCACTCATGATCATGATCCTGACATGATGACTCCCATCATTTTAGTCAGTCTAATGACTCTCAATGAATTTTCTAAATTACAATTCATTTTACGAGTCTATCATGAACTTGTGATGAGTGAGTAGTGTGTATAAAACTATGAGATGGGAATCTCTATCTATCTCTGTGTGCAAGCCCTCCCAGTGCGAATCCCGCCTTTCAAATTGACATAGCACGGCACTGCTAAATAGCGATTATTATACTATTGACGATTACAGTTCACTTCTACAGTCGACAGTGCAATCATAATCCTATCCATTAAGGAGATAGAGATCTGCGAATGAGAATAATCATTCCAGCCGTCTCTGTATTTATTACTCCATGGATGACTTTGAATATGTAATTTAAATTTTTCCTCATCCACCGACATTTTTTTAAAGATTGCTACTACTTTTATCAATAATACTAATATATAGATTTGTAGTACATAATTATATTAGTATTTATTATTATTATATAATAAATTATACTGCATTTAGTATTTGGTTTATGACAGCAATAGCATCTTCCATAATTACATCTACCTCTATATTGCCGGGGCCGGAGTACCGATATTTGCACTGCGGATTAACAAATATGTCATATATTTTGTATGCATATAAAAAGGGACGCAATTATATGTACATATGGTTGCTAGTATATCGACCGTATAAGCGTAGCTGTAGAAAATATACTGAAAAATCGAAGAGCAACTGAAGTCAACTACTTAGGGCTTTAGCGTAATAGCTTTTTATTTGGACTGCTATAGAACCGAGCCTTATAGCGTTTAGACTACCGTACGTACGTATTAATTCTGCCCTCGTATAAATATGTATGACGTGAGTTTCCTAGGGCAATATGTGTACTGTGTACATGGTCGGTAGTAGTAGTAAGAGCGCGGACTGAGCCTTTATGAAAAAGCAAATTCGTGTCGTAGACTGTGTAGTGAAGTAAAGTGGGAAGTGGGGCTCACATTTATTATATATGGGGAAAAGTAAATTAGATTATGAACTGTAGAAATAAGACAAATGATGATTTACAAGTTGTGGAGTGGATTTTCCTAATGTTTAAAGTTGTACAATTCGATATCCTTCTATTTCTACTGTATTAAATTAAGCCTAAAAGTCTACTGTGTATAGTATAAATTATCTGTAATATCTATATGCTCACATATATAAGCTTCAAATTTAATCACACAATGTTTGCCTACTCTGTAGAAACCCGTCTTATTAATATACGGGTACCTAACTATATGCCTATATCAGACATGTAAGTGGATAAATATGTGTAAAACGTCACAAGCCATGTAACATATTTACGTGGTATGATCAAGATATACAAGGTAACTACATAGCATTGCATAGGGCATTAAAATTGCATACATATTTAAATCCATAGGTGTAGGCATGTATACGGATTGAAATTGGAATAAATTCGGTAGTTTGTTCTCACAGCTGGTCCTGGTCCTGGTCCTGGCTCTGGCTCTGGCACAGCTCCTAATTCAGTGTATTCTCTCTCTCTCTCCGGCCTACTGTTGTACTGTGCTGTGATGTGTGCATAGTTGAGGATGAAGTAAAGATGATGTGAAAAGGGGACAGACAAATAAAAGGCGTAATTGGTTAATTTTTGTTCTGGCAGATTTATGCCTTTGCCCACACTGTTGACCGTTTTCAAAGAATTCAAATTCTTTTACGTAAAAGTCTTCTCTCTGTATTTATGTACCTACCTAGGTGCTCGTATTTGTGTGCATTGTAGACGAGACTTTTCTACTACCTACCTACCTGTTCTCATGAAATTCACTGTGCTCAGCCTGCTGTCTGCAGTGTGGTAGGGAGAGTCAGGAGTAATTACATGAGATCCGTCCAACTTTACATCTCTCTGTGCAAACAAACAGTCTTGTTCGTTTTCGTTATACGCTGGTATCCGTAAAGGCAAAGGCCCCATAGACACTACCTAGATTCTTCTACAACTTTTAGGTACATTCCAAATTTGAAGGTGTAACAACTGCACAGTATAATATACTTTCAAATTTATTGCTAATGGTATTTCCCCTGAACTTCTCGTTGATTGGAATTTTTGAATCCATTTATAACTTGTGTACAGTCACATGTGTATTTTGTACATGGGCTTTGAAATACTTTGAATTAAAAATTGTCAATTCCCTTTTTTGTTTTAATATTTCAAATATGCCAAAAGTACTATGTTTTGGTGGATTTCATTCCCCTATGTTAAAGGATAGGCCTAAGCGACTAGAAATGTACCTACCTATTTTAATTAAATACCATAGTACCTACAAGGTAATAAAAATAATTTCGAAATTCGAATTTCTGCTAATTTAAAATGTAGGTGTGTTATGTGTGAAATATTTTTACGAGCTCAAAACTTTCTCGTGTCATTGTATTGTATTTGTAAAATACAAGATGATGGTGTGTCTTGTAATGAGTAGAGAAAAGAGCAAAACAAGATAAGGCTCTGAAGGCAAACAAACAAAATTGCAATTAGGGTGGGAATTGAAATGATATGGGGATAGCTATCAATAAATGAATATATTTAATTTTAGCGGATGGAAATACGTAGAATGTGTATAATATAGAGTGGAAAATTGAACACATCCTTCCTCAATAAAATTCAATAGAGAATGAGAGAGAGAGAAAAATATTAGACTTTAAAACACCAACACCGCCACCGCCACCGCTATCAACACGAAATGGACTTATAATATGTATATTAGTATAGGTAGAATAAATACCTTATAGTCTTATGCGGCTTCATAGATATAAGAAAATGATGATTGTATAATTGCCTCATAGCCAAGTCCAAAGTGGACGCTGTGGCTGAACTGAACGTTGAGTGCATAGAAATGTATTCAGAAATGTAGAACTGTTTTCGACTTGGAAGCAAGTGGGAAAGTGGGCAGATTCCGAGTCGTAGATTGAAATTTAACGGGTGAGACAAAAGGACTAGATTTTACACGGAGCAGTTAATCAAGCTCTAGCCTATTGGGACATAATTACAAATTACGGATGGAGACCAGCCACGCCATGACCACACCCCATTCAAGCACTCTTCCTCATAAAAATCATTCTAGTCCAACCTTCGTTTTCATTTCGACCGACTTCCCGCATTGCGGGCTCTCTTCTGTATACACTGTCCACAAAGTCCATACAGAAACAAAACACTCTTCTTCTTCTTCTCTCAGGTAGCAGTGTTGCAATACTACACACATAGATATCCTTAATACATTTTTAACCTACCTACGCATCTACTCTAGGGCCGGACGAAAGAATTGTTTTTAGGCAGCAATTTTATTCCATTTAGATTTTATTGATGGTTTTCTTTGGTACAGAAAAATGTTCTTTTTACATGTTTTATAAAAGTGCTCAATGTTCTATTTACATGTCTTGAGAAAAGTGGAAAATGTTATATTTCCATGTTTTTGAAATGTGTAAATAAATTTATTTGCATGTTTTTTGAAAAGTCTCAATATTCTTTTTACACATTTTTGAAAAGTGCAAAGTGTCCCATTTACATGTTTTGAGAAAATTCAGACAGCGGGGGCTGCCTACGCTAGCCACATTATCCGGATCCGGCCCTGATCTACTCTATAATATACAGCCATATAGCCAGCACTACAAAATAAAAACTCGCATAACTTTCTGCTTTTCTCAAATTCTCGACTTTAATGAGAGAAATTAGGGAAATTAAACTTTGCTTTGAGTTCGTCCCATTTTTTTAAAGCTATGTATACTATATAGTCGCTCAGTGGAAATTTGAATGAAAGTCCTATAGGCCATCTACTATTGTTGTGCTTGGTGTTATCATATCTGTTCTGTTGTGCCTCTATATCAGTATTTATTCATATAATTATACGTAGGTACCTAGTATCTTTTCCTAGCTTTTCTTCTGCTCAAAAAAAAAATAGAATTCCATTTCGTCTTTTTGAGTTTTTACTGCGGGAACTCTTGAGAGTGCAGAGGAAATCATTTATTGTTGTACATTAAACAACTCGGCCAGCTCCTTTGTTAATTCTCCGTCCCTTTTGAAGTTTCTACCTTTCCACAGGCCGTTTATTTTGCCCGGCATGGCTATGTACAGATTAGAGATATGACCTGGTCATACCTCATACGCCTACTACCTACTACATAACATACAGAAGCAGTGAATTTTTGAATATGTATCACGATTGTTGTTGTGAGTATCAGATCAGATTATCAGATGTTAATTTCTTGGGAGAGAGAGAGAGAGAGAGAGTAGCAAGATTCACTAATGATTCAAAATTAACATTAACAATTCTTTCTGAACAAATAAACTGAAACAATTCAATATTTTGCCATTGCTTGACTATAAGTCTGGCTATAGTCCCGTGTATATCTCACATATAGTTTTACCCAAAGGTGTATATAAGCAGCAGTCATTTGCGTATCGTTGAAAGATGTGTGTATTCATAACAACTTTCCCATTCAGCGTTCAGTCAGATTGTAATGGGAAGAAATGAAAGCTTATTAATTGTGAATACAAAAAAATTAAATCGTACAGTATATAGTGTGTATCTGTGAAGATGAACAAGGCGAAGCAAGGAATTGTTATTGTATCATTATCATTCATATTCATTCAATCAAGTGTAGAGTCTATTCTAATTTCTAATTTAAAATCGAGCAGTGCCCATCCATACTTAACGTCCACGTCGAGACTATAATATAACGTCCAACAACGAAACGAACATCTCTCCTCGCCCATCTCACACATCCTTACAAACTGTACTCATGTACGAAACGCGAACGAAACCACACACTCATTAGCATCGCGTTTTGTCTACAAACTTGTCTCATCCACTTCGATATTGTAATCAGGGTAATTTGGAAATAAAGATTGCCACTGTATGTGTGGCACAATGATATAATATTGCCTGTAGATATGTAGATTATGATACAAAAGCTTTGATGGGGTAGGTATAGATATATAGGTATATGGTAAGATAGATAGTTATATTTGAATTTGTAAATTGTTTTGGTTCTTGTTGCACCTATTTGCCTGGCTTATATTATGACTCACGGATGTATAGATTTTTGAATGAAATTGTAATTATTTTATTTTTCTAGAACATTTCCTAATGATAAAGATGAAAATTATACAACAAGTCAAAAAACAATTATTTCAAACTCATGCAAATTAGTGGACACCCTGAAATCAAAATTCAAAATCAAAAATTAAAATCCACCCTTGTAGTAGTAGTAGTAGTGGTAGTAGTCTAGTAGTGGCAGTAGTAATAGTAATAGTAATACAATATATATAATTAATACAAGTCAATTCGTCAAAATTGTGCATGTAATGTTATTTTTTGTTTCAATCTTCTTGATTTCCATCTCCCCTTTGATTTGTTTCAATGTTTTGAAATACCTTAATCACTTAGTTAGTGTAAGTGGGTACTTTTAGTTAAAGTTGTTTTCTCGTTCCTTCAATTTATATTTTACACTCGTAGCAGGTTAATTTTTTATTATTATTTTTTTTCTTACTTTTACACTCACTTTGCCATCAATTAATAATGACAATCCGTCGTGACTTGTCTCAGGTAAAAATTTGCAATTGTACAGGAAATTTTTGGACAGTCAAAATTTGCACATAATAATATGCAGAAGTGGAATTGTGTTCGAAATTTAGCTAGTGTGTATAAAATATACTAAATTCATTGGAAATTTTGAAATTCGTTTAAATTTCAACCAGGTGGCTTCCATTCACTCTCACCACCACCACCCACCTAGGAATTTCCATTTTACTAGTATATTGATTTTGTTTCAATATTCCTTTTGAAATTGAAAAGCTGTAAAGTGAAAGCACCTACACAAGGAGGCTATTATACAAGGCATCATACACAGATTTCCTTGGCTTGATTTTGATTTTACCATAGGCACTTTTTTTCCAATGGAATATCCGTATCCGTATCCGTATCCATATAATGGCAGTACACAACGCAGACTTATTTCACTGTTCATTTTCTTTCGTTTCCAGACTCAGTTTCAGCTCAAATGAGACAACAAGAAAAAATAGAGAAAACTTAAATTCAGACGTGCGTACTCGTACAATGAAAAGTAGTTTATTTTTTGAAGGGACGCCTTACGCATTTATTTAACTACCTAAATATGTACCTAGAAACTATATACCTTTAACTATTGGCTATTGGCGACCGGGGTTCCACTATAGGAAAGAAAGGTAAGTGCTGGAGCTGGAACTGGAGTGGAGGTATTTAATAGGTAATCTAAAGTATTGTTATATCCATAAGCACAGTAAACAGTGCATTACCAGTACTAGTACCAGTACATGGGAACGGGGATGCCGATGTGAATGTGGATGACACGACAGCATCTCCCTTCTTATACCTGTACGTGCCTGTAAATTCTATATGAAAAATAGAAACACTTTCTAGTATAGGACTAAAGCCCCCACTAAGTACCTTCTTGTCCTAGTAGGTACATATCTACGTCATTTAGACTCTAAGCTTAATGCTTTGTGCGCTCCCATTCTCTCCTCTCGTGTCAATTGTCCTTATGTTCCGGACCGGAGGAGTAGTAGTAGACTCCTTTGTACTGCTCCTACTCTTAAGAAAACAAAACAATGCACTGCAATTCAATGCAATGATGAGTGTGGACGGAGAAAATAGGAGGAAAATAACCTGTACAGCTCAACATTCATTTCTACTACACACACTACTTGTGTGTGTACAGATATCATTCTCCTACTGTGTTCTATAGATTGGAGCTGACTTTGCGACTTGGGTAGGAAAAAGGAAAGGAGACCGATGCGATAAGGTATGTATGAGAATGGGATAATATGATAACATGGCCAATATAGGGACTGTGTAATTCTCTACATAATAATACAGTCTGCGTAAGTGTGAAGGTTAGATCAATAAGAAAGAAAATGAAAGAGGAAATGGGAAATCGAGGGAATCTTCGTAGTGATCGTAAAAGCAGTGCGAGAGAAAACTGTGATGATCTTCAAAAGGTCCCATTGATTGCTCTCACATACACACACACACACTCTTCACTCTGTAGTATGTGACTCTACACTGGGAGAAAGATAGGAACATGGTTCGTGTGTGTGTGTGTGTGTTTGTGTGGAAGGCGGTACGGTTATGGTATGGTTTTCTATTGGGCTTCTGTATACCAGTCCCCAATCCAGAATCCAGACTCCAGATCTGTTCCTATATGGGATGCTGTACATAGATGTACACATAGAACGGGAGGACGAGGAGACGAGGAGATGGAAAAAATTCCATGGACGGTGGAAAGCGGGGTCATGTAGCTGTCTTGTCACGTTCGCTCCCAACCGTGCCGCTCCTACCATTCTGCTAATTTATTCATTATTCGCATCAAAATGTGTAATAATGATAGCGACATTAACTTCCGCAGTTCTCAGGAGGGCTTTAAAAAACATCTTGCATTACCAAACCGATTCACTCCTTCGGCTTCGGCCGGAGCCGGAGAGCAACCAGCGCCTTCTTTTCCTTTTTCTTACTTTTATATATATATTTTTTCTCGCTCTTTCTCTCTCTCTCTTCCTGGTCTTGGTCCTGGTCCTGGTCCTGGTCCTGGAACCGCTTTATGCACGGTGGTACATATCCACGTATGTATTGATGCCCACCCAGACGCAGAGTATTCATTCAGACGAGAGTTGAGCGTTCAACACTATTTCCCTATAGGTATGTACATAAGTCCAGGATTTTTCACTATTTACACTGCGACTGACTACTGACTAGTTAGACTGCATGCACTATACTATCAGTAAAAACGTTGTGCAGATGCAGATATATCCAAGGCAAAGACGAAAGGAAAAAGACTATGATTTGGATATGGATGTCGATGTGTAAGAGAAAACTTCCATTGAAACGCTTTCCTTTTTATTCTCCACTGGAATTTGGAAATAATATAATGTAATGTAAGTATAGAACAGAAACAGACCAACAGATATTGGTCTGAGTCAGTTCCTTATTTTCTCGAGTTTTTTTCTTTTCTCTTGTGCTCATAATATTCTAACTTCTTAAAAAGAAAAAGTATTTCTTTGACTTCTTTTTTAGTTCTTTTATCTTGGCGCTAAGGAACTGTGTCTTGGCCTTTTAGATGTAGTAGTCAACTCCGTACTTGTAACTCGAGTCATTTTAACAATTTTGCTTGCAAGTATAAAGTCAGTCAATGCCAATGCCAAAATGCCAATGCCAACCAACTTGTGGTATTCGCTATTGTAGGTGCCAGTTCCAGCATTACTGACTGGTGTATGAATATCAGTACTACTGTATGTCGTATGTATCACAAGTATTAAGATGGAGTATATAAGGGATATGTAGAAACAAATGGAAGATGTGGTAAAAGTAAAAAAAAACACATTTTATATATTCCCTTAGCAAAAGCAAAAATGAAAAAAAAAATATCCATGGGGACTTGTTTCCTAACTCCGTTTTTGACTTTGAATATACTGATACTCATAATATGTCAGTCTCAGTATTTCCACTTCCAGTCCGCCTTTGAATATTTTCAGAGCAATTTATCTGTATTCTTCCCGCGCCCGTAATACATCCACAAAGTATTTATATGCATTAATAAAAAGCAGGGCTTTTGCCCTACCCAACATAGTAGATGCAATCCTATAGCCAATATTATATGTTTGTACAATACTTAATACTGCTTTTTAATGTAGTAGTAGCTCGCTCGGATTTCGATTTTGAATTGGATTTCGATCCACTTATTCGATTTTGAATGCATTAAGAAGCGATACCGGAACCAACATATGACGACGAAAAAACCAAAACCAGTGCTGCCGTTGCGTTGTAAGTATGTTCTTATGAATCAAAAATATATGTAGGCACTTATGGCTGTCAGCGTGAGCATTTCATAATTTATTTACACAAATGTTCAGAGTCGTAATCGAGATCATGGGATGAATGGTTGATGATACTCACAAGACATTCCTATTCGTCGTGCTTTATGGTTTGGTTTGGTGTATAGATAGATTTTTTTTGAAAATAAATATTGGGGCACTGTAATACATCTTCACTCCGGTGACTGGTTGTTCTTGAGCAGGGCCAGACGAAGGAATTGCTTTAAGGCAGCAATTTGTTTTCATACACAAAAACCACTATTTTGATTTTATTGATGGTTTTCTTTGGTAAAGCAAAATGTTGTATTTACATGTTTTAGAAAGGTTTAAAATGTCCAGTTTTTACTTGATTTAGAAAAGTGCTCAATGTTCTATTTATATGTTTTGAGAAAAGTGGAAAATGTTTTATTTTACATGTTTTTGAAATGCGTAAAAAACTTATTTACATGTTTTTGAAAAGTCAAAATATTCTTTCTACATATTTTTGAAAACTGCAAAATGTTCCATTTACATGATTTTTTGAAAATTCAGGCAGCGGGGTCTGCCTGCGCTTGCCACATTATCCGGCCCTGTTCTTGAATCTTTACTTTGATTTGTCGATTTTGATTCAAAATTTTTAAAATAATAAAGTGTTCGTTGCACTTTAATGGAAGAAATTATTTATTTATTTTCATTGGAGTTTTACGTTAAAAAATAGAGATATTTCGGATTATAAAAGAATTAAAAAAAAAACTTGTATTATTCTATTCATAATAAATAATAATCTACGACTCAAATAAGTCTTGACGTGGACTGAACCTGGACATGAAGATGAAAAGGAAGGTAGTCGTGTCGAGTGTGGAGAAGCTGTTTCCACAGACAGATCAAGTAGAAACAGGGACTCTCGGGAGCTTGCAGGAGGAGTAAAAGTAATTATTTTGATTGGTTGGAAGCATGAAAGATAAAGTTGACCGCTGGGCTCTCCTGTCCAAAAATGGATTTATATGCATTCAGATTTTTGTGGAAAGTCAAAAGTAGAAGAAGCAGACTCCAGTTCATCCCATACAGTCCCATATCTCCCATCGAAATATTATTTTTGAGTTTATACTCATCATCTCTCTCCTGTCTCTTATTGACTCTTCCTGTGCCTTATTTCCCACTGTTTGACTCTGCTATGGTATAGGATACGGCCACGGCATGGTTATACACATAAAAATAATAACATGGTGTTTGATGTTGTTGTTTGGGTGTTGAGTGGTGAAGTGTGGGCCTCCAGTCCCAAGTCCCAGTTCCAGTCTACACAGTCAGTACAACTGTTCCATTCGCCTCTAGCCTTTTCTTTTACTTTGTTTCATTTTTAGTTGAAAATTTGTTAGATGATGTGTTTGCCAAGCCAGTATGGTATGGTTGGTTATCGCTCTGGCAGACTTATAACTATTATTAAAATTTACAATGTAACAACGTATTAATTTTATACAAGACTTCTGATTCCGATTCTCTCGCTCTGCTGACAAACAGGGAGACGATGGATGTGTGTACACACACAGAGTGAGAAAAAAATAAACACATGTACCTACATAATACTGTGTACAAAACTCGAGATCTATAATAATAATAATACACTGCATCTGGAATCTGGAATCTTCAATCTACACAATATTATTATTAAGTTGGCGTTGATGGCTTATGGGGAAATGAAATGGGATGGGTTTTGTGTTTTGGTTTGCTGCTGTGTGTGTATGTGAGAATATGATGAGCGCCCTGCCCTTTTTTTCATCTCACTACGTAATAAGTACTATACGCAGAGACTCGAGGACTGGACTGAGAAGTAATAGATGTTTTATAAAATTCTCCTTGTAATTTACCTCTTTGGCGGCACCGTCTCCCCGGCACGCAAGCTAAACTTAAAATCGTGCCTCAGCATTTGGAGGGAAATTATATCCTCCTTTAAAATCATTGCGTTCCATTGGATTTGGATTGCATTGCATTACAGTAGTATGTGCTAGATTTTGAATATATACAGATACTATACGGATTACAGATATCTTGATTCCAACGTTTTATTTGTCTTAATTCATTCTCTTGATTCTAATGAAATTTCAATTGAGAGTTGAGATTTTGAGATTTGTGGAATTTCTACTTTCTCATGTATTTTCAACATGGATTTTGTACATTATGCAATATGTGCTATCAGCATTACTTGAGTACATTTGAATTTATTGTATTTGTATTTGATATGTACAAACTGAAAACCAATAATTTAGGAGATAATGTAATGTTAAATACTTGAGATATGTGTTATGCCAATAGCAAATACCAATACCAGTACAAATACTAATAGGTGGCGGTTTGAGCCCTGACGCTGGTCCTGGTCCTGGCTCAGAGATTGTTTTATGCGAAAGGAAAAAGGCCGTGCGGATAGGATTACCATTTTGTATTGTGATGTACATTCGAAACCTGTCTTGTCAGTCTGTCAAAAATTATCAGTTGTCTTATTAAGCTCTTGCTTAGTAGCTCGTGGACGTTGGACGTTAGACGTGGTCTTGAGAGTCTACTATACACAGAACTAAACTCGTGAAAGAAGAGCGTCTATATGTATTCCTGTCTCGTCCATCTCGTCCATCTCATATACACACACTCGTGTGGGTTGGTGTACAAATAGTTCCCTGTAAAATCTCTCTATGTCTCCCTTACTAATTATGTCTTGTAATGGGGGAGCATAAAATTTTAATTTCTTTATAATCACTCCATGAAGAACAGGATGGCGCTTTCATTATGATTTTTAAAAACAAACAAACAATCTCAAAAGGTACTATATACCTTTTGATATGGTTATAGCAAAAATACTATATGGCTTTTACTTTGGTATATGCACATACTTGAATATTTTTTTGTGTGTTTCCTGCATTTAATTTTTTGGACTGGGATGGACTATAGTGAGTACACACTGGGGAAGGAATAGGGGCAGTAGTGGGGGGGGGGGGGGCTTGTAAGAAATTGCTACCTCAGATTCAGATAGAAAATGATATGACGAACCTAAATTATAACTCTTGAATTTTGAATTTGAACTGGAAAACCAGTTTTGAACTCTTGATAATTATTTGTTTATTTTCCTTTCGCATTGTATTCTAGTTTTTTAATGATTGCATGCATAATAATTACAAATTTTGAACGAATTCGAATTCAATATTATTTCCATTTGGAATTATTTTTTTTATTTTGGACAAAGTTCTATATACACTCCACTGCACTGGTATGATATGTTATGAGGGTAATTTATTTCACTGTGGGATTTTCGGCTTACACTTAACATATTATTAGGATGTGATTACTATTGCCAGAGTACAAATTATAATATACTTTACAGTACATAATATATTTAATATGTATCGTCATCAGAATCGGTATCGGTGTTGGTTCTGGTTTGGTTTGGTGATGGTAGTTAGAAGATTTTTAAATTTATGCAAATATTACTAGAATTTTTTAATCAATGTCCTTGCTTCTCGTGATTGATTGATGGATCCAGTAAAAATGTCTAATGTCTCTCGCTCGAATCTCTCCAAGTCTCTCCAAGACTCAAAGACTCTCGGCATTGGCATTTTTAAATAAAAAAACCCAATTAAACTAGGAAATCAGGTTTTTTAACATGCTACCGTTTACTGTACCAAGAAATATACGAATGGAACATAACTAAACTACAAATGTTCACATTACACACGAGAAGTACTTATATACTATACAGATATGGCAACAGCCTAAAGTGGAGAAGTGGACAAAGCTTGTGTGTGTGTGTGTGTGAAGTATCATTATCATACAAGTTTCATTTGTCATATTTTACACGGTTATCTCCTTATATCAGTTAATCATAACCATAACCATATCATAACCATGTGAGCATACTGTAGAAGTAGACTTAACTATTTTATTATGAGGCAGGAAAAATTTCAACTCAATTTCTGTGAGCATTTCTCATTCAATTAACTCACAAACTTTTTACATATATAGGGACTGTGAGTTGATATATAGTAGATTTATTACCTATATGACTATAGTATGTACTCCAGAAATGTTTAATACAGAATGAGAAATAAACTTCAATATTTGAAAGCTATACT
Organism: Dicyrtomina minuta; assembly: GCA_949802685.1. Taxonomy (NCBI): domain Eukaryota; kingdom Metazoa; phylum Arthropoda; class Collembola; order Symphypleona; family Dicyrtomidae; genus Dicyrtomina; species Dicyrtomina minuta. The sequence goes on along the minus strand of OX461811.1, from coordinate 50,247,805 downwards.
GCCAGAGCTTGGCCATACAGATAATGTTCACTTAGCTAGAAAACTATATGCTTCGCTCCAAGAATTAAAACCATAATAATTTCAGGTTAATTTAAACATTCAAAGAAATTATTTGACTTATATACTGACTGGTAGGTAGCAAAGACAAAGTATGGGAATGTCCATATCAATGTCAGTGTCAGTATTAATAATGCTAATGATAGTGCACGCTCTATTTGCTATTGCTAGTGTCGTACCTTAACATTTTTCTCCTTAAATTTTACAGTTTAATAATTTCACAGTGGTCCTGTCCCTGTCCGTCCGTGTAGTTCTTATGCGAATGATATTGACAGGGGCGGATAATGCGGCCAGCGCAGGCAGCTCCAGCTGCTTGAATTTTTAAAAAACATGTAGGTAAATGGAATATTTTGAAGTTTTTAAAAATATGTAAAAAGAATATATTGACTTTTTAAAAACATGCAAATAAATTTTTTTGTACATTTCAAAAACATGGAAATAAAACATTTTGCACTTTTCGAAAACATCCAAATAAAACATTTTGCACTTTTCAAAAACATGTAAATAAAGCATTTAACACTTTTCTCAAAGCATGTAAATAGAACATTGCGCACTTTTCTGAATCAAGTAAAAAAACATTTTAATCATTTCTAAAATATGCAAATACAACATTTTGTTATACCCAAGAAAACCATCAATAAGATTAAAATGGTGGTTTTTGTATAGAAACAAATGGTTGCCTAAAAGTAACTTCTTCGTCCGGCCCTGGATTTTCATATAGTAATAGTAATAGACATTACTGTATCTGTCCGTGGCATTCCATATGGTTGAATACCATGTACCTGCATATTTGGAATTATATGGTCAAAGTCTCAACAGAATAAAAATAGCTGTGCTCCTTATGTATCCCCATCATCAGTTATCAGGAGGCAGTAGGTCATTAAATAAAACGGGTGCACTTTGAAGCTATTAAAAATAATGATGGCATTTTCAACTCGATTTCAAGTTAGCTCCCTTTAAGAAGATATTAGAATGTGGCATAAATTAACCGCACACGTTCCTCACTTTAAGTTTTACTGTCTTTCAACTATGGCCCTGGCCTTTTGCTCTAATTTCAAATTCTCCCATTACGTCATAATATACTACAGACTAAACAGCGTATGATTCCAGCTCCAGCATAGCCAGTGTGCAGCACGGCCTATACTTACTCATGACTGCGATGTGTACGGAATACCTTTATAGTTTTAAAAAATTAATTATACAACGTGCGTCTCACATTGACTATGTAGTGAAGTGTGGTACTACAGACTACAGACTACAGACTACAGACAGTTTTTGGGATTCAACGGGGTACGAAATTCTCACTGAATAAAAATAAAATAAAAAGTACAATTGAAATTGTTCAACCACAAGACTTATTACAATGAATACAGATTACATACTACTGGGCAACTAATAGCTTGCAAGGCCGAAGCCGAAGCCGAGGAAGTTATTGTGGCTTGTTTATACTGGTATACATTTTTTATAAGCCCCGTACAAAAACTGTCCGGACAAATTTCGTATTTAATATAGCAACTGCGCGTTGGCTCTACACATAATAGAAATGTGCCTATAGAGATATTTTTTCCAGCTTGCAATTAAAGACACTAACTTATATACAGTCCAATACAATTATAATAAGTGTGTTTGAAACATCCACACCAGTTTACGGAATTAAAGGCCTGAGCGATTACAATAACTATTATATGTCTATTACCTTTACGACCTGGTAAAAAACGCATCTTGGTCTCACTCAGTTGGTTGGACCATTCCATTATTGTTGTTATACTCCTTCATCACTGCGGATGTACAGTGACTTATGGACGAAGCTTCTGCAAGATATGATATCTGTATATGGATAATGATGCAATATTGATACGTTATACGCTGCTACCACATAATATTTTAATACCAGTTCAGACGATTTTCGTTTTGCTGTTCAGTAGTAGCCGAGGCCGATGCCGAAACCAAAACCGAGCATGATAATCAATGTATGACCAGGACCAATGAACATAGTAATTTTGAAGGTTGGGTTTTTGAAAGTTTTTCATTTTTTGAGAGCGAACTGTAATCGTCATCGTCCGCGGTATGTTCTTAGTTCAAGTAAGTTTCTCTCATCGTCAGCCTTGTTTTGTTCCTTTATAAATTCAAGTGAAATCTGGAAGCTGGATTTTGAGAGCTCAACATTATTTTTGAGGATAAAGCTATAATTCAAAATAGTGATATATACCACCACCACCTGAACTCACAGAAGTACCTACTATCTACCTAGGTAGGTACATCTGTTTACATTGTATAGGGTACAGTTCCCAGATCCAGATGCATGTATATAGGCACAGGAGGTAAAAGTTTAAAACTGAAATCTTTAAAAATTTAAACGTTGTGCGGTTTACATTAGAGGGAGAGGAAGGTTCGTTCGCTATCATCAACTGAGGCACGATTACATGTTCCAAAGCAATTTCTCAGTCTATCACATGAGTTATGGCTTCCTCTATGAGCTTGATCATACTCATTTCGATACAATTACATGCTCTTTCGTCTCCGTTTTCGTCTTATCGTTTTCGTCATAATCCTCCTCGCAGTAGTAGTAATGTTAGTGCCAGTGGTATCTGAATCTGAAGTGGTTTGATGTGGTGTACATAATATAATGGTGGGATATAAAAAATTAGGGGAAATTATTAAATAAAATACCTCACCTCACACCACACTACATCATTCAGAATCTATAAGAAGTAGTTTCGTTTTTATTTTGTATTTCACACCTGTACTGATACCAACTATATTCGTCTGTGAAGAACCAAAATGACCCATATCTAATTTAAGCTATAGTCAAAATGAGCTATGTCATAAAAACAAAATGAGAAACATGCGTAAAATGTTAAATAGGAGTTTTCGAAAAGTGTAAAATGTTCTATTTGCATGTTTCTGAAAAGCGTAAAATTGTTTAATTACATAGTTTTGAAAAGTGGAAAATGCTCTACTTACATATTTCTGAAAAGTGCTGAATGTTCTATTTACACAGTTTTGAAAAGTGTAAAATGTTCTAATTACATCTTTTTGAAAAGTGTAAAATGTTCTATTTACATGTTTTTTAAAAGTGGAAAACGTTGTATTTACATAGTTTTGAAAATTGTAAAACGTTCTATTTACATCTTTTTTAAAAGCGCAAAATATTCTATTTAAGTGCTTTCAACTTCAAGACATGTTTTAATATTTTTGTAGACAGAGGATAATGTTTTTAGCTACAAATGGATATGCGTCATTTTGGTTCTTCACAGACGATATGGTTCGTATGTGATTAAAACATGTAAAAAAATCATAAGGTTAAAATTAAACCCAAATTTACCCCCATAAGAATACTAGTGTGACTACTGGACTATCTGTAGCAACTGCCTTTTAGCTCCAGGATTTTATGGCCTTATTAAATTATTACTAGAAAAAAGGAAGAAAATGTACAAAATTTAGACGCTTGATTTAGATTATACAGTAAGTAAAATCATATGGTACGAAGGTAAAATGTATTGTTAACTGTATGAATTGCCCAGGCAGTAGGCAGCATATAAGAAGATAAGATGATTTTGGCTTGGACTGTTTGACTTGGTCGTGTTGATCGTCAACACTGAGAAGTTGTTGTATAGTTGTTAGCAGATTGAAGGTCATTCAGCCAAACCCAAATAGCAGTATTCTTTATTTTAATGCGTAAAAATATCACATATATTTATTATGTTTTTATTTTGTATTCGTATAGCCATTATAAAAATAATATAACAAATTGCCTACATTTTATTTATGTAATACGACAAAAACACACCTGGGAAATCACGGAATGCAAAAATGACTTTATTTTTAAATCCTGTTCGTATCTTAGGGACGACTACGAACTGGATTTTCAAAATGAAAAATTTTAAACTTTATATAATGTCTAAATATAAACTTGACAAATGTCCAAATCCAAATCCAACCAACAACAAACAAACATGGCAGCTATATATCGTCTGTGAAGAACCAAAATGACCCATATCCATTTGTACAGCTAAAAACAATATCCACTTTCTACAAAAATACTGAAATATTATGTCTTGTAAGTATTTAGATAGAACATTATGCAATTTTCACAACTACGTAAATCGAATATTTTAGATTTTTCCAAAACGTGTAAATAGAACATTTTACAATTTTCAAAATCAAGTAAATAGAAAATTTTACACAATTTTCAAAAACATGTAAATAGAAAATTTTACACTTTTCAAAAGTATGTAAATAGAACATTTTTTACTTTTCAAAAACATGTAAATGGAACATTTTACTCTTTGCAAAACTCTTAATTAACATTTTACGCATGTTTCTCATTTCGTTTCTATGACATAGCTCATTTGGATTCTAGCATAAATTGGAAATGAGCCATTTTGGTTTTTCACAGACGATATTCATTTTAGTACAAGTATCTCTACTGATAAAAGTAGGTACCTACATTTTACAAAAGCCATTTTAAAATTATAAATTGTAAATACAAATTTATGTTTGGGTGCTTCAGTCATGACACGACACAGACAGAAAGTTATCTAAGATCAAGTATGGAAAACTCATATGTCATAAAGTGAATGCTGGTGACATGACATCAACATGACGAAAGAAATCAAAGTCCATATCCAAAACCATATCAAAACTGAATGGTAATGTTAATATAAGCTTTTGCGTTGCGTCGGGGTTGGTGTGGTAGGTACCTACAGATATATGCAATTTGGCAGAAAATCCCATTGAAACGGATCTTGATTGTTATTGTGTTTATAGGTTTGAAGAGTAAAGTGAGCGTCAGTGTCAGCGTCCACAATGGAAGGCAGTCACTGCCTCCTAAGTTGTTTTGATGGATTGAGGTAGAAATATAAAAGAAGTGCTCTCTCCTTGTTCCTGTCACTGGCGGCTAACGAGGGTTGTTTTATACTTCTTCCTTCGTTTTTGGTTTTGGACTTGGTTTGGCATTGGCTCTCGCCTGGCTACATATGCTTCCTATTTAGTTCTTGTTTTACTGTTCCAAGTAAAATATTTATTAGTAGGCAGTAGGGAGTATGTATGTAATGACTGAGAGATGCTCTGGCTCTCTGATCCTCCATCTGACTCTTTGACTTACGGTCACATTGATAACACCATAAAACAGGCTTTGACCACAGATGATGGATGTTCACATGTTACATTTTCCATTCTTCATTCTTCACTGATCTCAAACAAGATAAGTGATTAATCAGTAAAATTGTAAAATGGTTCTTCTGTAATGTAGGTATATTATATATGTGTACAGAGATTCAGTGCTTATTCATATATCAGTTTTTAAGGAGGATTTAACAGCATATAAATGAGAATGCGCAGTATATTATGTACCTTCTTCAATTTAAATAGACTGAACGTAAATAACATATATGTAGCTTCCACACGGGTTAAATGTGTAATTATATAATGTATTATATCATGCAAAATATACTATTTTGATTTATATCAGAATATAAAGAATGCTAACTGCTCTGGCTCTGCTTTTAGCTGTCGTTTACAACTTGTCAAAAAGTGTAATTTATTTTAATTACATGTTTTATAACAACATCAAATCTTCTAAATTATGTGTATTTGAAAAGGGTAAAATTCTTTCTTTGAGGATTTTGAAAAAGTTTATAATGCTTTATTTAAGGAGTTTGGAAAAGGTTAAAATTCTTTATTTAAGGATTTTGAGGGATTTTGAAAAAGTTTAAAATTCTTTATTTAAGGATTTTGGAAAAGTTTAAAATTCTTTATTTAAGGATTTTGGAAAAGTTTAAAATGCTTTATTTAAGGATTTTAGAAAAATTAAAAATGTTCTACAATTTATTCTAGAAGAAAGGAAAAAACCTTACCTTCATTTCACATTTTTTAAACATGTAAAAGATTGGTATTATAATGTTTATAAAGAATGCAAAAAGTCCTAAATTCATGTTTTTGACAAGGAAAACGTCTTATGATTAGTTTCATTCTTTAAAAATCGAAAAATCTATAACTACATTTTTTTTTAATTGAAAATTTGGAATAAGTTCTATCGTTACGTGGTGTCGAAAAGTTCAAAAAATGAAATAAAAAAATTAAACACTGTTTAACCTCAGTTTGCTTTTAGTATATTTAGTTTTAGAATAACGTTGCAATTTCTTGACCTATGACCCATGGCCTATGGAGAAAGATATTTTACATGATAAACAAAGATATTATATTTGAACCAAATATGTTTTTAACATAATATTTCTCAACTGTCCATGTAATAACCTTGCCTTACGTACATATAGAATACAAGTATTTCCACCAATTGCAATAGCGGTCACACACGGTCGTTCTCATTCATTGTCGTAGTCTCGTAGTCGGTCATTATCTAAAGCATCTTTTTTTTATTCTACGAACATGACACAGACATTCTCACCGAGTTGACAATGTAAAATTGTGAAAATGTATAAGCAAAAAAAAAACCTTTGAGAGTGAGTGTTCCATAAAATACATTTAATATATTTTAAATTGAAAGTTATGTGTTGCGTGTTGAAATCACGGATTAGTGATTAAAATTTCGCACGATTAATTCACTGGTTAGCTGTATAAGCTGACAAGCTTGGAGCGCATGCCATGTCAGGTTAGGTTTAGTTTCTCTAATTTCTTGTCTAAAAGCACGTCTGGCATTAATTGGCAGGCACCTAGAGGTAGGTACTCTACATATGTACAGGACTCCATGCGCAAAAGTACTACACTTTATTCCCATCATCTGTATCTACTAATGCAGAGTGTAATGCTTTAATCTTCTGCTACCTCATAATTTTAATTTACATACACTAACTACAAAGGTATAGCTAAAGATATAGACTGATATGATGTATAGCAAAATCATTCATATTCGTTTTTGTTGTCGTGTTCTAAATTCTTTCGTGGAATTGAATGAACGATTGAGGAAAAAAAACTTGAAGCTATAATATACATAACCTCTCACTATAGTCAGTCCTAATCCGCCATCAGAAATGCAACTGAGCAGAAATACATTGTAAAAAAAATAATTTAAATATCACTAGTAACATTATGCAGATCCGCTTATCGTTTTAGTTTGTAGATGTATTGAACTCGTGTGTACATATTTACTCACTTATTTAAATGAGATTGGTACTCTTGGCATTCGTCTTATGGTGCGAGTCGCGAGTACCCAGGACCAGGACCAGGAGCTTATGCACACACAGTATAGCTATGACTATATAGCTATAGGATGGATAGCTATGGATAGCCTATACACACTTTTAAAATTATATGAATGAATAAAGTGCATAAATATAAAAATGTATTAAAACAATTTCTTTCAATTTTTATTAACTTTCGTGTTTTCTACATATAATTATTACTGTCGGTAAATAATATCTACATAATAATAATGCTCCCATTCAACATTCCAGAAGTTCACATGATACACCGTCAACCGTACACCGTCCACACACTTATTATTACAGATGTACTCACGCTCACATCAGATCATTTCTGAAGTTGTGAGTATATAGACTTATATGTATACGGACATACTAACGATTACCATGTATTTACTGTATGAAAAAATGAAGTATAGACTAACAAACTAACCTTTTTCTTTATATATTTCTTTCTTTACAGATACAGAAATGAGGCGTTTTGCTGGCCCGAAAGGTAATGGAAATGTATTCTCATACATATATTTATATTAGAGTTCAAGTCGTGCCATCTGAATCTGTAGATATTATACACAACAAACCCACTACGTACCCGAGTTTAAATTTTTTCCAGGATATACATATCTCCTGTGAAGGAGCAAAATGACCCATTAAGAGTTAAGCTAGAATCAAAATGAGCTATGTCATAAAAACAAAATGAGAAACATGGGTAAAGTGTTAATTAGGAGTTTTTTGAAAAGTGTAAAATGTTCTAATTACATGTTTTTGAAAAGTGTAAAATGTTCTAATTACATGTTTTTGAAAAGTGTAAAATGTTCTATTTACATGTTTTGGAAAATTGTAAAATGTTCTATTTAAATGTTTTTGAAAAGTGTAAAATGTTCTAAAATATTCTATTTAAATGCTTTCAAGGCATATTTCAATATTTTTGTAGATAGCACAAATTGTTTTTAGCTAAAAATGGAAATGGGTAATTTTGTTTCTTCACAGACGATATTATTCTATTATGTATAGAATATTCTTAGGATGCCGCTGTCCTTGTTAGCGTAGCATCGGTGTCGGCTCTGCACTTTAAAGAAGTAAAGATGTGTTTTATTAGTATTGGTTTTGGCATTGGTGTTCTTGGAGGCACTGCTTGATTCCAGATGAGTACATACATACGGGTATAGAATCTCTATGGAAATAAGTCACTCATTGAATTGCACGGGTGGATAGTTTTTATTTTTATTCAATCATGATCATGATAGACTCAAAGGTTTTATAATGTGCATTAAAATAAAGAATATAATTTACGGTAGAGACTGATATCTGAAGGCTCTATACTGCAGTCATAGACTCCATCCAACGTTGTGTGTGTATTTATTTCAACTTTTGAACTTGAACCCTCAGTCTGTTTCTCTGTTTTTCTATTGCCCCATTGAGTCTCAAAGGAAACGAGTTATATGTATATTCTCTTTCCTTTCTGATGAGAGATGGAGGCTATCAGCATTAAAATGAAATCATATGAGGGCTTTTCTTCATACCTTTACCGTCTACTGTCCTCATAATGCAAATACGCAAACATGACCTAGGCTCACTTTTACTCATAGGAAAAAAGAAATTAAAGTGATGGTGATGGTGATGGGACTAGAGCGATTTATTGCAGATAATCTCTTTGGTCCCACAATAATAATCCCTTAAAGAGATAGCTTCTTACACTGCGCGTAAGACCCATACATTATCAGTGTATTATGACAGTAGTGCCTTGTCTCCCGTCTTTAGTGGAATCTATATAGCCTATAGACATTACCGAGCTGGATTGCTATTGTTCCGCATGCGGACTTCTTCTTTCATCCAGATTCCTTAAGCATAAACAAGGGAAAAAAGGATAACGATGAGCGGTGCTATTGTTGAGATGTATGGGAAGGTCGAGGGTTCGGTTATTCGACTATTTATTCCGCTTTCGGTATTTTCAATGCAGATTTAAAGGGTTGAAGTTGAAAGCAGGGAGCTCTACTGGTATTCTATGGAACATCAAGATTTACATTTTCAGTATGCAAATATAAATTATGCAAATTCGTAAAAGTCTGTCTTTAAATCCTATGATATATATCTTTATTATTAAGATAGATATTTTTTTTTCTACTTTTGCACCGAAAATTTTAATGTACCTACTAAAATTGTGAATTGCAAGTATTAGGTTATGACATACATTTCTTCTAAACAATTTTAATCACAGTAGTTTTTAACTGCTTTAAAGTACATTCCAGGACTGGAAAAAAGGCTTGTAAGTTGTAGGCATACTTGTTGTACAGTTGGTTTGTTTTTTACCACGGATTTTTGTGTAAAAACTATGCTATGTGAAGCTAAAAAAAAGCATATATAGATAGTTTAAGCTTACCTAAGAATACGAAGGAACTCTTTAAGCGCTCGTCTTTCGTGAGTGTGTGGACAGGACGAGTACAACAAGGGCATTTTCAAACTCAACTAAAACCATTCTTATGCTAATGAATACCTTATACGATCCGCCCATTACAGGTCAACTGAGCGTACTCTGCCTTTCACTATGATGAGAGGGAAAAAACTATTTTAAAATGGTGCTATGAAGCTACGAGCGAGACTGTGGGGTATGTTTTGTAAAGTGGGATCGTGGTAGTTTCTGTAACATATACAGTAGCTTATTGTTAGCCGGGTATTTCATAAAGCTTTAAGTTTATTTACTCTTCAGGTAATAGTCCCGTCTGCGTACTGCAGTGGCATGAGTAGACAGTGTCCATACCAGTACCAGTCTTGAAACCAATACAGATTGTGATATAAAATATGACAAGATGAAAATAAAAATAATAGATTCCCCTATCCCATTTATTTACTCTCCTGTCAATTTCTATTTGTACTTGTTATTTATTTATTACATTAATAGTGTGATGAAGGATGGAATTATATTATAATGGCACAGTATTTACATAAGAACTTAAGTTCGCATTACTAATAATTTTGTTTCTTTTTTTATTGTGAGGGAAAATTTTAAAACGTAAGGTAGATACCTAAATAAGAACTTGCTGTATTTTTTAAACTGGCAGATTTAAATTCAAGAAAAGTTTATTACCAATGCAGATATTTTAATTCTTGGAAAATCTACAGTAAAACCCGTACGTACTATTTAACATCACATGGTTTTGGGGAAGTGATAATCGTAATGATAAAAATAGTGCCCTGGAAATTCCTCGATGGTAAAATTTATCAGCAATACTTTTCAAGTATGAAAGCATGACAAAAATAATTTCGTCAAAAACTTTGTATTGTAAAAGACTGCATCTGTATTTATCGATAATTATTGCATAATATCGCACTAGTTTAATCTCATATAATTTATTCTAAAGTATCTCTAGATAGACCTATGTAATCTGCCTACCTGTGAAAAAATGTAAAGTACCTTCCTACTAGGAAGTTTCAAATTTTAAGATCTCCATCTGCTCCAAGGGTGGTCGTGACGTACATTAGTATAGGTATAGAGGTACGGAAAAGACTCGAAACGAAAAATGTTCACCCCGTTTGCCGTTTCAAATGTCACACGTTCCTCTTTAGCTCCTTTTTACGGCAACACATGTGGATTTTTTCATGCTCACTCTCTGGTCAGGAAATTATGCAAGAAATATTTATTGGACTTTTTTTTCCCTCATCTACAAGCCACGAACTACGACAAGGACATTTTTGACAAGGCACCATTGAATATTATGATTGTGAAATATTTTACAAACTATTATCTGCACAATTATAGGTTTTATTGTAGTACCTAAGTTCCGTCCGAGTACAAGGGCCTTTACGTACATAGGTACATATAGCTTAGGCACATATACTTATCAGCCGTGGACAGTAGGCCGTAGCCCTTGCCGTAACCATGTAGAGGCAGGTTAAATATTTGAATTTGAACTCACAGCGTCTTCTCACAGCCAACAGAAAACAGGCACACAAAGTGTGAGCGTCTAGTCTGGCAAAAAAGGAACAATTGTTAATTTATGAACGATTTTTTTTATTAGTATTATTTGAAAATATATAATTTTTTATGACATACAAACCGCACTTTCCTCCTTTTCTTTAATCCTAATCCACAATCTACACTGAGCCTGTGTGTAATAAGGCTATCGGTAATAGGGAAAAGGTAAAGGTGGTCATGCTATGGGAAATGGGAATATCATGGATAGATATTAATTTACTCTCCACTCTCCACAATAATCATGGCTATCATATCAAGCTCAATTACAGATTACAGACGTTTCGTACCTTTGATGAAAAGGAGCGACGACTGCACATAGAGTTTCTTTTCCCTCCAAAGTCTCTGAAGTGCTGCTGTGCTTTTATACTTTTTACTATGTGCCTCGCAGTTCATTGCTTTCCTGTACTTTTTACTCTGATATCAGCCCTATATAGTTACTATACAATATCATATAGATTTTAGATTATAGCAAGGATATATAGTATGCACCATGTGAAAGTTAAGTATATAGGGAAGGTATTTATTATTACGATAATATGATTATGATATTTTCATTGCACAAATTTCATATTCACACGGTTTTCAAGCAGGGGGGGTCTGGAATGGATTGGATTGGATTTTGCACGCATATCACTTGAGTTACTTCATCTACGATTTTTTTTAATTACTTCTCAACTTTTTTAGATTCAGATTAAGACCAAGTTCACTTTGCCTGTGGATGTAGCTTACAAATGCAAGAGCGCCAGACACACACCATCGTTTAAAAAATATCTGTACCCTCGTCCAGCATGCAATAAACCTTAGGCCCGACAACCAACTGTGTGTAAACCACGCAACTTTGACTGCATATAGCGCCTATTTCCATTTTTTTTAGAAGTCCGTGCTATTTCTATTATGCATAACTATACGCACGTACATAAGTAATTAATAAAATAAAATGAAACGTTCACCTATACTCGATAAATCCATGGTGAGTTTTGATACGATAAAATACAAAAAAAATTCAAAGAAAAATACAAAGTGTGCCTTTACTGTGAATGTTTGAAAAAGAGATATGCAAATTTTCTTGTACAATAAATCAGCGGGTATTTTCAAAACACAGCACAGCATAGAATAGAAATAGAAGTTTTGATAAAAATTAAATAAATAATTCTTATCAATAATATACGGTATCCTTGAAATTCGAATGTTTTATTGCTCACTGTCCAAAATCTCATGGCTCAATGGTAGGTCCATTATCTGAACTAAAATGCTTTAATATTATAGCTTTTAACATTGATAACTATGCTACTAAATTTTAAGCACCACAAGATTTACGACATTTAAAACTTGATACTTTATCACACACACAAAAATAAGAAAAAATGTGTAGAGTTTGAAATTCCCTGTGGATTTTACATTTAGCTTTTGTATTTTTAGTATTTCAATCTTTTTTAGCACGATTTCTGCACGTGCAGTCAAGAAAACAGTCTCAAAGATTTTTGATTGGTACCTGACAATGAAATGACTGATATATACATATTAGAGTTAATTATCTCGGTTTAAATGGAAGCAATGCATTTATGGAAGTTACATGGTATTTGCATTGCTGCTAATTTGTAAAACTTGCATTTTCATTTTTTTTTGTTTTAGAAAGAAAATGCATCTTTAGGTAAAAAATTGTAATCTGCATCAAACAAAGTACCAAGAGAAATGTAAAAAAAAATAAAATAAAAGTAAGTACCTACTTACACACCTGTAATAATTATTATATGTAGCATCAAAAGATTTAGCTATATGGTAAAGAAGGGAAAAACTTGATGAGCAAGTACCCACCAAATCTAGAAAAATCATACTTACATACCTACATAGAGTGAGCAGACAACACGTTGTATTATTTGCCTTGTAGATGAACATACATAGACAGACGGACATCTTGTCCTTGGTCACTCAGTGTTGGATTGACTGCAGAGATAACACAATTTTTTTCTCTTCTAAATTCAGTCAATCAACAAGGTGTCGAGACGTAAATTGTCAGCTGACATAAGTTTGTCGTTTGTCTCTATAACTTGTCACGTCACACTGGGACACCACTCTAATCTGCACCACAGTCAACAACATAGTCCGCCACGTCCGACTTTCCATTTCCATTTTCTCTTCCTCTTCTTTTGTAATGATGTAAAAGATTCTGACTTTTATTTTTTTGCATTTAAAATAAAAACCACGTGTCATTGGATCGTCATCGTCACCGTCTCCGTCAGTCAGTGAAGTGCAAGAGTGTTTGATTATTGTATGGAGGACATACTACAGTATAGACATTCCTGATAAGAAGTGACGCTTTTGACTTTCAGTTTTAAATTAAAATGCACTATTGTAACCATTAAGACCTATACACAAAAATGCACATTTTACATTATAGGAATACAAATAGCATTTAAATTTCCCTAATGTATGTATAGGATATGCTTATATAGGGATAGGGCTACACTACACAACTACGACAAAAAAAATATCGCTCATAAGATAATTATTGTAATTTTTTATCCATTTATAATTTTTTCAAGAAACAATTAAAATGTTTGTATATTTTTTAAATGGGCTAGGCTATCGCATTACGATCCCCCATTGCAATTTTAACATTGTACAAAAACAATTGCAAACAAAAAAAAGACAGAGACGTTGACGTCAAATAGATATTTTTCTCGTAGACACCTTGACTTCCCATTGCCATGCACAAATTATGTATGTACGTAAGTATGTATTTCTATATAGGACTGATTTTTGATTGGCGAGTGAGGGGTGAGCAGGGAATTTTATCTTGAAACCATCAGTGGCACACAGACTGTCACTCTGGGGTTTTTATTTTCATATTAAAATAAATTCATATTCATTTCAGTTGTGTATATATATTTGTGTCCATATAGATGTCAGTCTATTATATATAGCCCTGTAGTTGTAGTAGTAATAATAATTATAATAAAAATTTTTTTCTAATAGGAATATGATCTGACTGACATGGGAAACTTGAGTTTTGAATATAAATTTGACTTAGACTTTCGATTACATATTGTAGTATTGTCCTATGGCGATGGTTGTTGTGATTGTAATGTAATTCGTAATTCATTTTAGCTCAAATATTACTAATGGTAGTTCAATTCAATCTTTAATTTATGTTTGTGCAGGGCAGTTCCAATCCCATAATAAATACTGACAAATTTGATGAGTGTATAAGCGACATGGTGCTTTCATAATACATGTTGTGTAAATTAGGTGACCAAAAATAATTATTCTGATAAATTTCTTTGTATGAAGTAGAAGTAGTACAAGTAGGTACAAGAAAACAGTCTACTCCCATCTTTTATACACTCAGGACTATCTAAAAGCTTTTAGCATAGTTGCATTCTAAATGCTAATGCTAATGCTCATTTACTTCATACGGAGTAACACGAATCCTGTAAAAAATGCCAAAATCAATAATAAATCTCATAAGTAACGTGGGTACATAAAATGTAGGGCTAGTGACGTTTGCATTGTACTGTGTACATTGTTTTGTATCTTATAAATATGGCAGATATTAAATTTGAATTTAAAACGGGCAGGAACTAATATCGTCTGTGAAGAATCAAAATGATCCATATCCATTTGTAGCTGAAAACGATGTCCACTATCTAAAAAATATTAAAACATGTCTTGAAAGCATTTAAATAGAATATTTTGCACTTTTAAAAACTATGTAAATAGAATATTTTACAATTTTCAAAACTATGTAAATAGAACATTTTACACTTTTCAAAAACATGTAACTAGAACATTTTAAACTTTTCAAAACCTCTTAATTAACATTTTACGTGTATTTCTCATTTTGTTTTCATGACATAGCTCATTTTGATTCTAGCTTAAATTGGATATGGGTCATTTTTATTCCTCACTCACGATATATAGGAAGGTACTACATTGACGTGTGTGGTATGCTTACGATTACGATTGGTTTATGTGTGTGTGTGTGGGTTCTGTTTGAATGAGGAAAAGTGTTTGTTAAATCGAAATAACGTAAGGTAATTGTGTGCATAGGGTGCATATATTGTTTCAATTCAATGCATCTAGTTATCCCCTGTAGAGGGAATTAATTGAATGCCCATATCAAGCCTTCCTCAAGGTTCTGCCCAAGGCTCCAAACTCACAGGCACACAGCAGATATAAGGTTTCTAAAACCCGGCTTCCTAAATTTTTATTTCAACCATTTTTTTTCTAGGCTGTAGTATTTTTTTAAATTTTACTTAAATTTAAACTTGTAATCAGAGTCATTCTGACCAACTGACTCACTGACCCAGACGAACACAGTTGAAATGATGTATTTTTTGGGGGGTTTCCATTACTGTTAGATTTAATGTGACTGGGATGTGGCGGGTGTGGGTGAGATACAGTTACATGATAAATGGTACTGGTACTTATCGTTAGTACATAATTTGCCTATTAAAATTTTCGATTTATTGTTTTAAATACGATAAAAGGGAGTCATTTGGCACTGGGGCTGGATATGGTAACCGAAATAAATTTAACATGTTTTTAATTGGGCGAATTTCGCTAATTCCTTTTGTGAAAAAAGTTGAAACTTTGATATGGTCTGATTAGGTAATTGCTAATGAAGTTTTGAAATCATTTTGTGTAGTACTTGTTTGTAGGCATGCGCACTTTAAAATACTTTATACTTACAAATTAGTTAGAACTTCAATTTTTAGAATAAACCGCATGCAACAATAATAATTATAATGCACGTAAGACATCTTGCTAAATTGTATTAGACCTTCCCCTCCTCTAAAGGTATTAATGGCGTTGACAGCTGCACTCTATGTAGGTACCTACATTTGATCATTCGACAAGTGGAAATGCAGATTAAAAAATACAGACGAAGTTCACGTGTAATTTAAAGCAACGACGTTTTTTTCCCCTCGCTGATTATTGTATGCAAAATACAGGACGGTGAAAAAAAATATATTCCCCTTAAAAAAAACACGGACATGGGTCGGGTCATCCACAGCACTACAGACTCTATACTTTGTAGTACACGGCTGCAGTTTATTAACATGTAGTAAATATGTATAGATACTTAAATACTTATCAATAAAACCTAGAACTTGAATAATCCCCTCTCTCATCTTATATAATTAGACTTATTGCACATGCCAGCTGATGATTTTATTTTCATTTTGAACGATTTCGTCTTCATTGCACCGTAGTCTGTTTATGTGTATTGTTGTGTGTATTCCAAATCCAAATCCAACACTATACATACAATTTCGAACATTGACGAGAAAAATTCCAAAGAAAAACCTGGACTAGTTCCCCTCCTGGCTATACTTATAATTCCATTCGACGGATGTATGGGCGGCGGTAGGGAAAATATTTAATAATAATATAGGTACACCCATCTCTCCATCTCCATCTTCATATCCAATACTCCTAGGACCATGACCATGTAATATCTTTCGGTATTTTACAGAATCAGCCCCTCTCATCTCACTCATCTGAATTACACACATTCTTTAAAATGTGATGATTGATTTTTTTTGCATAGCAATAATTCCCCTTGTCTATAATTATTACTTTACAAAATAATACAAAATGTTTTTTTTTCTGTGTAGAAACTTGTAACTTCAAATATTGATACTAATATTGATAAATTCTGGTCGTAATAGAAAGAACGAGAGCAAAATGTGACGTGTAAAAAGTGTACATAGATTGATTAAGTCCCATACCAGAGCCAGATTATTATGGAGATGTATATCAGTAGAATTTACTTTACACAATATGCAGATTTTTATAAATAGGTAGAACTGCCGTAAGTCTAGTTCTGTAGATACTATTAATGCCTATGCCTATATAGCACTGACACTCGTCTATATGCTCACTGACCGGTGACCAGTAGTCACAGTGAAAAGGGATTAGGCTGCTCAGGAATCTTTTTTTACACATTTCTTGTTCACACTCGAGTCAATAAAAATGTATTTAATTCCTATTTGATGTGTCTCTGAGTGTCAATGGAAATGTCAGTTTTGTGGTTACATGCTACATGTTCAATTGTCACATATAATTTTTTTTCAAATTTGATCTGTGATCTGGGATTGGGAAATTGTTTGCTTCAGTAAAGAATCTCTTATACACAGGTGAGTCGGAGACTGATATCATTCCATTATACTTCTACCATCACCACTGGTCATCACCGGTGTACCATTATAATTATTTCCATGTTCAAGCTTTTGTATTGGAATTTTGGTATGTACCCACGTATTAGTATTGGAATTTTGTTGTGAGTGGAACTATTGCTACAGATACAAATACAGATATCTGTTCAGTACAAAAATGTATGTGAATTGAAGAGGCTAACAACAACAACGCAAAAACTACAGACTGCTGTGCGCATTTTGTCTTCGTATCTATGTACTTTTAAAAAATTCCTTTCATTTTTGATTACATGTACGATTACTATAGTACTAGTTACCTAGTAGGTTGGTAGGTACTACTACTGTACATTTGCCTTTAATCCGTGGACGTCATCTTTCCAGTGCAGAGCTTGTTGGGCTCATAATACGATCAGAATCAAAGGGAGAAAGGAGATGAAAAAAAACTTCTAAGCTTCATGATTATAATCTTCTTCTTCTACAAATCCAGTTTCTTATTTCTTATAATATAGTCTCTCTCATCTGCTCATAATATATCTTGAGTCACAATCCAATTTCAAGAGAAAAACTTTTTTTTAATGTGTCTGCAAGTATACATATAGTTGATGTGAAAATATTTATTATGTGGACTGTAGGTAGATATATGCATATCAAAATTTATATTGCAGTGTTTTTAGTAGTGAAAAATGAAGAGAGTTTATCAACTGGAATAATTTTTTTTTACTGTTTTAAATTAAGATGATTTGTAAATTCGCATTTAAGTGAATTAAATAATAACCAAATTTCAACTTCAATTAAATTTCTTTTAAGAGTAAAATGTGACATCACCAGTACCAGTGACCAGTACCACTACCACCAGGGCCGGACGAAGGAATAGCTTTCAGGCAGCAATATGTTTCCATACAAAAACCATTTTGATTTTATTGATGGTTTTCTTTTGTGAAGCAAAATGTGGTATTTACATGTTTATGAAAAGTGCAAAATGCTTTTTTTACTTGATTCAGAAAAGTGCTAAATGTTCTATTTACATTTTTTGAAAAAAGTGCTAAATTTTTTATTTCCATGTTTTTGAAATGTACAAAAATTTGTATTTGCATGTTTATGAAAAGTCAAAATATTTTTTTTACATAATTTTGAAAACTGCAAAATGTTCCATTTACATGTTTTTTGAAAATTCAAGCAGCGGGGGCTGTCTGCGCTGGCCGCATTATCCAGCCCTGACTACCACCTAACAATGAATTCGAGCACCGCAGCACCAGTACTATGGCGTGTACATACAACATGCCTTGTATAGCACAGCCCATTAAAATATGTGCTTGTGTAAATGTGGAGCTTGATTGAGAAAAAAATTGCCTACATGATAGTGAGACAATTTAAATTATGTATTTGGATGTCCATCCAAATCCTAATGGCTCATCCATTAATTTTCTACAAAAAATAAAAATATAAAAAGCAAGTTTTTCCTTCCAAAGTTGTTGTTTCTTTTCCTAAATCCTTGTTTCCAGTCTCAGCTCAACAAGAGTGAGAACACGAAGTGAACAAGAAAAAGAAGAAGAAGAAGAAGGAAACCAACAACACACCCAACATATAACAACATCAATAGGTACATTGTCATTGCCATTATGTCACGTCGACGTTGACGTACTACAATTGCATTGCAGTTGCTCAGTTGTACATTACATAATATACACCTGTATGTCCTCTATGGGTGTATTCTGATATGGTTGAACTTTACACTATCTATGTAGAATTACATAGAAAAATGCTCTACGAATGTATTACCTTTTGTCACTGTCAATATCTATCGCCTCATAAACTAAGGAAGAAAATGAAAGCCATTAAAGTAGATTAGTGCCAGTGTTCAGTTCATAAGTGTCCACGTTATAGAATGCATACCACCGGTTCAGAGTACCAGTACCAGTACCAGTACATCCTGTCACTTTGGGATTTGGATACGACTAGTACACAGTCAGAATTTGACACTATATGGCACTACAGCCTATACCCTATATACGTTTTTGTTTTTAGAACGGAGGAGCAGAAGAGTTATTAGTAGACTTTGAGTTACGTAGCGTAATTACTTTGACTTTGGCATCAACGATCTAAGAGCCTTGTTTCTTCTCTATTCTCTCTCCGTCTCGGTCTCGGTCTCGGCCGATGTTAGTTACTGATATTGATGTTGTTGTTGTTGTTGTTGTCGCTCGGATTCGAATCGTCATCAGCTCACACGTTAAGAGGGGAAAGGACCTGAAATGAGAGGACAGAAAACCTTATCTTATGACTTCTTCCATCACCTGTGTTTCTATCACTTGAATTATTTGAGTGTTGTAACACACAAGGGAATTTAATGGGAAATGGAAAAACAAAGACAAGAAACAAGGGACGAGTTAAGAGTCAGGCCAAAGGGTGTGCAGTGCTGGTTGTGTGTGTACTGATATTTGTTTGTTTTTTTTTGTGTATACTGGTACTACTTTAATACAGTCCCATTGTTATTGGTATTGCTATTGGTGACCTATACTTTAATTTAAAAATATTTTCAAAATTTCATGTACAGTACTTTAGACGGGAAAAATAAAATATAGGAAATATTTTTTTTAATTACTTAAACCCGCTAATAATAAGTGACTTATTGTCGTTGAATTGTTTGCACCTTAAACTTTAAAAACTGCTTGTCCCTTTTTTGTTTTAATTGAAAATGAATTCTGAATTACCTGTTCTGATTAATTTATTTGCTTAAAATTCTATCATTGGACTCATTAAATCCGTGTCCGGCGTCCGGGGAAACTCAGAAATTTCAGGGCCGGATAGTGTGACCAGCGCCAACAAGTTGGCCTGAGTTTTCTCAAAACATGTAAATGGAAAATTTTGCAGTTTTCAAAAATATGTAAAAAGAATATTTTGACTTTTCAAAAACATGCAAATAAAATTTGGTGTAGGTACATTTCAAAAACATGGAAATAAAACATTTTGCACTTTTCTCAAAACATGTAAATAAAACATAGCACTTTTTTGAATCAAGTAAAAAGGACACTTTGAACTTTTCTAAAAACATGTAAATACAGCATTTTGCTTTACCAAAGAAAACCATCAATAAAATCAAAATGTTGGTTTTTGTATGGAAACAAATTTGCTGCCTAAAAGCAATTCCTTCGTCCGGCCCTGGAAATGTTTTGAGTAGTTTCAAAAACAAAGTCGCATCACACATTCCTTACAGCACCTTCACACTATCAACATCTTTGTCCCTATGTTCTTTGTGTTCCTGATTGATTGAATGAATTACATTGATATCGTAGTTTGAATTTTACTCTTTGATTTCTTACTGATACAGTGTACATCTGTGCCCCAATCTTACAGATATATCTTAACTGCATACTGTAGACGAGGCACATAACATAAATCTTTCCCAGAGCCACGAGAATTTTTCAGAATTGAAATTCCAATAAAATCTATAGCACGTCTATGTGTAGTAATGCCAATCACCCCCCTTCGAATATAAAACCAAGGAAGCAACACTTTAAAAAATTAAAAACCTATCAACGATACTTAAGATTGAGGCAAATGGGCAGTTTTTGATATGAAATGCTTCAATTTCGAATTCGATTCAGAATACTGAACGACTGATTGATACTAAACCAAAACCAATGAAACTCAAAGGGATAGCAATTGCATTTTTGAGCACCTTTACTATCACCTGACTGACTGTTGACTGTACTATGCCTGCATTGAACTGCATTAAAGATTGTGTTTGGGAAGTAATAAAATGATGGCATCTTCAACTTCAACCCCAACGAAGAACACAGGGAAAATCGACGGTTGTAATGTTGTAATTTCTAATCGTATCAGACTCGTATAATCATTAGCTATGCATGTTCTTGTTCAATCTCATTCTCTCTCCTGACGACTGCGACGACATTATACATTGGTTGTTTTTTTTTTGTTTTTGATTTTTTTTTCAAATGGACCTTTGAAAATAATTGACGAAAAAAAAATTGTATGTTATAACGCGTTGCTGAGTAGTTTGATTCAAGTTGGAACTCCATAACTATCTATTACTATTGTAAATTGTAATTATATATGCACATGTACAAGGCTAAATGTTTCCATTAAAAATGGACATTATATGCAGTACAAGCAACAATGGACAAAAAGAACAAGTAGACAAGAGACTTTTCGAAGAGCCTCTAGAAGTGTGTAATAACACAAACACATAATGTGTTACTCTTTAACGATCCCCACGTGATCCTCCTATGTGAGTGTCATTATGACAATGGGATTACTTCAGTGTCATTTTCTACCATGCAGTCTCAAAACTTTGAGCGCTCTTATTGGGCTGCTGCTGTTGAGCTCATCCTCCATTTGAATTAAATGTGAGTGAATTGGACATTTAATTGGACATCAAAAATGCACATAGTATAACGACCACGACAGCCTGTTTTATTTTTTTTAAACCATATCAGAGATGCAATAATTTTTTGATTGTATGTTATATTGCTAACAAAGGGCTTGAGTACCAAAAAGATTAGTCGTCTTTTCATTTATAAATACATAGTTTTAAGCATATGCTTTTACATGTTCTTTTTATTCAAGATGATTTCCTCAATTTTATTATTTTTACTTGTAAGTTTTTAGTACTTTTTAGCATTAAATATTGCAATGTTTTCAGGGCCGGACCAGAAAGAAATTAGGTTTAGGCAGCAAATTTGTTTCCATATAAAAACCACCATTTTGATTTTATTGATGATTTAAATGGTGTTCATTGGTAAACCAAATTGTTGTTGAGCCAAAATGTGAGCTGTCCATTAAACACTAAATGACATAAATACGTAAAATGTTAAATACAAGTTTTTGGGAAGTGCAAGATGTTCTATTTACATATGTTTTTAAAACGTTTAATATTCTCTATTTACATGTTTTGGAAAATTGCAAAATGTTCTTTTTACTTGATTCAGAAAAGTGCAAAATGTTCTATTAACATGTTTTGAAAAAGGTGTTAAATGTTTTATTTTGCATATTTTTGAAAATTCAAAATATTATATTTACATGTTTTTTGAAAATTCAGGCAGCGGGGGCTGCTTGCGCTGACCTTATTATCCTGCCCTGATAATTTCGAAATTGACCAAATAAACGGCTTTCCTCAGGCTTTCTGGCAATCACCTACACGGTGCAGCCTGCAGTATTGCATAAGGACGTAGACACACAACTGTTATAGTTCCGTTCCGCTGTACACACTATCTAATCCACACACTTTACACCTGCAATATCATACATATGCAAATGTAAAGCATGTCTTAATAATAATAATTATATAATGCGTAAATTTACATGCATAGATTTGTACAGTTTCTCATCTCAAAATTGGATTGATAGGAGAGGGTGATGGCTCATGGCTGCAGCGAGGCACTTTAATATCTGGGGTGTCTGTAACTAATACATATTTATATCTGAGTCCATGGCAATGAGTTGGACTTGATTATTGAAATGATTTGGTGGATATTTGCATATATGTAATTCCATTCCATAGTCCCAGTGTACGAGTACCGCAGCACCAGCCCCAGTGTGTGTATGATGAAGATAAGACTGACGTCGGAATTTGTTTATCAAGAATTCATCTGATTATTCCATTTCGTAGCTGTAGACGTATTCGTATTCGTACTCGTAGTAACAAAGTTGTTTTTTTTCTTGAGATAATTTTAAATTGAAATTGATAGGAATGTCAGTACCGAAAGTACTATTCATATTTTTCTGTACTACGTATATTATGTTATATAGATCAGTTGAATTACCATTTACCTGCATAGGGTCTTGCTGCTCTGTATTAATTTTAAAAATGTTTTTACTCATCTTAATAACAGATGCAGATCAACAGCATAGGGATATTAAGTGAGCGAATTGTGAATGTGGATGTCCAAGATAAGTGTCTATATACAGATTACGTATGTGTAATTACATGTACTATCCATTTATGCACTTATACCATTCTACCATATGTCAACTACGACACATTTAAGCCCTTCCGATCCGTTTGTTAAGACATATCGTCTGTGAAGAACCAAAATGACCCATATCCAATTTAAGCTAGAATCAAAATGAGCTATGTCATAAAAACAAAACAAGAAAAATGCGTAAAAATTTAATTAAGAGTTTTTAAAAAACTTAAACTGTTCTATTTACATGTTTTTGAAAAGTGTAAAATGTCCTAATTCCATGTTTTTAAAAAGGGGCAAATTATTTTAATTTCATGTTTTTTAAAAGTGTAAAATGTTGTTTTTACATATTTTTAAAGAGTGCAAAAGCAAAATGTTGTATTTAAATGCTTTCAAGACATATTTGAATATTTTTGTGGATAGTTGATATTGTTTTTAGCTCAAAATGGATATGGGTCATTTTGTTCTTCACAGACATACATTTCTAAATCTTTTTCTCTGTCCGTACACTCCTGTGTAAAAATCATTTGAAATTAATGACTCGGTCCGTTTATCCCCCACTAAATTTGGTCCTGACTTGGTTTTTTATTTTGTTGTGGGAGGTTCTGATTCTGCCCATGATGATACTCAAACTGATGATAAACGCTGATAGTTCAGTTCAACTATTTTTCTTGGAGATGTTGTGCATTTCTCTTGACTCTTGATGGGGGGAGAAGGCAAACAATTAATTGACACGATGATTGTCATGATTGATTTTTATTTGAGTTGGGAAAAAATAGGCAGACAGACAGTGGATTAACAGTACAGTGAAGATGTTATGCTCATCCATCTAATTCTTTTTCTGTTTATGTTTCCGTACGTGTCATGAGTGTTCAGTTCAATGCATATAAAAATTATTTACGATTATTTGTAATAAAAGCGACAATTAAATTACAAGGTGTTGCCGCTCCCGTTCTATTCAGTAATAGTTTCATCGTTTCCCTGCAATACATACAATTCCCTTATAAATATAATGCAGTAGACCATTCACCATTCCAGGTCCAGAGAATGCAAGGGGCTTAGTCGTCATACATAGTAGTACACATGTATATGCTACACACAATAATTATACAAGTATTTTTGAGTAGATCTTCAAGCTTGGTTTTGGCGTTGACTTTGGCTTAAGGGGAAGAGATTCGACGACGACGACGACTGAATTGCAGTACACAGATGAAAGATAATATGAAACAACATTTACACTACATGGGTGAGCATATAATGTGCCTACCTACCTCCTTCCCATCCCATTACTGATATGACTATCACCATTTACCCTATATATCAGCCCTATGTTCCACTCTGTGATGATGAAAGTGTACGGGACAGGGTATACAGACTGTGTGTGTGTGTGTGTACGGTAGAGAGGATTGGTTACGTCTGATTAGACTCTTGGATGAGCTGCAGCATCCCATCTCATAATCTGAGTGAGGACGGCCGAAGAGGAGGGTGAGAAAGAGGTAGGTAGAAAACTCACTCAGCATCCCTCAGAGAGCAAAGAGTCAGTCCTCAGTACACAGAGATAGAGAGAAGCTGCAGAGATTCAAATAGAGATGAAAGAGTTGGCTTTCGAAGTTTGGATTTGGATTTGGAGAGGTGAACATTATTATTTGGAGGGGAGAGAGGGACTCGGCCCGTCAAAAATTACAGTGAGTAAAAGCGTATAGTCTGTGGTGAAGTCTGGACCTGGACGTAGTCTACCTCTTCCAAGTGCCCGCATCGGTACAGTTCAAAGATCTCTGTACACTCGACAATACACACTGTGCACTGGGTACTGTACCACCTTCCCCTTCAATTTCAAAGTTCCTTTTTGTGTGTGTGTGTTTGCGTTGGATAATTTGTTTGAAAGTTAAAGTTGATAAACAGAGTCTATTCGCTGTTGTCAAACAAACTGGAATTTATTTCAAAACGTTTTCTCAGAGATTCATTAAGCAAATAATTTTATCAGCAACGAGACCAACAGGTAGTATACAGTGACAGTCCAGTCTCGACTCCAGTATCGACTGGGACTGAGTCCGACAGCAACCGCAACTGGAACTGTAATCTATACTCAAATATTGCGACCATTGGAAAATTTAGGGGTACCGGTGAATGAGTTAATGTACAGGTGTTTATCTATACAAAAATAGAGACTTTTCTCAGAAACGTCAGCAATTTGACATTAAGAAATAGAGAAAGAGAGAAAATATCCTACTTGACTCACGACGTGAAAGAAAAAAGTTATGTAGCTCTCAAAGTTTTCATCGTGTGTGTTTGCGTGCGCAAGTGTTATGGCTTTGTCAGTGCGTGTGTGTAGGATCATCACCATAATATTTATGTGGCGAAACGAATGAGTGGAACATAAACGAGCCACTCTCATCTGCATGATTGCGATCAAATGCTCATTAAAACGGAGAAATCTTTTTTCAAATGTTCCACCTCATTATTGACGGGTATTAAAAAAATACATATTGGATACACAGTACCTACTCTATTACTACTACTGAATTTTCTACTGCTTTCGAAGCACTGGACTGAAGTAGCCCTGCACCAGAACCAGAACCAGTACCAGAACCAGCAGCCTTGTAGTTGTTAGTGTTGTGGATGTTGTTCAAGTCGTAATCGTAATCGGAACCCGGTTTCTAAATCCCAGGCCAAGCGTATATATCTATATCTATACCGATACCGATACCAACAGAGCGCCCTATCCTATAAACACACAGAATCTACCCTTTGTGCCAGTGCTAGACTCACTAGTCAGTACGCAGTGGAGCAGGGTAGTAAAAATTCTTGTTTCATGTACACTGACTCAATTTCGAATTCGATTTCGATCATCCCATGGATTTTTATGAACGGTGTATAAAAGTTTTATCTACATAGTTTCGCTCCTTCACGCGTTTTTTTCAAAAGTGTGTACGAAAACAAAAAAAAACGAAAGAAAACGTCAACGCAACCGAGGAAGGCTCCCTATTCAACTATTCACTATCTCGCTCGTCTTCCCTCGTCTTGTCGATGTTGTAATCGTAATCGTGCTCGGTCGTAGTATAGTAGGAGTAGTACTTGTTGATTTTATAACTAGAACTGTCTGTACAGAATCGGTATCCAGAACCAATCGGGAATTGTGAGTGTTCATTTTTTCTTTACGAATATTTTCACTAGAAAAACCTGTGGAATTTTTTGTTGGTACTGCTGCTGTTGCTGTGTTTTTGTGTGACAAGGCAAAGACGATCGAGGGAAGTGGGATACCTACACAGAGCACTGGGTCGGTGCTGTGGCTGTGATTACAGTACAGCTGATATTTTTTACGGGTTTATGAATGTCCTGACTGAGCTCTAGTTTTTACTACCTTCTGCCCGTCTCACAACTTTACAGGTACATGCAATTAATACTCCTGTTACAGATAGGTATGTTGTAGAGCCCGAGCCCGGCAGTGAGAGTCTATTGCAGAGTATAGTACTACTGATATAGTCTATAAAAAACGGCGCTATTGTTTCGGATGAGAATTTAAAATCACAACAGTATAGACACTTGACGAAGACCAAAGTTTTAAACTGACCGTTTGTGTGCCTGAACGCGACTTGGAGCATTAAAAGTAGTCAAGCTTAATCTTGTCCAATCATCATCTTTTGGTTTGGTTTTGATGACTTGCCAAAGTGAAGATTTCATTTCTTGGTAGTTCATCTTCTTCGTGGCTTCTACGTGGTCGTCTTGGTTCGTATCAGTATCAGTATCAGTATCAACCAGAACATCATTTCATCATCATCATTCTCATCATCTGGATTGGATTTGAATTTGGAGTGAAATTGATGGTTGCCGGTCAATTTGTTGACGTTGGGATCAAAGACATATTATAGCTCAAGTCAAAGTCGAAACTTGAGCCAATAAGTGGCCAATAAGTTGAAGCTTTAAATTTGAATCTACATTTCTACATAGGTTTCCTACCTACGTAGATTTTATTTGTCAACAATAAACTTGTCTACTTTTCAATTATACTTGTAATATAACTCATACAAATAAGAATTTAAAAAAACAAGATCAGAGACAGAAGACAGACAAACCTGAGTAGTGTACGCGCAGTGTCACTCTCACTCTACTGCACACCCAGCCAAGTCCCAATTCAATACAGGCAATAGTCGAAGGAAAAAATAGAATTGACTTGTGAAGCAATCTCTTCGCGTCTCCCTCATCCTGAGCAGAACAAAATTCAAAAAAATCTGAATCGAGCCAAAAAACTTCTTGTGAGAAGAACGTATACGATCGAGAGTCCAACGGAGAATTTGTATTTGTGACGGCGTTTGGAAAAATGCTCGTTAAAATGTACGTGACATGAGTCCACACAGGAAAGTTTTTATCTCACTTCTCTTCTCTTCAGTGTACGAAATTCAATGAGATTTTTTTTTATCTATTTCTTTTTATTCATTCATCCTCTATCCTTCTATCATGGGACACGGACTTTAATACTGATGGTGCATAACTGACCTCACAATCTAAAGACACAGTAGAAATATGTATCCGCACGTGTGTCATTCAAAAAGTTTCAATCCTACTTAATGTGTATTTCAAAACGGTATTTTAAGAGCGGTCCTACATGGAATTTCGTAAGACGTTCTACTACTATCTAAATTTTGCAGGTATTTAAAAAAATGAGATGCAGTAATACCACTGAAAACTTAGGATTAAATTACAAATTACAATACATAGAATATTTTGCAGTTAATTTACTTAGCGTCGTAGTAGGTACATATAGTAGTATAACGTCTTACGTCGTCACTAATAAAAGCATAGAGATGCATAAGACGAACACTACTAGCTTATTAAATGCTGCCTTCTTTAACGTATTTATGCTTCTTTTTTACAATTCGTCTAAAGATCGCATGCTAACAAAATAATGTGTGAACGTGAATAAGGCCCATAAATAAAAATGTGAGGTTTCTTGTGTGAATCTCAAATCACATAAATTCCCAATGACATATTCACATTGGCAGCTCACTCAGTGTAAAATATATAGTAATTGTCACCAGGAATTCAAATGTGTGACTATGATTTTCTGCTTAAAAAAACGTCCCAAGTTCCCAAAAGTAACAGAACTCACTCTGGACTCTGATGGTGTTCGTTTTAATAGTCAGATAATGATTTATAAATTACACTAAACTGATGTCAGGCGGAATTACATAGCATTACATTAAAATATAACATGCTTAACTTAACGAGTCCCAGTCCCTATAGTCGAAGCTGAATGCAAACTACAAGCGTGTGTTACACAGTATAACATAGCGAAGCACAAATTACTTGTACACGCAATAATTAAACATACCTACCAAGTTATCAGACTATCAGACCATATACCATTCTCCATATGGAAAGATATATGGAAAAATAAAAAGGAAATGAAATATGCTTCCCCTAATGGTTAGCGACATGGGAATAATTTACTATATTAGTATCTCGAAGAAAACTAGAAAACTAGGCTATAAAAAATAGTGTGTACTGTACTGTAGCACATATTATAGCAACAACATTGCACATATAATTACATAGATTTGACATTAATTTTTCAGAGTTGCTATTAATGCATAAAGTATGTTTCAAATTGTTACAGAAGAGCAAAAAAATTAAGGAGAGGCTTGTCCAGAATATTTAGTGTGTTCTGTACATATTCGTTAAAATGCCATAGCGCCAGGGTAAATGTGTGTGTAGTTGTTGTGTTTCTGTAAAAAGACCTGTAGGATGAAAACGATGGTGTTGGCTGCCGTTGTTATGAGTATTGGGACTAAGTACTAGGGCGAAAAAAGAAGTTGAATTTAACGTTTTTAAGAAGCGAGAGATGTAACTTTTAGAATTACCAGGATATGTATACGGTACTGGTACTGGTACTGGTAATTCTACTACATAAAATCTCAATTCCCAAGTTACATATCTGAATGTATCTTGAACCACCTCCCTACCTGGAGTGCACAGCTCACGGACGGACTGAATTACAGAAAATGTGTCTGAGTTGTTAGTTCATAGAAATCCTATATCAGTATAGCGAGGACTTAATATTGTTATTATATTGAATTGAAACTGGCGTTTGCAGATACACTAAACATCCCATAAAGTACCACAGAAAAGTGCCATTCGTTATTCATTTTACTTGTACACTGTGTATCAGGAGGTGCTTATGGACTTGTCTTCAGTTGTCGTACATACCATCTTGAACTTGAGATACAAATACAATCTGTCTCTGTAGACGCTGTCTATATAGTCTGTTCTGTAGGCCTGGAGTGCACTCATCTACGCTGCTGCTTGTGTGTACTTTTTCAACTGTGTGGACTTGTTGGTGTGTTCGGGAAACAAGTCGTCGGTTGGCTTTGGCTTTTTACACTGCCATTGATTAATTGACCATCTCCTCGTTTCGTGCCCATAAACTATGCCCTCTCAAATATGGTCCAACCACACATACATTTATTTTACGTTTTTACTACCTCATCCCGTACACACAAATAAATGTATAATGTATTTTTTCTCCCTTCATTTTCACCTTCCAGTCAGTGCACTGCACACAGTGACCACTGTTAGAACCACTGTCAGAACTCTGTGTCTGCCCTATCCCAGGTCCCATATGCGTTTAAAAATACTTACATTTAAGAGCAAGAAAAATAGGTAGGTAGGTAGGTAGGTAGGTAGATGGCTGGATGGATGATGCAGATGGGCTTTAGAAGGTACACCTTTGCTTTTATGAATTTGCATTTACATATAACATGGCATCAGGAATAGAAAATTCTAATTTTGAGTTTCAAGATTTATGCCCTGTTTACTTCCACACCTTTCTCTCCACGCAACGTGTGGGAGGTCACACTACGTCGTTCTGCGTTGGTAGTATTAGTATTAGGATTAGTTATGCTTTTACGATTTCTCGCTCTTTTATAGGCTCTCAAGTTGACTTTCTTTTCAGTGAGGGTGTCATTTTAATTCTTATTTCTGAGGGGTCTCTCTCAGCCACTGCCAACGCCACCGCCACCACGTAATTGGCAAATGACCGTTATTAAACTCGTGATTATAGTTTTAAAAGTACTTTGATGGGGATAATGAGAGTCGAGCTTTACGCGTACAGATGCGATTAGCGATTAGGTTGTGGGTCGGGGTGGTGGTGGCGATGGTGGTGGTATGGTGTGGTAATAGAGTTTAGATCGGCATCGGCGTTGGCCACGACCATCAGAACCATCGTCTTTACTTTGACTTTTCAGATCTCAAACATGATAGAGATTGACTGGTAGAGAGACTGAAGGTATTTGTAGACTGTATACTGTGCATATAGTGGAGTGTCATGTAATTAGATGGGTAGGTATGGGGATAGTGGTGGTGTGTGTATGCGATTGTTGATATAGTGTGTGAACTGTGAGGAATGACCCGAGTTAAATGAATCCATTGCCCATCGAAAAAAGTCATTTCAACTCAATTTAGATCTCCATTTCAGGAGTAATAAACCTACCCTCCACATTAACTTGAGTCTTTGGTGAAGTAGTGGGCCTGCATGTGTTTTTCCGCCTTCCGCCCTTTATTCGTTCTCGGTCCTTCGGTTTCGGTTTCGGTATAGTCTCCCGTCTACTCCTTACTTCAATCTACTAGTAGCTATATCCATGATCACCTATAGTATGTTTCTACAGATACATACGGGTAAAATACAGACCTCATAAAACTCGCATCACAGAAAGTTTCATGAGCT